>ML685868.1:3316103-3449863 GCA_007922175.1 Pelusios castaneus
ACATGACTTATGAGGAGAGACTGAAGGAACTAGGCTTATTTAGTCTACAGAAGAGAAGACTGAGGGGAGATTTGATAGCAACCTTCAACTACTTGAAGGGTTGCTCCAAAGAGGAGGGAGCTAGGCTGTTCTCGAGGGTAACAGAGGACAGAACAAGGAGCAATGGTTTCAAATGACAGCTGGGGAGGTCAAGGTTGGATATTAGGAAAAACTTTCTCACTAGGAGGGTGGTGAAGCATTGGAATGGGCTATCTAGGGAGGTGGTAGAATCTTCATCTTTGGAGATTTTTAAGGCTTGGTTAGACAAAACCCTGGCTGGGATAATTTAGGGGGAGTGGTCCTGCTTTTTAGCAGGGGGTTGGACTAGATGACCTCGTGAGGTCCCTTCCAACCCTATTATTCTATGATTCTAAAGTGTCTGACGAAGTGAGATTTTCTCCCACGAAAGCTCATGTGATAAATAAATTTGTTAGTCTTTAAAAGTGCCACAGGACTCCTTGTTTGTCTTCTTGAGAGTAGTTATACCAGTAACATTTAAAGAGATTTAGGCCTTGGTCTCTGAGTGTCTCCTCGAAAAGACTGTTCCTTTTAGATTATCAGAATAGTGCCTCCCCCATGGATTCTCACATGCATCTCGCAAACAGGTAAAGGGACGTGACTACTCTGCCCATTTTATTTTGTTAAGTGGGAGGAGATGGAAAAGGGAGTGCCAGTGTGGAAAAGGTTGAACACATTGTAAGTGCTATCACAGATCAATATATAATAAAAAATACCTAAGCACGTCAATACTAGACAGCTTTGCTGATTATTTACATAAACCCTTTTTTGACAACCAACAAGAACAGTGAAAAGACAAAAAAGTCTATGACCATTTAAAATGAGTTTCTGGCATATTAAGATTGTTTTAAAAATGTTAACTGAGTGTGAAAGTAATTCTTTAAAAAAATATAGTAAAATTAAATTACTTTCCATAAAACACCAGAAGAGAGAGACACAAAAAAGTGAGTGAGCAAAGGTAATAAAACAAAATCTTCACCCAGAGAATAAGCCCTTTGTCCCCCAAAAGGAACATTATGAACTAAAATTATTTGGAAGGGTGGTTCTCAAACGTATTTTACTACACCCCTCTTTGTCTCTATAGTCTTTTACGCCCCCCACTTCCACCAGACAAGTACATATGCTGCCTCTCAGCTCTGAAAGCAGCACTGTGGCGAGAAGCAGTCCAGAAGTAAAGGAGGCAGTACCATGCCCTGGCACTCTTTTTTCTCTGCTGCTTCCAGAACTGAACGCCTGGCTGGAAGCAGTCACTCTCCTTAAGCATCTCATGCCCCCCATGCAGTCCATGCCCCAGTTTGAAAACCTCTCGTTTAGAGGCTCAAACTTTTTTGCAGTCTTAATTTAATCAAGAAATCATAATTGATTATAATTCTTCCAGCCCAGTCTGCTGAAAAGAAAGCTTAGACGTGATTAGGTGTTTACTACAATCAATAAACAAAATAGTGAAAGATTAATTTAAAGGTAACTGGAGAGGAGAATGGCTTAGAAAGAAAAGTCAGCCAACAGTACTTTACTCCATCCTTGATTTGCAAAGTGCATTTATCATCAGAAAATAGGAACGTAACAATAGATGAAGCATGGTTAGAAAATTAAACCAAACAAAGAAACCCGGCAGGGTCTTTTGTTTCTGTATGTTCTATTTCTGACAATAATGTAGGAGGGTCAGAATTTCAAGAGAGGACAGACTTGGCTTTTTCATTCTGTCACATGATCTGGGTCAACAGCAGGGTGAAACTCTGCCACTGTTACTGATGACTATAACCAGGGTAGGATAATTCTTTCCCCTTATCTCCTTGCCATAGTTCATAATAAATGAAATTCTGGACTGAAGGGAGCATATTTTTCCTGACTGATTGTTAATATAGGTTTCAGCATTAAATAGAGGGCTTTCTCTACAGTCCCAAACAAGCTCTTACAACTGCAGCTTTTAGAGGGGACCTCCTAAAGGGACACAAGACCCCCAAATGCTCTGTTGAGCTACAGAATTAGAAGCAATAGTCTGGCTTTGAATCCAGTTCACATGTACTTTTCCATCTTCAATTTTTACTGACAAGATTATCTCTTCGAAGCCTACAGTGAAGGAACAACAGATTCGCCCCCCCCCCCCCCCTTAAGTCACACGAGATTTATCCAGCTCATAATGACATTGCCACAGGAAAAGACTTTGGGTTGGACAAGTTCAAATCAGTCTGCCAGTGAAACTGACAAAAAACATCACAGAAAACCTAGTGTTAAAGTACACAGGCATGTGTCTTCCATTAACTCAATGTTTCTGTTTACTTTCATAATTTTTCCCCCTTAACCATATAATTAAATTGGTAAAAAAACTATTATTGGGTGCAGATGCCACTTCATTTTACAGCATTCCATTTTCGTTTTTTAATGATGAAGAATTTGGGGTTTTGGAAGGCTGACTGTGGCACGTGACAAGCCTGTACCAAGGCCCTGAACTAACAAGTTGGCCTTTGGCTGCCATGAAACTGTGAACACAGATTGGAGACAGAGAGAAAGAAAGAGCAAAAGACAGAGAAAAAGACCATTTCAGCTGAGAGAAACCAATCTAAATCAATTCCAAGTGCCCACGTTGGAGAGACTTGATCTCATACCTTGCTTGTTATCAAGCCACTCCTGATACGAGGCAGCTCCAGTTCCGTTGAGGTCTATAGACAAAACAAAAAGTTTCATTCATATCAAACACAAATAGTAGAAAGCTTAAATGGCAACCTTCCTGGAGCAGTATGTTATTTGTGCATGGCTCTAGTGGTTTAAATAGGCAGCTGTATCTCACCAACCCAGGGGGGTGAGTTTCTTTGTGCTTAGAAGTAAGTGCATGGCACTGTTCCTCCAACTCTGCTCATCTGGTATTATGCTGGTGAAGGGAGAGGAGCTGGAAATACTCAAGGAGAGAGGAGGGACAGGGGAATGCCATACTAGGTAGGTCCTCAACCAAAGAAAAGCTCTAGTCTACCAGTACCCAGAGCGTCTCTTTAAGGCCTGTCAGACCAAAGACATAAATCAGTGGTTCTCAAACTGTGGTTTAGAGAACACTTGCTTGTGGTTCATGGAAAGCTGGCCAGTTCCAGAATACTGGCCTTCCTTTTGGTTTCTAGCTGCTAAGTCACATTAAAGAAACTAAAAACACATTACCATCTTTTCCTAACATTACTTTTCCCCATAAGCAATCGCTGCAGTTGCCAAAGACATTCCAAACTATGTGACAGGAGAGGTGGTGTCCAGGAGACATTTATTCTTTTAAGATCTGCCCCACAGAATGTGAAAACATGTTACAACAACCAACCTTTAAAGTAATTATTAGCAAGGTTCTAAAAGTGCTGCCATATCAGCATACAGAGTGACAGAACCTCTGTCTACATGGGGATTTTGACTAGGTTTAGTAACTGTGCTTAAACATGGCTTAATCTCTGTTACAACATAGTGTGAACAGATTCAAACTGGGCTGAAAAAACAAAACTAAACAGTGTTCCACCATGGTTTTCCATCTGGATATAAAACTGTTTGACACTCATGCCAGCAATCTAAACTGTATTATAATCCAATTCAGCCACAATCAAGTTTGAAAAGTCCTTAAAGCAAAGTTTTAAAAGACACTCAAAAAGCCTGTGTAAGTAAATCAAGGCTTTTTGAGGCTGTCTGCTCTGTACATAGTTACTATGTACAGGCAGTGACAAGGTTGAGTCCAGATATGGCGCACACCCTGATTCATAGAATCATAGCATCTTAGGATTGGAAGGGACCTCATGAGGTCATCTAGTCCAACCCCCTGCTAAATGCAGGACCGCTCCCACTAAATCATCCCAGCCAGGGTTTTGTCTAACTGGACCTTAAATATCTCCAAAGATGGAGATTCTACCACCTCCCTAGGTAACCTATTCCAATGCGTCACCACCCTCCTAGTGAGAAAGTTTTTCCTAATATCCAACCTCAGCCTCCCCAGCTGTAACTTGAAACCATTGCTCCTTGTTCTGTCCTCTGTTACTATTGAGAACAGCCTAGCTCCCTCCTCTTTGGAGCACCCCTTCAAGTAGTTGAAGGTTGCTATCAAATCCCCCCTCAGTCTTCTCTTCTCCAGACTAAATAAGCCTAGTTCCTTCAGTCTCTCCTCAGAAGTTATGTGCCCCAGCCCCCTAATCATTTTCATTGCCCTCCGTTGGACTCTTTCTAATTTGTCCACATCCTTTCTGTAGTGGGGAGCCCAAAACTGGACACAGTATTCCAGATGCGGCCTGACCAGTGTTGAATAGAGGGGAATTATCACATCCCTCGATCTGCTGGCAACACTCCTACTGATGCACCTCAATATGCCATCAGGCTTTAGCAACAAGAACATACTGCTGGCTCACATCCAGCTTCCCCTCCACCGTAACGTCCAGTTCCTTTTCTACAGTGCTGCTACTTTGTGGATCAGTCCCCAACCTGTAGTAGTGCATGGGATTTTTATGTCCTAAGTGCAGGACTTTGCACTTCTCCTTGTTGAACCTCATGAGATTTCTTTTGGCCCAGTGTTCCAATTTGTCCAAGTCTCCCTGAATCCTGTGCCTGCCCTTCAGCGTGTCTACCATTCCCCCCAGCTTGGTGTCATCTGCGAACGTACTCAGCATGCAATCTATCCTGTCATCGAGATCATTAATGAAGATGTTGAACAGAACTGGCCCCAGGACCGACCCGGGCACTCCACTCGTTACCGGTTGCCAACTAGACATTGAGCCATTGATTCCTACCCGCTGATCTAGCCAGTTTTCTATCCACCTTACAGTCCACTCATTCAACCCATACTTTCTTAACTTGCCGATGAGAATGCTGTGGGAAACCGTATCAAAAGCCTTGCTAAAGTTGAAAGTATATCATGTCAATGGCTATTCCCACATCCACAAATCCAGTCATCTCATCATAGAAGGCAATCAGGTTGGTCAGGCACGATTTTCCCTTGGGGAATCCATGCTGACTATTCCTGATCACTCTATTTTCCTCCAAGTGTTTCAGGATGGATTCTTTGAGGGCCTGCTCCATGATTTTTCCTCACAGTGTGAATGTTCCACATATAAACCTTGCTTGTGAGCAAGACTGTAACATGATTATTGGGCAGTAGCTGGGGTTTTAGCTCAGCTCTTCTGTGCAAATGGGGCCCTCTAAGTATGTCAATCATCTTAGAACCTGGTTACACTTCACATGGCTCTAGCTGCACTGGAGCCAAGGAGGTATTAAACGTTTGCATATATAGGCTTTGATGTTAGCACCTCATTCAGATGAATAGGAGGAGAGGAGTTCGTCCCTACTATACTATTTCATCCACTTGTCAGTGGATACACAAGATAGCAGTGGGCTACTTTCTTTATGAAGACAACCTTCACTGTGCAGAAGTGATAGTAACCTTGCTCTCCTAGGCAATGATTTCAAACACAGACTACATTTCTGCCCCTGCAAAATTTGAACAGCTCTCTCAAAACATAACTGTCTGCTACTTCTTGCGTATACTGCAAATGCAATGCCACAAAAGCTGGCCTTGTATCTTTGCTCAGCAAACAGCTGGCAATGGCTCCTGGCACACACACAGAGATTTAGATTGGAGTTATAAGGGTTCACATTCAGCAATACTATTTAATGAACAAAAAGGAAAAAATTTAAAGTTGCCCCAATGTTTGTGTTGTGCAAATGTGAGATAATAGATCTTCTCCCTAATCCTAATGAGGTCTTCCCATTAAAATCTTTATTAGCTTCCAGCTCAGCAGATGGCCAAAAGGCTTGTCACAGTTTCCCTATCGCTCAGTACCAAGATCTGCTTTAACTTTTACAAATAGCTCTGAGATATTTCCCAGCTTATCAGCATTGCCAAGCAGGCTGTTTTATCTTTACTATTGCAGATAAAATAAATGAGCTCAGGATGATATGAATAATGGCATTTTCTGTAGGCTGGTTTCCCATTACATTTTCAACAGATTGTAGATTTAAACTTAAGCACAAAAAAGGAGAAGGAGAGGATTTTTTTTTTAAATTTACCTTTGTTGCCTTAGCGTCTAGGATGTATTTTTAAGATCACCTGAAGAGAACAGGCAATTAATTTTGAAAGGGACTAGAAAAGCCTCAGTTCTCCTGCTCTGAAAATCCCCAAGCCAAATGCACAATTATTTTTAAGATGTTTCTTCAGCTGCATTTGGTGGAGAGTGGCAAGGATTATGCTGCCTAATGAAGCTATCTTCATTAGCTTCTTCTTTTCTCTCGCTGACTACATGTACCAGTCGGATTGGGAATTGAAATCATGAAAAGCAACAGAATTCTAGCTGAATAAAAAGACTGGGCTACAGAGTCTCCAAAGCCTTCTTGTGTCTGATTAGACTGTGCACATGTGGCACATTAGTAGTACAGGGAGAGCTTAACACAGCAAAAACTAGGGCAATAAAGAAAGACCAGAAAGCTGAAAGGCTGATTCATCTCTCACTTTTCCTGCCAGCAAGCAGGAAGGTCATATTCTGATAACCACTTTCTGTCTGGACCCCACAGCCACAGCTACAGGGTTAAATGGTTTTCTATTTCCCAAAATCCTAGCCCCATCACTCTATCAAGGTTATCTATTATCGGCAGTGACAGGTGAAAATTAATCTCCTAATTATTTCTTCCTGCATAATCTGCACTGAAGAAGTAACATAAAAGGATTACAGTGCACTGTCTATGGAAGGCTCTTCCTGGGAGCCAATCATAGAGTGGAACAGGAGGCATGTGTTAAAGAGGTATTTGTGAAGGATTTCAACTGTTCCACAGGCACACTATATTATAGCGTTATAACCTAGACCTTTGGAGTAAGGATCCACTTGTAGGTGACTTAATGGTGTTGTTGATTACTTAGGGAAGAGTACTGATTTGTGCATAACACGTCTTCTGGGCAGGAGGACACTGTATATCACGTACCTGAAAACTAAAACTAGTCACTTGGAGTATAGTCCAAGTAGAGATTTAATTTTCTCCACAGAAGAACTATTAAATTACCAGCCTTTGGTTGCAAATAACCATCCTTTTCCTTACTTCATTTATACAAGATAAATATTCTTGTAGCTACTTTGGACTGCAATCGAAATCAATGATGAGATGAAGCTGGGAAAGGTTAGCCAGCTGCATTTTCAATAATGCATAAGTGATCCTTTGTAATAGGCTTTCCACAAAAACACAAACTAAACTGTGTGCTTTCAAAATTAAACATTTTTTAAACATCAACACTTTACAAACTACACAGGAAAATCTTTGACTTCACTGTAAAAATCTCAGTTGTTTTGAAATGATGCCATTACAGTAAACTCTATCACTTCAACTCACTTTTCATGCACATGAAAGCAGGTTTTATTTTTAAAAGACCAAATGAAAGCTTTAGCCTTTTCAATGCAGTCTTAAAAGAAAATGAGGGGTTTTTAAAAGCTTACTTTCTATTTCAATTTATAAAAATACTACCCTAGCTCACATTTAAGCAAGCACACAAACAAATAAAGCAGCACTTGTTTTTCCCCCTGAGAAACACTATAATGTTTGACTTGTCTATGTGAAAGTGCCAAGGCATGGGGCATTCGGGTGCCATATGTCTGTGGTTCTTATTGCCATCCCTAAGCATTGCCTTCTATTGTCCAGTTCCTTCTCCAGCTGACAACACTAAGACAGTGGTGGTGTACTTTTTCACCTTTGCTACAGGATTCAGGAGCTGCAGTAAATTCTAGTCTAGCCTTTCAATGTTGAAGCCTGGCATTAAGTTGCATCTTTTCAAAAAAGCTAAATCCTCTCCCTACTGTAAAAATAATGTATTGATACAACAATCATACCCATACTGATTTAAGTTTGAAGTTATCAGCAGCACCTCATTTAGAAGATGATAGGTGGTTTAGAACAGGTTATCAGCACTTTAAGAAAACACAAAATAAAACTATCATAGTATAGTAAAGTTATCAGGTCCTTGAAACTGGAAGCCATGCCTAAATTAATTGCTTTCTAATTTAATAACTACAAGGTGGCATACAAATTATAAAAAAACATTATCAATGAAGTGCTGTGATGAGGATCTGGACTTCAAATAAGGCAACTGCAACTTTTATTACTGGTAAAAATAATTGAAATATACAAATCTAACATAATTACCAAAATCACCAGTAGGGGTCACTGTACTGCTTTCGTCACTTAGAATTAGCAAGGTAACATTGGTAGTTGGTTTTTAAATAAAAATAACACTTAAAAGTGTTATCTGGAGGAAAAATATTTGATACATTTTTTTCTTTTTTTAACAAGCCATTAAAAAACCTGTTGGAACTGCCAGTATATGCAGAGATGTTAAATTAGCACACAAATGACTTTCCCCATCAGCAGAGTTTTTATGATTCTTCATTCTGTTCATCAGCAAATTTAATAAACTTTAAATCCACATTTAATTGTGCACATCACATTTTAATAGTCTAAATCGTCAGCTCCCAAGGGCTAAAAGCTCTATTCAGAATCTAAATAAAATATCTTGAATTGTTGCGAGTGGGGGAAAGATGTATAGAATTGACTAATTTCCCTATTAAAACAATCACTAGTAAAACTTTAAAAAGTATTTTATTCCATAGATGAAATTCAAGTCTTCGATGGTCCTGACTATTAGGACTCTGATAACACACATTCAGCTAACTGGGCATATTAAACCAAACAAATTATGTGTATATATTTTTGATTTAAAGATCATTAAAATTTTGTACTTCTACAGATAAAACCTTTTGAGTTTATATCACTAAGGCTAGTGAGATGATCTTTTCATTAAGATCTACCTACCACAGATAAACAGAAATAAGTTAATGAAGGCTGAAATAGGAGTGTAAGTTTTTAATGTTTTATCTTTGGCGTTAAATGTCACACAAAATTAATGACTGTCATTTCACATTTTTTGAAAGTTTTAATTCCTTAAGTTACCAAATGTGTGTAAATAGAACTAGTAAAAGGAAAGACAACCGAATAAACCCACACTGTAAAATATCAATTTACTATTACTGTCAATTTTTACAGTAATATGTTTTCTTTACAGACGTCTGAGATTTAAATTCGCATGCATAGACATTTCAAGAAAATGTTCCACACCAACTTCATTATGTGGTGTACAAATTCTCCCAAAAGCTATTATATAATGGCAATTTCTCCATCCTCCCTCCAATGATTATATTTCTTATTACATGTACTGATAATTGATCAGTCTAGGAAACAATTTCTTGTAAATCCATGTTTCCCTGTCTAGTTCAGTTTCTATCCCACACTCAGTTCCACAAAAGATCGCAAGAAACAATAAAATATATTTTTATCTGGGTACCATCGAAGTGACTTTGCTAATTTACCAATAATATTTGTTGAACGATGCTATTTGGTGAGCAAAACCACATTCTTGTAAATCACATATCAGGCTGACTTCAGGTCATCTTGTAATTTCACCCAGTCATTGAATTAAATCAGGATATGTATTCTACCCTGATTACACAAACAATTTAACTTTGAAAGAATCTTCTGAGATTACTTAAAATCTGCGAAAGAAAGTGTGACCAATTCTGCCTCATACCCATACATATCCAGATTGTATTCTTTGGTATTAGGTGTCATTCAATGCAAGGATGCTGAAGGTCAAGCCTATTTAAGGTATAAAATGAAGCATATACCTATGCTTTCACAATGGTTAGTCACAAGGAATCAATTCTTTCAAGTGTAATTTTTGTCAACATATACTCCACTAAATCTCTTGCTGTTCTTTCAGTTAGAAAACAATCTAATTAATACTTCCGTTCTTTACCAAAATTCAGCATCTCACTTCATATTCAAACCATGTACAAATCTAAGGTCAACAAATACTAATTAATATTATATACTTATAGCTTAGCAATAGACTTCAAGCGTACACCAACCCTCTTCCTACATTAGGGGACTGGACTTATTTCTCTTGCTGCTATTATACTGGGCTAACATGTACTACCAGTACTTATGTATGATTGTGGCTCTTTATGCAAAGCCAGCTGACAGAATAACATGGGAATATATTTTGCTTATTTCGTATACTTCTGTTCATTTATGAAAATAGACTCAGTCTCCCTTGCAAGCAAGTTATATGATTTCACTCAATGTAATCCATCTTTAAAATAACATTTTTCAGACATAATGGAGTAGCTGTTTTTGAGAACTGTTGTTACTGAAGGAAATTCTTCAAAAAGGACATTAAAAAGTGTATTATTTATAAGAAGTTAATGCTGTGTGTTGAAATCAGGCTTCCCTTCCTTGCAAGTCCGAATGTGGGGAAAATCGGATTTATACATATAGATAAACCACTGTAGTAAACTCTGATCAGGGATGACCAGAGATTTAACTTCTTAAGAGTAAGTACAGGAAGGGTCTGTTTCCATGTAATACCTTAGCGGTCTTTTCCAGTTGAGCTAGACTTTCTTTCAGGGGTGGATAATGAAGTAAATAATTCCAGCAGATACTGTGGAAGGCTGACCAGCTGAGGCATCGTCTGTTAGAGTAGAAAAACTCCAGGACCCAAAGCAACCATTTGGAGTTGTAAGTAACTTACTTATCTAGAAATATTTTTTCTATATGATTAAGTCAAAAAGATCTCTGATAACTATAATCTTTCAAGAAATAAGAATATGTACAGAGGTTAATTATTTATCAGCCTGATGACATACATACACAACTATTTTATAAGATTTTGCCACCCCCTAAACATTAGTTCACTTTTTAAAAATTACTTCAAAACACTGCTTCTTTTCCAAGTTCCTTTTTAAAGTCATCTTTGATTACAAAGTGACCTGGAAAGTTTACTTCATCCCTAAAAAACTGACACTTCTAAAGATTCAATCCTGATTAAATATTTCTTTCATATTAAGTAGATGGTGGGCAAAAGTAGACACAGTGACAATAGTATCACCCAGGCGGTCAACTCAAACCCTGTATTTAATTTGCCAACAATTGATTAGGGTGGGCTTTGGACTGCTTTCAGGGTATTTGTTCAGCCAAACGACACCATGTTCGAACCAAAAGATTCTTAAAGACCATTTTTAACTTCTTATCCCCTGTGATTAAGAAATGTTAACTGCACTGAATGAGTTAACAAAATTGCTAACAGATTTAATTTTATTTTTGTTATAATTAATTAACAGTATTCTTGGTCAAATATACCCTCTTTATAATCTAGGGCAAGGACGCAACTGCCAAAAAATACCCCAAAAAGGCAAGTTTGGGCTATTGTACTAAAGCATTCTAGCTATCTATGTATAGAAATGGTTTGGGTGACTGGAATAAACAGGATGTCATTTTGAGATGTTCCTATGTTCATTTTTTCCTTATGTGTATATGGTATTTTAATAGGTTCAGTTTCTCTGGTTTATCATCCCAATTGACTTTATGTTAACAACCGGTTAATTATGCTTGGAATTGTTGATTCTAGTAAGTTTCTCAGTCATTAGGCACACCTTTCTTTGAGATGCTGAAGACCCCTTGTAAATTACAAGAAAGTGTGCACCCAGAGGATCTGCTTCATTGCTCGGATTTAATACACGTTTCTCTACTTAATCCGTTGTTTCAACCATTCCTGTTTTACTGCGTGTGGACCCCCTCGTACACCTTTCTGCAGACAGGGAAACTAGATAAAAAACACATACACCCCTTTCCTTCTTGTACACAATCACTACCACATCTCCTCCCTTGTCCCTTCTGCGAAGTCAAAGTTTCAAACGTTGTATTGTTCCCGGATCCCTGACTCCAGCAGCGCTGGACTCTGGAAACAGAGCTCTGTATTTGCTGATGAAGGCAACGATTCACTCTTTATTTTTTTCTTAACCTAGGGGAGAATATGTGGTTTGCATCGAAGGAATGTACAAAACCGATTGAAAACCTGGCTGCCTATGAAAAGGTGTCACTCAGTTCCCAGCACATCTCAGAAAGCTCTTCACTGCTCAGCCCAGTTAACCCATATTTTTAAAAAATCGTGCAAGGAGGATTTTTTTTCGGTGCGTTTCAAAGCAGCCCAAAACTGGAGGCTGCCGTTCCTGACTCCCCCTGCTTTTTGCCTGGAAACACTCTGTTGTCTTTCTACAACAGTTTCTACAATAGACTAACACGGCTACCCCTTTGGAATTTGAGGAAAATAAGGAGAGGGACAAAAGGGGTGGGAAGAGACAGAAAATTAAAGCAGCTCGTCCATTTCACCGACGCACAACCCACCACGGGGCGATTTCTGTCTCTCCTCTGACCGCCCAGCCGCTTCGCCCCGCATCTCTCGGCGCACGGGGGGAAACGTGTCCAGCCCCGCTCGCCATCCAGGGGCACCAACGAAACGGCGCCTAAATGCCCTGAGCCGGCCTCGGCGCGGTGCCTGCGGAGGGAAGCGGGGAGCCGCTGTGGCCCCCCCCAGATGTTTTTACTCACCCCCGGCCGCCGCCTCGCCCCACACAATCACACTGGGCCCCTCGGGGAGGAAGGGATAATCCACCATGCGACACCCGCGGGCAGAACGAGGGGCGTCCGGCGGCACCGTAGCGACGAACCGGGCATAAGCTTTCGTGGGCTGCGACCCACTTCGCGGGGGGTCGGGATCCGGCTCAGTCTTAATCCAGGGCTGGGCTGGGGGCCCGAAGCAGCCGCGGGGAGAAACAAACAGCGGTGGCCGAGAAGCCCGGCAGCCGCCTGGCTCCAGCGGAGGGGGGCTGGCCCCGAACCGGCGGCTTTTCCAGTCGCTGCGCACCGCGGCGCCTCAGCTCAGCACCCGGCGCGGCCGCATGGCCCCGATCCCGCGCGCGACGCTCAACGGCATCCCCCACCAGCCAGGGCTCCGCGCGGCTGGCGCTTCCCGCCTCTTTCCCTCAGGTCTCGGCGGCCATTGTTCCCACGGAGAGCGGCGCGCGGGCTCCGGCTGCTGAGGCGACGCCGTTCCAGAGGCAACTGCCAGCGCCGCGCGGCTCGGCTCGGCAGTTAGCGCGGGGCTGGCAGAGCGGAGCCAGGCGAGACTAATCCGCGCCGGAGAGACCGATCGAGCGCCGGCTGCTGAGCGCCGAGCGACGGCGTGGAGCAGCCTCCTCCCTCTCTCCCCCGCCCCTGGGGAAAGCGTTCCGCAGCCGCCTGGCTCGTCCGCATGGCACCGGATCAATTCGGGTCAAGGGGATTTTTAGTGCTAGGGCCTCTGGCTGCCTTGAAATGACGCTTCCGTTTTGGGGTCGTCCATAGAGAAGCACTGCAGGAGGAATGTGTTTTAATCAAGAAAAACAAAAAAAGTCATGTCTGTTACAGCTGTCTGTGCCCCGGTGTTTGCATCCTCTCATCTATTTTGATTTGCTGTTACAGCCTGACCTGATCCTGTGTCATACATTTCCCTGCATTTCATTTCCTCCCATTCTCTAAATTCCCCATCTCCAAAACGTCTGACCCAGTGGGATTTTCTCCCACGAAAGCTCATGCGATAAATAAATCGGTCAGGCTTTAAAAGTGTCACAGGACTCTGGTTGTAGCTCTTCAGAGCTATTCATCACATATTAACCCCCTAGAAACCATTTCCAAGTGGAAAGTGTGACATTTAACACACATGGCGGGGGGGGGGGGTCAGAGCTTTCAGGCTCGGATCATGAAAGTTATTCTTTAAAATACACTGTCTGTCTAGGTCGGGGGTGTCAAACTCAGTTGCGATCGTGGGCCAGATTTGACTTAAATGTACTTCAAGTAGGCTATGCACACCATACACTGAAATACTAGGGGACTCGCAGCATCACTGTGTGCGAGAGACTGCGCTCCGCAGGGCCACTTTCTCTCTCTGTTAGGGAGAAAGTATGGTCCCACAGAGCACGCTCACAGGCCAGATGGAAGAGGCTCGTGGCCATATGTTTGACATTCCTGATCTCGGTACTTATAATCTAAGTAGGACAGTTGAAGGATAGGGGAAAGAGATATACACACATCCCTGTACAAAATACATACTGCCTGTCATTGTTTAAAATACAATATCTATCTAGGTATTTATGACAGTCATGTATTTTATAAAGGGATGTGTGTATACCTCTTTCCTCTATCCTTCATCTGTCCTACTTAGATTAGAAAATCTTTAGGGTTACGCTTCAGTCTTTGTACAACACCTAACACAAAAGGGTCCCAATCTTGGGTGTTCACTTCCATAATAAGCATGATTAATAACTAATAGAGATGTTATCTCCAGTATCTGCCATATTCCATTTTGTGTAATTATGTACTCATACCTAAATTCAGTTTGCAGTTTCATTCCGTGGATTATATTGAGTGTGCCTTGAGGCAGGAATGGTATCTGTCCAAGGCTTTGCAGAGAACAATGTATCATTTATACCAGTCTTGGAATAATAAATCATTTTACACTTCTGTCTAAAACTATTGTTATGCATGATAAAGAAGCAGCTGTGTTCCACCCCAGAACTGGCTGCATTTCAGTGTTGCGGAAAGCATTCTTTACATATAGTTTGAAATATCAATCAGGGGAGTGCTCTGAAATCCTTCAGATTAAAAGGTAGTAAATATATGCAAAGTACTGCTATATTATTACATCATTAGGTGAGATTATTACTTTATAATTGGTATATTACAGTTCTGTGTATAGTTATGACTATTATATTAAATCATTGTATATGACTGTAGTACATTTCAAGGGATTTCTAATGACATTTAGAAATTCACTGGTAATTATTATTAAACCACACAGAACAAAGGATTGCACCTACTGATTATACACTTACCTATATGAAATGTCATTATTTCTTGTGATTCTTAGCTAGGTTGGCAGTCTCCTTTCCGTTCATAAGTAAAGACACCCTACTATGTCCAGAGTTCAATTTTAAAAGCATTGCATACAGATCTATAGATATGTAGAACCACAAGGAAGAATACACACTTCAAGCTGTATCTTGCTACTGTTCCCCCTGTAGAAGGCCCACATGCAGAACACACATTGAAATCAAACGAAGATTTGCATAAACATAGATGGCAGGATATGGCCTTCGACCAGCATCCTGATAATGAAACTGTGGTTTTCTTGTGTAACCTGGCTCCACTACAGGTAGTAATCACAAACAGGCTCTCAAATGCTACTGCTTGTGCTGCAGGGCAGCAAATGCATCTCAAACTCTCACCCCCATCCTAGGTCACTAGTGTTCCTGAATTTATGACACAGATTTTCATGAAACAGCAGACTGTGGAGAGAGTGTACATATGTATCTTTACAGCAAGAGAAGTGGATGCCAATCAGGATTAATTTGGGATACATTTTCAAGAATGCACAGCATGACCTGAGGTACCTCTTCATTACCCTGCCTACTACAAGTCTGCTATATTAATTGGCTTACTACTACACATTAAACCTGCATGAATGTATAAAGCGACTTTTACAGGAAGACAGAAGGATAGTAAAAGAAAAAAGCTTGGTCTCATAAATGACATTCAAATGCGATAACATTGTAAATAAACATCAAAAGGCTTTTTCCACTTACTCATATTTCTCAGGAGAGAACAAAAGGGAAAAGACAAATTATTAACGAATTTTTAAATATAAAATCCTCAGCAAGAAATCTGATGATCCAACTACTGGGAATTAGACATATGTGAAAACACATGAATCTGGCCCCAAGTACATATCACACCATCAGCCCATACACCCAAATTGCAGGGTGTGTGTCTGGAATGGTAAGGAAGTACTTAAGTATGAAAAAAACCAAAGTTTAATTCTAATAACTTAGATCAAGAGCCCTGAAAATCGCACTACCAAAAAAGAATGTGTATAAAAATGTGGTTTTAGATAAAATCTCTGCAGCTATTACACATTTCTGAGTGAAATCAACAGGCAGCACTATGGTGGCTGCTAAAACTCACTAGTTGCCTTAATTAGCTGAAGAAGTACAGTATATGCAGTTAGACAGCCTTGGTATTTGAAGCATTAAAGGTATTTCCTTATAGTAACTCTACAGGTACAGCACAAAAGCAAATTCTGCAGACTATGGGAAAACCTCATCTTCAGAAAAGCTAGCAAGTTTTAAGGCCTTTTTAAAAGCCGAAGGAGGAAAGGGGTATGTAGTAAAGGGCAAAATAGGGGAAGAGCCACGGTGAAAGATCTGCAGATTTTCCTTGTATAGCCTCCTGACTGCAGCAAGAAAAAGAAATGAGAGAGAAAACTAGTTAGAAATGTGAAAAAAAGGAATCTTACATAATATCAGAGAGAGTAGAAACCACATATTTTTTTCTACAAAGGAAGGGAAATTGAAGGATAAGCGGTGCATAGAAGTTGTAACCCCAGAGATTTATTTAGCACTCTCAGTTCAGCCCCTAAGATACAAATCCAGATGATAAAATTGGGTGGTATTTGCTTAACCTTTCACCTCAAAGCAGGGTGGTCAGGCATCAGGTTGGAGGTGTAATGTGAAAACTGAGCTGAGATGAACACATGGACTTGGTGTTTGTTTTCTTCATAAAACATTGTCCTGTCAGGAATACCTTTCACTGATAGCACAATATCAGACTAACTAGACCACATGAGGGACTTCATACTATGCTTGTGAACATTTCCAGAATGCTCAGATATGAATTTGAGGAATGGGTGTAAGTAAACAGCTAGATATTAGATTGCTCTGACTATCATTTTTACTCAGATTTTTCTGACACGGTCTTCAGTCTACCACAGCACTGCCTGCCTCAAAACAGAAGGATCTGAGCCCTCCTTTCTAAAAACGACACTCTTGCTAAACAGAAACCATTTTCTATAGAGATGAATTTATCACACTGAAGAAGTTCCTTTAATGATAGCATGCAGGAACCTTCACATTGCAGCTTGTATTGGCTAAAAGCTTCAAGGGTCAAGATTCAGAGTACTGACAACAGAAAAAGAAAGCACTTAGCCACAGTGTTACATAAAGATGTCATATCATGAGGAAATCCAGACTTTACATCTTTCTGCACAATCCCTGGCAGGGTAGAGGTAGGAAAACCCTCAGGAAGGGCTTGGACAAGCTAAAGGACAGATTCAATAAAAAAAGAAAAAGAAAAACAACAAACCAACCTCTGTCTAATTTCTGCACTGTGTGAGCCCTTCACGTGATCTTTTATCACACTGAAGTCAGAAGAGGGTTTTATTGGATTTTTTATGGAATCCACCCTCTGCTTGTAACTGCTATGCTCTGGCATGAGACACTAAAAATATTAAACAAGTAACACATGGATGTGCCGTTAAATTGTTAAAATATATACTAATTTTCTTTAAAAAATGTGTACTCTGGTAGGGAAAACAAATCATCTGAGCTTTGGAATGCTGTATAAATACCTGAAATTATCAGCGCTGCCACATACAAGGCATGACCGTGGGTCTAAGTTTCTGAGTGAGCTACTTCAGCTCTTCCAAACCCTGTGTCTTTTCTGGGTTTGTGCAGTTGCTTTCTTAGGCCTAAAAATATACACCTAGCAAAACTATTTTAGCATTAAAGTATCACATTACAATCAAAATCTATAGCAGCAAAGCAGCTTCATTTCTCACCATAGAATTCTCAATTGCTAAATGGGAAGGCGATGGGGGGGCAAGAAGAGGGATGGAACTGAAACTATCTAACCAAAAAAATGTTTCCCCACCGTGCTTTAAAACCGTTAAGCAGCAGCGAGAGCCTTGAGTCTCCCGCATCCAAAGCTATGGCTCCAATTAAGGAGAACAGGATCCAGAAGGTTTTTCTACCTCCAGTTCGATTGCTCTTGCCTGGGATAGCTAAGTCTCAAGATTAAACACTGTTTTCCCTCTGTCAACAAAACAATGGCACAGGTTTTAGACTACAGTTCTTTGATCTTTCCACTCACCATTTTTGTTATTAAAAACTAGCTAGGATAGTTCTCTAAATGTTCTGTCATTTCTCATGACCTTACCTCTCTGTAGGTGAGACGATTCCAAATGATATGAAGAAATGTATCTTTGAAATATATTTAGATTATTTGTAATTAGTTATGTTTTTAAAAACCTCATCTGTACATACTTCCAGATACTGAGAGTGAAAACCCCAAGTGTAAAGTCTGTTCTTTGAACAATGGAAGAACTAGATGTTGTAACTGACATTTCTACAAGATATTATATGTAGTGTAATGAAACCTGTAAAGTTATGACCGCCTGCTACTTAAGGTCATCTGAGTCTGACAGACCTTTGAATATTTCCCATTTCCATATTAACTCCCACTCTAGCAGGCAGCCATGTGTCCACTGTTTTTTCTAGCTACCTCCCAGATCTGCCCAAATGTGGGAAATTGCATTGCAACCAATCCGTTAACAATGGCCAAAAAGGGAACCATCTTCAAAATGAGGGACTTGTCTTTAGAATGAAAAATACTAGCTACAATTATTTAACAGCCAAACTGTGAATGTAAAATAGGGTTTAAAAGGGAAGAGCCCAAATAAAAGTGGACTGGATGGTCCCTTTTTTAATTTTATCTTGGTCACACTCTACAAAGCAACAGACAAAACAAATCTGGAATTCCTAGAAAGGCTATTATTAACACATTAACATGACTGAAGGAAAAAATGCCCCAGTTTTTTCTCATCATTGTTTACAATTTTAGAAAAATAAACCCACAAAAAGAAGAGGAAATCCCAACTTCCTTCTAAATGATGATGGAATTCATGGCTTATGGGCCTTGCAAGAACATGATCACATTTTTCTCCTCAGATAATCTAGAAAAGCATATGTGAACCTTTAACAGTGACCAGTCATTCTAAAATATCAAACCCTAAACTGCACTTTCTTCAGCAAGCACAAAACATTCTGGAAGAGATGTCCCCTGACTAGATTACTGTCCTCCTCATAATCACTGTTATAACAAAGAGAAAATGTAAAATGTGAGATTCTGTTACACTGAACGAACATTCTGGTTGTGTACCTGGCAGTGATTAAACAGATTATTACTGGTGGTATTTTACGTACAGGAGTGAGGCTGGATGCAATGTCCCATGCTATTGCACTATATTATATTAAACATCATGGAAGTGAGCTGGAATACAAAAACATGAACTGTAACAAGGGAATTAAAATACCGTCTGGCACAGCACAACAAAGACAAGGGATTCTGCAGGAGTGTTCATACTGGATTGTGTAACTGGTTCTACAGCCTCTTCATCGTAAAATATAGAGCAGTGTTTCCCAACCAGTGTGCCGTCAGACCTGAGCAGGTGTGCCACAGAATTTTTTTGGACAACTACTTGAGTTCTGCATTGACTCATGAATATTTATAAGTTCATTTGGATACTATATGTTGGTGTGCCTCAAAATAATTAAAGGTATCAAGGTGGGCCACACAGAGAAAAGGTTGGGAACCACTGATATAGAGCATGGGTATGGTTATGCATTGCATAAGAACTTTAAACATCAAAGCATCTTTGTTTGAAGTCAACTAAAATTACATTTCGTATTAGGATTTAGCATAAGGAAGTACATACTACAAAAGCTAAGATATTAACAGAAACTCCTCCTCAGTTCCCTATTGCCAAAATGAGGTATTTCAAAAATCAAGCTGAGCATGCTAATCATCTGTAAGGTACTTTAAAACTGAAAAATTGAAGGCAATTTCTTAATTTAGAGGGAAGGCTAAGGTAAGTTACCTTTGGCAGATATTTAATTGACTTAAATGGACTTGCACCCTCTAATGGTGATGGTGTATTTAAGGAACTACTGTATGTCCTGTTTCATTTTTCAGAACCTCCTGGCTGTAACTAATGTTTTCTCAAAACAAAATTAAAAATGTACACAACAAATGGAAACCATCTTTCTTTTTAAAATGTATACCTCAACAAGCATTTTACCCAATTATACAGAGAGTGGTGGGAGGGGTTTAAGACCCTAGGATTTCTTCGCATTTCCACTTTAAACAAATATTAAGAGTGTACGGAAAGAGTCTGAATGAGCTTATGATTTTTAAAGTGCTCCTTTGGCATCATAATATATCTGCATTCCTTTTAAGTATGTTTTTGTTAAAATGTAAAGAAGCTCTATTTACAAAAAGTCTGAGCTGAATGCTACAGTTTGTGAAGCCATAATTTGTGGTTGCAGTTGTGGTTAATTTAATAAAGAAACGTCTTTTGGTTCACAGTGCACCATCCTTGCTATTTTTCATAAACTATTGGAGCAAAAAACACTTCATAATGTCAGATATATGTTGATCCAGCAATGCTGTATTTTTCCAACTCCTATTTTGTGGTATACCGTACTATATGCACAGGAATGCTACATAATTTATTCTGGAACACAACCCTGTAATTATTGCTGGCAAACTACTAATTACATACCACCATCAAATCTAACAATTTTCCCAACAGCAGCAACAACAAAAAATTACTTTAATGTGGAATATACCAAATATGTGTATGTATGTGTTTTATTTTTAAATACATATATAATACTGATATTTACAATATATGGTTCCTGAAACAGACTTATTAAGGATTCACTTACACGTTTTATAGTATAAAGCCATGTAGTGTAATTAGAAATAGCTCTGAGTTATAACGTTTGATTTTGATTCTGAACTTCTTCAATGTTTATGGGAAGTGATGTCAGATCTAGCATTCTGGTTTGTTATATTACAGGGCCAGGGCGTGAGCCGTGAATTTTGGATCTACATCTGAAATTCTCCAAAATTCAGGCGTGTTGAATCTGGGGTTTTGATATAGGTCCATCTCTAGGTATAGTAATACATTAGACAACTATGGGCCTAACCTTACAGTCAGAACCAAATGGAGAGTGGTCAGTATACCTTGGGAGATTCCTATTATTTAGTAGTGAATTTGGTCTCATGTCTCAAGGTATGTAAAAATGTGTCCCATGATTCCCTTTGCAGAACTTCATGGTTTTGACTGTAATTACTGTCAGAAAAAAATGAACGTGATAGAATGATTAAGAACATAAGCCCTATCCTGAGTAGCATTTACAGGTGCAGGCCCATAAATTGTACAGCTTGGGGTACTTTGTTCTTTCACTGTATATTCCCATAACATCACTGCCTGGAAGCATGAGAAAGGCAAGGACAGAAATGGAGCAGACATAGAATTTAAGCCCTGAACACTATTATTTTGGACTTATCTTGTCTAACATGCGCAGACATCACAGTACGTGTTTGAACAGCAGAGGATTGCTTGTGGACTCATTACAATATTCCTAAAGGAGAGACTATGCAGGGCTAATACAGTATAAACACTTTGGGTTAAATTCTATACTGTACCCAACCTCTATTTCATGCAGAGGAAAGGGGAAGGGACCCATCAGAGAGAAAATTACTGATCCTTGAGTCTGCAATGTTCAAGCCAGCATCTGTTCGAGCAGCCTAGGGGCTGCTTTATCTTAAGCCATAAATGATCAGGGGATGACAGGCCTATAATAGTGAAGCTCAAGTAAGCTATCTACAATAGGGCAAGCAGAACGGGTGTGTAAAAGCGAACACATTTCTTCAGCTTTACAGCAGCGGACAGTTCAGGGAATTTATGGCCACCTCTGGAATCTGTCTTCTTTGTGTTGTCCAAGTGCCATTAAAGAGTAAAGCCTAGACTAAAATCAGGCACCATGTTATCTAAATTATGTTTCTTTACTTGCAGAAATTGTTTATGTTTTGGCAGGGGGAGGAAAAAGAAGGGAGGAACCCATTAATTCTATTTTTTTAATGAGCATTTACCTTTAGGGTTCCATTAATGATTAAAAAAAATATGGTGTATTTTTAACTATTTAACAGTCAAAATAGCTGAGAGCTTTCTCTCTCAGAATATGACACTGTTCAGGTATGCAGTACCTTTGAGAATAACTTACTTCTCATATATGCCATTTCAAAACTAGACACACACACACCAAAGGACCGTACAGTTAAATCCATTCCTGCTTCTTTCAAGGAATGAAATAATATAAGAAGCTCCTTACACACTTTGATAATAAAGTGTGAAATTGACCAGCCAGGGGCATTTTCAAAAGATGTCAGAAGAAATCACACTGGAGTACAGTAATCTAAAAACATAAACGGTAGCACAGGGCGCTCATTGCTCAGCACAGGCAAACTTGCACATAGATGCAATATCTGGCACAATTCTGGCAGAGCATAGATTATTTACTTAAGCTTCTGGCATTTACTCCTCAATGTCCTCAGCTGCTTTAACAACAATAAAGCATGCTTTGCATGGCAAGCAAGTAGGCTGATCTTAGTCATGGCCTGGGTCAAATACAAGCAGTTGTTTGACAAGAAAGCACTGCAGCTAAAAATAAATAAATACATTTTAAAATGCTAACAAAATTCTCAGTTTTCACATTCAGTATTGTATTTAGAGTGAGGCACTCCTTGGGAATTCCCTATAACATTCATCTCACCAGGAATTCTCTTCCACTAATAATCCTTTTTTAAAATTTCAGATACAAAACAGGGATGGTTTAATACAAATATGTGACAGGTATGAGATTGAGTTGGTCTGAATAAACTCTGGGAAAGATGATTTTCTTCCACGAGTCTACTTATAGGTGTGGTGCTATCAGAGTCAAAGATTAGTCAGCTAACCTGGCATCTCTGTGATACATATTTCCCCGCACAGCTAAAAGAGCTTAGCTACTTCATGTACCAGCATCTGCCAAGGTTAACCGGATTCTCATGTCAACAGCTTCTCCTATTTATCCATTTATAGTTCTGCTTTCAATAGCAACCTGAAATCCATACACAAAGAAACAAGTACCTTAAACTTGTGTGCCTCTAAAGTATTTCTGCATCAAATGGATGAATTATTATTAGCTGAATAAATAGCATAACAAGCCACTGGGTTAAAACTCCCGTGGAATCCATTTAAAACTTCAGTATGTGTTTTCTTCTTCAGTGTGTAGACATTACAAGGATTAAACAGCAATAGAAAATTATAGCTTTAGACATACTCTTTGCTTCAGTACCAACCACAGCACTATCTTTTCCACAAGGATTACAAAGGCTACACCCCCATGCAGCTGTCAGTCCCTGAGGGCTGTAATTCAGCTATCCTTCTCTTACTCTATCCATCACATTTACACAAATCCCCAAGGTGGACTGCCTTTAAATGTCTTTACCTTGTGCATTATCCTGGGGCTTAACAATCCAATATTGGTGCAGCCAAGGATAATTACTCTCCACTGATGATAAAACACCCTGAATCCTGTCAGGCATGGCAATTTGCATCTTACAGTGCCAAGGATCAATAGCTACAACAATGGAGTGAAACCTGATTAGATGCTGTGTGCCTCTCAATGAAAAAGGAAGAACTGATTGCTTTGCAGGGTTGAAGTCCTGAGTTAAGAGAGAGCCAGAGGTTTCTCATTACAACACTGCCTCCAAAACCTATTTTACTTTTAAAAACTGTAACTTTTCCAACAGAACATACAGATCTAAAAAGGAAGCAAGTGAACTAAACTTCATTCGCATGATTCCTAGTATATATTTACTAGGAAAGTTGTGTGTGTTGCAGGGTGTTTTTTGGTAATTTGTTTACACAAGAAAGTTCAGCTGACCTGTATCATCTGAGGTGGGGTGAGGTCTCGCTTTTCTACTCAGTTTTACAGATGGGTTGTTTTAGGGCACGAAAGAGGTCGCAAATAGCCACAAGTCTTATAGTGCATCAGTGACCCAAGTGGGATTAGAAACAAGCCAAGAACTGAAAGGGGGAAATGTCCTTCTTAAATTATTCTTCCATCACTACCGAACCCAGTAAAGAACTCCTACATTCACTGTTTGAAAAGGCAAAGGAAATTTAATTTATATTTCTTTAAGGACATTTTCTAAATCTAGTTTCCAGTGTAGGCATCATGGCCTGAGAGTGAGTCAGAAAAATTCTCTTAGTAAATCCTCTGATGCATCACCATGGAAGAGCCTTGGTGCCCAGGAAAGCTGTGTGTGTGTGTGCGGGAGCACGCGAATCTTGAAGGATGTTATGGATTGTGCGTCCTTCCCTTCTTTTTCATTTGGAGGCACGTTGCTGATCATGTAAAACATTGTCCTTTGGTAAAGAGCACTAGAGGGCTTCAGGCACTAAGCATATTAAAAGTTGAGTTTAGGGCATTCTTAGGATACAGAAAAATGTAAAAAAAAATTTTTTTTAATTAAAAAATCCCCCACCACAAATCTACAAATGATGGAGGACTGGGAACAATCAAACAATGTCTACACAAGAGCTGGAGTGCCAGGCACACCTATTTCAAGGCTGCATGCTGTATGGTTGATGGAGAAGATCCCACAGTGAAAGAAAGAGAAGCTGTTTTTAGAAACCAGTTTGGCACGCTCCTAAATTGGGGAGTTGGTTTCTGTGGCACGCTGCACATCTACTTTTTGATGGGAAACTTAATTCTGACCGACAATCACAATCACCTCACAGATTTTCTATGCACATAGAGGTCTCTTATTTCAACGGGAACACAGAACATTTTATTCTAAAATATTTAGTAGCGCCCAGCCCTGTCCTTTTGTCGCTCATGGTAATTCCTATTGAAAATCAATACGGGATTTGTTTCTTTCAAGCTTGTGTAGGATTCTTTTTGTAAACTAGAAGGCATGCTTATGGTCATCAGGCTCTCTCTTTGTTATCATTTAGAGGTATTCTCTTTTATCTCCAAGGAGTGAATTTAGCACAGATGAAAGGTGGCAGGCCTGGAGGCTGAAACCCTCTGTTTTTTCCCATTAAAGGTAGATTACTATATTAGTGGTGCACCCTTCCCCACACTGGTCTCCCAAATCTATATCAGAATGCTCATTTTAAGGGGTTTTATCCGGATGGCTTGATTAAATCAAAGCAATCTAAATTGCTTTTTCGCCTTCCTCTGTAGCACAGGGCATGGCCCACCTACCGGTGAATTCTCTGTTTCTTAAAGTCCTTAAATCATGATTTAAGGAGGTAAATAACTCAGTCATAGGTTAGTGGCCTATTGCTGTAGTGGGTGGGTGAGGTTTTGAGTCCTGCCTTTTGCAGGTCGGACTAGATGATCGTACCGGTCCCTTCTGAACTTAAAGTCTATGGCTATGTCTATACTTACCAAAGTTAGTTCAAGTTAGTTAATTTGAACGAACTAATTCAAACTAATTTTAGTTACCGGTAGTTCGGATTAACTTAATTTGAACTAGCATGGCCCCACTGGAATTTTAGTTCGAACTAAGCAAGTGCCATGCATGGCACTTGCTTAGTTCGAATTAGCCTGTTGCATTAAGCTCAATGTGCCGGTTAGTTCGAACTAAGCAGTTACTAGTTCGAATTAAGGGTTAGTTCAAAAGGTATAATCCAATTTATTAGTTCGAATTAAGGAAGCCCTTAATTCAAACTAATGAAAGCCTAGTGTGGCCAAGGCTTAAGTTAGTTCGAATTAAGCTTCCTTAATTTGAACTAACTTGCCAGTGTAGACATAGCCTATGAGTTTATAAATAAAAGATTTAAATCAACAATCAGGAAACAATCAATTAATAAAACACATTTAGCATTTAAAGCTGATTTATGAAACAAAAGGAAATATTATCTGTAGTTAATGAACTGAACTAAATTGTTTCTGGTCACCATGTTCCTCAAGATTTTAGAACTAATAGATCTCATCCTCTCAAACCTCATTTCTATTCTAACATCAGAAGAGGAAAATAAGATTTCCCACTTTTTTAACTTCTTATCAGTTTCTCAACTTCGAGTGAACTTATCAATGAACTGAACTAGTTTAGTTAACTGAAATAAAGAAAATATTTTCTCTGTACTTGCAGAAGAAGCTACTGCTGTGAAAAGTAGGTTTAGCTCTTCAACCAACTTTGGTTCCAGGTGCTTAGTCTGTGACTTCCACCATTTCATTGCTGCAATGTCTTTTAAATCTTCAGCACCAACTGTGTATTGACTGAATATTTTAAATTTAATTTGAATGATTTTAATACATTACAGTAAGTAAGTAAGGCCTTAATATAGGTTGTCATTTCCAATTCTATTTTAAATAAGTGCATTTTTAAAATGAAAAATGGATTTAATTTAAATTTAAGAAATCTGATTTAATTAAATTCAATTGTTTAATTTTAAATAATTTTATCCATCACGGTTTCCTCCTCCATGTCCATTCAGATCTTTGACCTCTCCTTCTGGGATGCTAACAGTTACAGCTGAGCGGGTAGGTTTTGGGGAATGATGTGTACCAGGAAATAGACTAAGTAATCCATTTTGTATACAATGCCAAAGACTCATGAGTTTTTAATCCAGATTAAAACCAGTAACCTGGAATTGAAAATCTTGGTATCCCCTTTACTAATCCCATGTGTCATTCAGTTCCCAACCAACCACATACTTATTTTCTGTGTAGGTAAATTTATACTTTTCTCCCAAATTATGGTGGTGCAAATCTCCTTCCAACAGTCTCCTTGGAAATCCTATAAGCGTGGCTTCTACAAAAGGAGAACAGTTCTCACATGGTTCCCTTTTCAACAGCACTCTGAGTCTATCACACCCTGAAAATCCATCACTCATCATGAAGCTAGGGACATTATTACGGCTTTCCATCTGTCAGTTCAAAGTGAAATGTAACTTTGTATTGGGCTCTACACTCTGCAGTCAGGCATGGAAGATTTAGAGCTTGCTGCTATATTTTTGAAATGGGAAATTGGAATGAAGCTGCTGAGTCATGAGAACAGGGGCAATCTCACCAGCCATTTCTCTCAGGGGAAAACCACTAATCCTCTGTGATGCACCTGGGTGCAATTGATTCTTCAGAATTCCAACACTTAAACAATCTCAAACCGTCAAAGGTGCATTGATTTGTTCTGTAGCCGAGAACAGAATGGATATAATGGAGATGATTTTTAAAGTGATGATTGCTATGGGAGGATGAAGATAAAACTGTATTAAATGAGCAGCCGTTAGATCTTAAAACCAAGCAGCTCAGACATCCACTTCTGCCCTCTAAAAGGAAGACCATATAACACCGTCACATGCATCTAATACCAGTGAGCAGAAATATAATGAATTCATAGGGTATAATAAACCTCATGGAAATGGGCTGAAAATAGACTTGTGGTAATAATGAATCCTCTTGCAGAACAGTGCACTCGAGGACTCTGTCCTCATCAGAATGACATTATGCATGGCTGAAGGAGAGGGAGAACATAAATAGAACACCCTCACAAACACATGCAACAGGGTCTGAATCCCAACCAAGAGCGTCCTATGAAAAACAATGATACTGAACCCTTAATAACAAATGTAAATTAGCATGGCTGTTATTCAGAGTTTGCCTGGTTCTCGTCCACATTGTTTGTTTCCATACAATCAAAATGGAAGACAAAGAGGTTCAGGCAAGAGACCTATTTTCCTATGATTTCATCATATCTTTCCTCATATAAGCACCCTGCTGACCAGCCTTCTCCCAGGGCTTCTGGTTTATTAACACCCTGCTGTTCCTAACTGTGCATTTGAACACGAGTAACATAAAGCTGAAAGCAGGGCTTTCAATGACCAGAAGCTGCATGGCCAATTCTCACCATTTGTCATAAGTTGAAAAAATGTTTACTGATAAAAGGTCTAATGCTGTGACATGCTGAGAATCCTCAACTCTTTCTGACCTAGCAGGAGTTGAGGCTTGTAGCACACTGCAAAATTGGATCCCAACATCTTTAACTTGGTGGACTCCATTCAATCAATATTCATTTAGGCCAGGATTTTCAACAGCCTATAGGAATTAGGTACCCAGCTTCCTCAGCAGCTCAATGGAAACTGGGTGACTTGAAAATTGTAGCTTTAATCCCTAATATGTTAGCCTTAGTTGCAAAGAATTAGCTGGTAAGTCCCAGTCTAATATAGGGAGCGAAGAACAGGGATCCAGGAACCTCTGAATTCTAATGCGGTTTTGCTGCCAATTTAATGTTCAAGGGTTTTTAGGCAAATCACCTAACCTTTATGTACCACCATTACTTCATCTGCTAAAGGGTTATGATAATACCGGGGAGAAGAGGGTCTTCAGACTGATAATACTGACAGAGTTATTTAAAGATGCTAAATACTAGCATTCAAAAGCTATGTCTACACTGGCAAGTTAGTTCGAATTAAGGAAGTTTAATTCGAACTAACTTAAGCCTTGGCCACACTAGGCTTTCATTAGTTCGAATTAAGGGCTTCCTTAATTTGAACTAATAAATTCGATGATACCTTTTGAACTAACTGTTAATTCGAACTAGTTAGTTCAAATTAACCCAATATGGCCATGTTAGTTTGAACTAACAGGCACATTGAGCTTAATGCAACTGACTAATTCAAACTAAGCAAGTGCTCTTGATGGCACTTGCTTAGTTCGAACTAAAATTCCAGTGGGGCCATGCTAGTTCAAATTAAGTTAATTCGAACTAACTAAAATTAGTTCGAATTAGTTAGTTCGAATTAACTAATTCAAACTAACTTTGGTAAGTGTAGGCATAGCCAAAGAGTCTGACTTGAAGCTAACGTTAAAAGCAGTAAAGGCTCTGCAAAAATTGCCACAGCAAGAGAATAGAATATATTTGTAATACAGATTTACATCTTAAAAAGGAGTCCTGTGGCCCTTATTTACTTATCAGATGAGCTTTTGCGGAAGAATTTTCTCCCAAGAAAGCTCATGCAATAAATACATTTGTTAGCCTTTAAAAGTGCCACAGAACTTCTTGTTTGTTTTGCTGAACTAGACTAACACGGCTACTCCTTTGGATCTTAAAAAGGGGCTTTCACACTTGGGTCATCTTGAAAAGAGTAGCCATTTACTTTGCCTGCAAAGCTAAGCCTTACAGTTACTGATGAGATTTCTCTTTGAATGAAAACTTTATTTCCCAGCTGCTCAGCGCTGACTTCTGCTTGACCCAACAGTGAAATCATGATCCTGTATTTATGAGATCACCTTCAGCTGCCATGGAAATGTCAGGCACTCAGATGATGTCATAATTCAGCCATATGACTCTGGTGCAAGAGAACATAGGAGAAGAAAGGCTTGAAGTACATAACCCTGGCTTACTGTCAAATATATTTGATAATTAGCATTACAGGAAAAGACGTGAAAGGTAAATGGATTTGCACTAACGTAAGATATATTTTAAAACTTCCTCCAGCCTAAAAGTCCCTTTTCAATGCCACATATATTGCATTTTTCCTAAAGCAGCCCCCATGGGATTCTAGTGTATTGAGTAATAGTAAGAATGGTCACAAGCTCTTTTAATGTGGCTGGGAAGGCACAGAACAATACTTATGTATCAGAACAAGCAATGTGCCAAAGAGTCATAAGATAAGGAAGAAATATGTCTTCAATCAAGGAAAACCAGTTTAACGCACTTACTGGAAACACAGTATTTTACACAGACACTTCTTAATTGGCCATACAAATGTAAGGAACCCCGCTGCTGGCTACTCAGATTCTTTGCAGACAATCAGACAGACCAGAAGCAAAAGGTTATAAATTCTTAAGGTACTGTATTCAATGAGATTTACATCCCATTTTGTACAGACCAAAAACAAGAATGGAAAAGACACCATGTAAGCATCTGAAATCCCATACAACAAATGCTATTTCAAGCATCATTTATTATGCTGCCTTTCACAGACTTTTACAATCCTCAATATGGTTAGCAATTCCAGCTGACTCGTAAAGCGGTTTTAAAATTCATCATTGAAAAGAATGTTTATCTCTGTGCTTTCTCCAGTTTGGGAGTAAAATTATACTCTTAAAACCTGGGGATGGTGTGTCTTTAATTTTGTTTAGAACAGAAAATAACTGTGATATGAAAGATTTAATGAGGTTAGAAATCTAAAAGGAAATGGAGTGGGAATAGATTATCAAGAGAAATAAAGCCAGCCGCTGGAGAGTACACTAATATTAAATATTAGGTTTCTAAACCAAATATATATAATCCATTTAGGGACTTAATGGTGGTTCTCAGAAGCACATTTATCTACAGCTTATGGTTCAACAACCAATATTATAACTCCATTTGTCATTGTTAGGCTAGGGGAATGGATGTCAGGGAGGCGAGGGTCAGCAGAGGAAGAGCTTATTCTGAATAGAAGAGACACAGCTACCATATGTTTCAGAATCTTACTATAAGGGGCGTGATCAAGCCTCACATTTTTAGATCCAGAATGGAAAAAAAGTCATCAGAGGGGTGGATGAAATCTCTCTTTAAAAAATACAAATTTTCTTTCCTACAAACTGTGGGGGTTTTTTTTTTTGCCCCACAAGAACTAAGGCTGCCATTAACCACAAAGGTTTGCCTTAAATTAGGCTTCTACACCCATATTTAGGCTCTGATTCAGCAAGATATTTAAGCATGGTTTCAGTAAGCATGTGAGTACTTCCACTAATTTCTATGAGACTATTCATGTGGTTAAAGTTAGCTACATTCTGAAGTACCTTGCTGAACTGGGCCCTCAGACACGTACGTATATATGGTCTGAACATCTTTGAAAATCAAGCCAAACTTCCTTAATAAGGATTTAGACACCTAACTTTAGGCTGTCAGGCTCAAAAATATATACAAAGGGCAAATATGCTTAGCCTGACTTGTATATAAACACACCTACCTAGGGATCCTTCCTTTACTGATCGACACATACTCATCTTCTCTCTTCTCACCGCCACTCAGATTCCCTGCGTCAGACATAGAACCCTACCAATCCACGGATATCTGCTTTCTATCTTCAGGCCATTTTTGCGGAATGCAGAGCAGATACAGATAAAAATTTTGTATCTCTGCAGGGCTCTAGTCACACGCAGGTTTATCGCTGGACAGTATAAGGTGTAATGAATAGCAACAAGGAAGTTTCTCCTTAGCAACTTCACTCGTCTTAAAGTAATCCCTCTGCTGATCATTAAGAACATTTTTTCTTGTTGAACAGAAAATAAGAAATTAAGAGATTAAATGATAGAAACAAAAACAAAAAATCACATTCCCTTCCACCCACTTTCACTTAAACAATGGGAGAGAAGAAGTCCAATTTCAAGACATTAGCTAATTGTCAATACCAGGGGAGAGCCACATATTAATTAGAAAAACAATTCCATAATGCTGGTTCCAGGTTTAATCACATTACAACTACGTGCTACCATATTAATGATGCAGAAGAGGGATAGATATTTTCCCCCTGTTTTATATCACTTTGTTACTTTATTAAGCCTGGTTTTTTTATTTTGTTTTTAAGAATGCCTCCTCTCACAGAGTCCCTTACACAAATTCAGTAATTATTTCTATTAGTGGCTAAATAAGGGCAGGATGTACCAGCTACAGAATCCACTGCCGCTGACTGTAATCAGTAACTCACTGAGGACTCCATCTTTTTTCTTTTTTTTAATGGGGGTGTGGAGAAGAAAGACATTCTAAGAACTACAACTTTGTTTCCCTTTTCTATTAAAAACAGATGACAATATGGATTCCAAAAACTCCCCTCTTTTCATGAGGGAAAAGTACTTCTTGGACACTTTCCTCCTAGACTGGAATCTTGGAATGGCTATAGGGCATCACCTGGAGCCCGGGCAGCTTACCCAGCTAAGTGCCAAATAAGCCAAAGCTAAAAAGCAAAACAGGCCAAATACCGAGGATAGCAGCCCACTTTGAAGAACACTCTGCAGCCACCACCAGTGAATAATCTAAGTATTACTAAGGCTACTATTATTTGCCACCAGTAAAGTTTACTGGTACCTAAAGCCACAGTCATATGATGCATTACCACTCTAATCCTATGCTGAGTATTAATGTGCTGTTAGAACGAACACTATTATGTTATCAGAGTGAAGCAACTACACCGGAGATTCATCCTGTGATATCACTAAATTTCTTCGCATCGCCTCCTATAACAGCATTGTGCATCTCTGTCACTCAAGAAAAAACGGGTTTTAGCACTAGAGTGCTTTTAATCCTAATGAGGTCTGATCCAAAGACCAGGGCTGGATTAAGACATACTGAGGCCCTAAGCTATATCATGATTCAGAGGCCCCATACCATAAAAAATAAAGAGGAAAAAAGTTTATTACAATATAACAGGAAGAGTAATGAAAAAATAAATGATAAATCGTTGTATTTGCATCATTGCCATCCCATGGGGGGAGTGGGGTCCAGCGCCAATTGGCCAAAGTGGGGCCCCGTCCCCGGGCCGGGAGACCTCCTGCAGAGGGGAGTTGGCTCTGGCCCTGGTCCCGAGCCAGTAGGCTGAGGCCACCTGCCATGTGGGGGGAGCCGGCTCTGGTCCCGGCCTCGGGCCGGGAACCCAAGGCTGCCTGCGGGGCAACGGCGGGTGGAAGCCGGAGCCGGCTCCGGTCCCAGCCTTGGAGGCCGCCAGTGGGAAGGAGCTGGCGGCCCCGGCCCCGAACCAGGCGGCCAGGGGAGCCGGCTGTGGGGGGCAGCTGGGCCCAGAGAACAGACCCCACGTGCGCCACCCCTGGGCCTGCCTGCTCCGCCCTGGGGGTGGGGAGGGCCAGCCCAGGGGTGGGGCATAGCTGGCCCGGCCCAGCTCACTGCCGAAGGCAGCGGGGTGGCCGTGGGAGGAGGGGCTGCGGCGCATGTGGGCCCCCCACTGCCCCGCTACGAGCAGGACAGTGTGGAGCCCACGTTACTGCGGGGCCCGGGGCGATCGCCCCATTCGCCGCCCCCAGGGACGGCCCTGATTTGCATATATACATAGGCAAAGATGCAATGAAAAACAACTAAATAAAACATACATCTTGCAAAAAGCCTTATTTGCATTATCAATTTCAATTATGATAAATCTTAGTTATTTCGGACATATTTAGAGGCCCCTCATAATGTGAGGCCCTAACCCAGTGGTTTTCAAACTTTTTTCTTGGGACCCAGTTGAAAAGAATCATTTATACCCACAACCCAAAAATGACATCTTTGAGCAATACATTCCAGTCTTTTGGCGTCAGCAGCAGGGGGCATTACGGCCCAGTGCCTTAGGGTCTGCGACCCGGTACTGGGACCGACCCTAAATCTGAAAACCCCTGCCCTAAGCCATGGGTTACTTGACTTGTGCCTCAATCCGGCACTGCCAAAGATTCCCGTTAACTTCAGTGAGCACTGAATTAGACCCCGCCCAGTTCAGCAGAGCACCGAACAGTATGCTTAACTTTAACGGCAGTCAATGGGACTTAAGCATGTGCAGGGCACCATGAAACCAGCTGGATGGGGCTCTCAACAGAAACCTAAACACTGATGCAAGAATATTTGTTAGGATTTCAAGAGCAAGGGATTGGTTTGCAAAGAAGAAATCTTGGTAGCACAATAAACACAACACCATTTGTTTAAAAATTCACAGGGAAATTCGAAAAACTCACAGATTTGCATACTAAATATTCTCCCTACCCAGGAATGGTATATAAACTCTTCATTCAGTTTCTTTAGTGATGTTAGCTTAGCTACAGAGCATGACCATTGAAGATGAGTTTGGAGTCAATCAATACTCAGTCACTGGAACTGAAGATAACTTAAAGACCCCAAGGTGTTGAATTTTTAACAAAGACTTTCCTTTCCCCAACAGGTTCATTTGTCAATGAAGATGGTATTAGCAAAAAACAAATAACTTTAAACAGCTAAACTAAAACTCCTTTCACCTATCAATTGCTCAACAATCAAGCGTTTGAAGTCATATTTTCGTGTGTTCTCCAGTAATGAAAAGGTCTTCCAGACAATAAAAGACCTGACTGTCTAATATTTTAAAAAGCAGATTTTTTAAACCAACCACTCCATCATGCAAACTTTTCAGACTTACTTTATATCCTAAAAAAAAATTAAAAATGGCCCAATGTCTTTTTCTTTGCAGGTCATCTTGAAAACTATCACTCAGGCAACACAAAAGTTTATTTCATTCAGTTTCTACTGGTCAAAAGTATTGTAATTCACAAAGTTTGGGAGAGTCCTGGATATTGAATCTCTCCCTAATACAGATATCAAGATTAATGCCAGCAAAGCAACCAATTCCATATAATCAGCATTTGCTTTAAGTAGATCTAAATTACTTTTCAATGCCATTTTATTCAATGTGTTGCATCAGACCAGATTGCTTTCAGGTCAGATACCAGCAGCCATTTGGGTAATTGAACACCTACTTAATTCCAATCAGAAGTATGCAATGGTAATGCACAGTGATAAAAGTCTTTTTATTTTCTATTATTTTTCCCTAATTTGTTTTCGTCTTTCAGCTCCTTGAAAATTCTGCAAGGGATCTCAAAGCCTTTGAGGCAGGAGTCCAGGCTTTTTAAAATAGGAAAGTATAAATATTTCTTTCCTTCCTGCATCTCAGTCAATTGTAATGTAGTGATAAATTACCCATACCAAACTAAAAACTGGCTGAAATCTGTGGGGTAAACCCACAAGTCAAAACAAGCACTGTACTTCTGTACACTGTATTTCTAAAGTTATAACTCTGGCTTAGTTATTTGCACATCACCTTTACCACATGCTGAATTATTTTGATAAATATAGATTAGGTCAAATCTGAGGTAGCTTCCACTGAGGCACTGACCATCTTGAAAAGAAAAGACAAGAATGGATTCTGTTGTGATGACGCAGCCCCTAAAAGATGTTTCAGGGTCACCAGCTATCTTATATAGGCAACATCTGGCAAAATCATTCTGCATCAAAGAGGGAATCACGAGTACACGTTAAAGCTGTCCGCAAAAAAGTATGAAAACTACAGTATTCCAGATTTTATCCAAAAATAGCATCTTTTCATCAAGACAACAAGAAACAGAATGATACTTTGGTGAACAATAAAGGAAACCTCCATTTTCAAGAAGTGACATATTAATATTTGCATTCACTTTCAGATGCATGGACAAAATAGTTTTCTGTGTTAAGAGTTCATTATGGTTTCAGCCCTCCTACTGAACTGTTTCCTCTGAAATCAGAGGTAAGATTAAACCTGTTGTAGCAGAGTGCTCTATAATGTTTCTGACAGACATTGTTTTTCCTAGGCCTCACATCTGGGAGTTAACCAGCAAAGCACTTGAAACCAACCAGGTCAGCTCTTTAGTTGAGTTTTGTGTCTAATCAGCCGGGAAGGCTGAGGCCTCAGGTCACACATGGAAATCACTAGAGCTATTTAAGTCGCCAGAGGTTATTAATAAATCTCCCACTATTTCCTTAAGCAAATAATTGGAGGCCCATCTTTCAAACCAGTTATGTCTGGCCATGTTATGGTACCAATTTTATCCTTCCTTTTTTCCCTTCACCGAGCAGGAAGAACAAATCTCTGGTGACAACTATGGCAAAACTGTGAATTATAAACATCCATGTGTCTCTCATTTGAATGCCTCCTCAAGTTTCCTTGACAGCTGGGAGTGAGAGAGAGAGGCTCCTAGACTTTCACTAGAGTCCAAGCCACCGAAGCTGCTCTCTCAGAAACACAGACTTTGTGGGAAAGCCATTCAGCTGTTTTTTAGAAGGGAGCTTTAAGTACTGGGTGAAATATGAGCCACTCTATTTCTATTAGGTGCTTTTAGGTAATCGAGTTCAGATTCTTCTAGGCTCCCATCAAGAAAATAGGACAGGAACCTTGACTACGAAGCAAATCTGGAGCCAAAGTTTAGGGATTTCAGGAAAGGAAAAAAAAGGATTGAGAGAAAGAAGAGGTTTCCGATTCTGACTCTTCACTTCAGAGGCCATGCACAAACACAGAAACCTGACTATGCAGAAAGGCCTAAACACTGGCCCAGACATAAGGGGACTTTGAATTCAACAGAAGAGCTCTTGCTGACACCAAATTTGTCTCACAGTCACAATAATAGGCACTGTCTTATTGGAGACCATATCTTGTTTCTTCTGTATTTGTTAGTCCATTCACATTACAATCGGAAGGATTGCTTTATTTTCATTGGAATAGTATCAGTTACCCATATCAACGTGTAAGTGTGTGTGTATGTACACCCACTTTCATTATACATAGATATTTATACATATATTCATATATATGTATCACCAAGAGGCAGTCTAGTAGCACTTCTCTATTGACACAAAATGAAGGGAATTCAAGGCAGGGCTCAGGCCTCAAATATTGTGTACACTAGTGCAAAGATTCTGTGCAGATTCAGGTTGTAGGGGAGCCCAGGCAGGATTGCTATAATTTAGAGCAGCTTCCTAGGCTAAATTATGCTGCAGGTTGTTTTGAAACCGCCCTCCCCCCTCGTAAACCCAGAATCCCATGTGAACAAACATGGCACCTCTGTGCTGTGCTGAGCCTCCTGGAGATGCAATGCACATGTCCTCCCAAGTTCTTTAACGTATTTAAATAATGATACAGTTAGTTACCCCCAAACCTCTTTTAGAAGCCATATTACCACCACTAGCACCCCCAGAGTGGTGTTAGAGAGTTACAAGTTAATTATTTTTGCCTGAGCTTCCTTCAAGATACAATACAAAGTCTCCGCCCGTGTGAAACAACTGTGGATGCTTTAAATAATGACACAACAAACGGGGTTATTTAAATGCTTTTGGATATTTTAATAAAATAAGAGATTTAAATATCCCAACATATTAGGGCTCAGAAATATTAAAAATACTTGTTATGTATCTGACTGAACTGAATGGTAAATGACACGTTGCATGCAACCAGTGTGATGCACTCAACATGTAGGATCACCTCTGAAGCGCTGGAGGTGATAGCTAACCTAGAGAATTGATTCAAAGGATTTTACTGGTCCATTTTATTTCCTCTCTCATATTGTATGGGTGAATTTTATCAAACTGATGTAAAATGGTGTTCCTACTTTGACCTGTGGAGCAATGCCCAATTTAAACCAGTTAGGGATCTGGCCCTACAGCCCTACATTTCTCTCTCGTACACACACACAAAATTAACCCATCCCCCATAAGTATTCACAGAAGACGGTGTAGGGAAAGTATAGGAAACCTTACAAAGGAGTCTCAACATATATTTGCTGTACTATAGCTTCTCCACAGAGCTTGGTGGATACTTTGGGCTTCCCTTCTACATGACAATCCCACCCGTGTGCGGATCCCCAACCCTGCAGAGGTAATTCAGTAAGGTATGAGGCAAGAAGACACAAATGGTGCTAAGGAGGAACCTCATACAGCTCCCCTATTTTTACTCAGGACATCCACATGGATGGACCCCTCCAAAAGGCTAAAACTGACCAGGCAATTTGGCTTGAGGACGCCCTAATCAAGAGAATAATATTAAAATCATTTCTCTGATATCACAGTATCACTCAAGTAAGGCAACAAAGCGGAGCCAGGAGTGAATCCTAATACCATTCTAGATAAGCAAAAGCCTGAAGAATTAGGTTCCCAAATCATGGCAAAACCCAATCTCTTTAGTGGGGCCAGGATCGGCCTTCATTTTGCATTTCCCCTCTGGAGAGATTATTCCCTAACAGTGCGATGAGCTTTCTCTGTTTCCGTTCCCAGACAATTGCTGTTCTTGGTAACAGCAGCAAAGATAACATACACAACTCAGGATGCTGGTCCCTTGCTTGCAAGAGCACATTTTCATCTGCCAGATTCCTATTGACACTCGTGCGCCTAATTCCCTGCTTATTGTGCTGATGACTTGCCATGCAAGTATCACGTCTTGTTTTTACATACATATACGTTCACAGAATCTCATGTGCTACATTTGGAGTGGGAAACAAATATGTTCCTTACAATGAGTGGAAGTATGTGTATGGGCTCTCTGTTTTTGCGGGTAACACAAATGCAATCTGAAGTTAATGGTCCAAACCATGTCATAGAATGATAGAATAATAGGGTTGGAAGGGACCTCATGAGGTCATCTAGTCCAACCCCCTGCTAAAAAGCAGGACCACTCCCCCTAAATCACCCCAGCCAGGGTTTTGTCTAACCGGGCCTTAAAAATCTCCAAAGATGGAGATTCTACCACCTCCCTAGATAGCCCATTTCAATGCTTCACCCCCCTCCTCGTGAGAAAGTTTTTCCTAATATCCAACCTCGACCTCCCCACCTGTAATTTGAAACCATTGCTCCTTCTTCTGTCCTCTGTTACCCTCGAGAACAGCCTACCTCCCTCCTCTTTGGAGCAACCCTTCATGTAGTTGAAGGTTGCTATCAAATCTCTCCTCAGTCTTCTCTTCTGTAGACTAAATAAGCCTAGTTCCTTCAGTCTCTCCTCATAATTCATGTGCCCCAGCCCCCTAATCATTTTGGTTGCCCTCCGCTGGACTCTTTCTAATTTGTCCACATCCTTTCTGTAGTGGGGAGCCCAAAACTGGACACAGTATTCCAGATGCGGCCTGACCAGTGTCGAATAGAGGGGAATTATCACATCCCTCGATCTGCTGGCAATACTCCTACTGATGCATGTCCTTGTGAGCTACGGGCTCATATTCAAAATAGAATTGGAGAGAGCTTGTTTAGCAAGCAGTTCATTGCTCAAGTGCTGAAAAATGGATCTGGTTAGAGTTTTACTATTTTTACACATACTGAGCCACTTTTTCTTTGCACGATTCAGATTTTAAATATTTTTTTTCCTTTGTGGTTTCATTCATAAACAAAAATATTAGGCACAGAATAACAACTGTTCATCTTATAGTTTCCAAGTCCACTAGCTGTTGTGTCTAATGTGCATAAAGGGGTGGTGTATCTATCCCTGTTCCCCCTTTGGGGCATTACCCTCCATTTGCTAATTGACAAATTTTTCATTTACATATGGATCTAGTTTCCCTCACTCCTTTATCTTCACCTGCAGTCTTGAAACTGAATATTTGTCTTTTAAGGAGAGGCTCCCTCTTGCAACATAATTGTTTGATATGACTTTCAATTGGTCACTGAGAGCAATTTTGGGCCATTTCTAAAAGGGGGTATTGACTTAATGGGATATATCTTCATCTCGGAATCCCAGAGCAGAGGATAAGTTCGCACTGCTGCTACCGATGCAGCATTCATTTTGTGGATACAGGACTTCACAGTCAATCCAGTACCTTTCATGAGCATTTACGCCAGTATAAACCTGCCCCCCCCCCAAATAAATAAATACATAACGTTTATCTGAATGACATCAGTGACCGCTCCACCTCTTTTAGATGCAATGGAAATCTTTAGGCTCACACTAGACCAGGTCGGGGAAAAAATTCCACCAGCAGATGTGAGGAATCCCAAGACAGGTTGGTGAATTTCCTGGGTTACTACTGGCAGCTAAGCTTTGCTCAAAAGGCAACGTATTGAGTCTGTGTGCATGTGCAGGGGGAAGAGGGGAAGCAGTGGGGGTTAGGGCGGGAATGGAGAAAAGGTGAAGGCAGCTCAGCTCCCTAGCACCCATGCTGTTGCTGAGGCAGAACTGATGTGGGCGCTGGAGGGAGTAACTTGCCAGTCCTTCCATCAGGAGAAAAATTACTACAGATGGCAACTGCCAGCAAGGGAACGAAGAACAAAAACAGAGGGATTCATGACAGAAATTACTGAGAAAGCAAGAAAAACATTTCTAATGTGGTCATTTTATCTTTTTGGTTACAGGATGTGAAATCAAATAGCCACATAAACAGAATGGGCCAGATTCTGTCTATGAGCACGGCCCCACTGAAGTCAACACCAGGGTTACATCATTTGCACCAGTTGAGAATTTGGCCCAACTATTCTAAGCACAAAGTGGAATAAATGCCCCCAAGCCTCCTGACATTAACATGTGCCTCTTCTTTCTCCATGGCAGAAGAGGCCAGATGAGGGTATTTGCTATTCTATACACTCAGAAGCAAAAATAAGGGGAGGGAAAAGAAAAGAAAAGACAATATCCAGCAAGCAGATACACTCAAAATGAGTTAATACGGCTGGTCACTCAATCCTTTCAGCCCTGCCAACAGTTCTCTGTGATTAGTTAGTAAATCTGACAAGATCTGCATTTGTTCACAGGTTATTGACAGAATTGTATTGATAAAGCAATAACCAACCAAGGATTTGGGGGAGGCAATCTCATTTTACTTTCTCAAGTCTTTATTGCACAAAGATATTTTTCCTGGATGAATTCATTTTCTAGAAACTAAAGTGTGAATTTTCTCAGATTGCAGCTCTTATATCATCGCTTAATAATTATTTATTGACTGGGTAGACATTAAACAAGGAAGAAGAAAAACGCCACAAACTTATTCCTGTAGATTTCTAACCTGACACCGCAGGGACATCTTGTGCTGAGTTCTAAGAGTGTGGAGAATAGTCTGTTTGGGGATCCTCTTTCCTCTGAGAAAGCTCTGTGTCCTATTGATGGGACCTTCCTCCCATACTTTCCTAATCCCTTCCCCTGTGTTATAGAGGCCTTCATGACACCATCTTCTGGAGGAGCAAGACTGAATGGCATTCCCTTTCGAACCTGTTTGTGCCATTGAGAAATCAGCCAGATGGTTTCATGCTGACCAAGAAAGCAAGGGACTGGAGTTGGAAGTGAACTGAGGTTGTCCACATGGCATTAAAGAGAAATAATCTCCAAATAAATGCAATGTGTGGGCTTTCAATGGCCCTGGGTTACGAATCACTATATTAGAAGAAACTAAGAAGGGACAGAATTAAAAGTGATGACAAATTTGTATTAAAAATATACAAATTATTCAACCCTAATTGGAGCAATTTAGGCCCTGTTGAACTTTATGAGACTGATAAAGCCAAAGTGTCAGTAAAAAGCAGCATGGCTGAACGAAAATGAGGGGGGAAACAGGCTTAGGAGCTATCTGGGGATAGACACGAAGACAGACAAAATAGTGGAGCATGGAACAGGTGAGGGGCTTTGTTGCTGGGTAAAACAGATGCAACTGCATGAACCTATATGCACTTCCATGTGGCCATATAATACAGCGGTACTTATGACCAATGCAGGAGGTTAATTGCTGGTGGATAATTCTGAGGGAGATAATTTTTTAGGAGACAAGGCGTGAGAAATGGTGGGATCTAAATCCATGCTACTGAAGTGGGGAATGTAACATTTTAATCAAAATAAGAGTCATGGGGGAACTACCCTTTGTAAGTTATATTAGACCATCAGCAGTGTGGGTGCCATTTCAAAACCCTATTTAACTTTCCCATCAAATCCACAGACTCTGCTGTTCTCTTTTGCAACCATTCTTGATTCGAATTTGAACCATTCTCTCCCCCTCAAACAAAACAAAACAAAGACCCACAAGTCCTTTAAAAAAATTTGCACAAACCCTAAAAACATACATTACAAATAACTGATTTTCCAAAAATGGGCTGAAAACAACAGTTCTGAACACAAACATCTTCAGGGGCTATTCTCACTCTAACCAGCTATGCATATATTAACAGGAAGCCCCCAAATCTTTTGAAGGCAAAGAATAAAATGGGGAGGAAACAAATCAGAGCTCTAATTGAAAACCAGGCCAGAAACCCAGTGCTAGGAAGATGCTGACAGAAAAATATACTTTAAGGAGTGACACATTTATTACTCATAATGAGTAATCACAAAATTGCTTGTGCAATTCTATTTTAAAAGGTTCTTTTGAACAGAAGGAAGAAAGAAGTTGAATTTGGATGCACATGTTCTGTGGACTGGATGTGGGACCAGGAGCTAGAAAATCCTAAATTCTAAACCTGGCTTTGAACAAATCATAATGGCTATGTCTACACTGGCAAGTTAGTTTGAATTAAGGAGGCTTAATTCGAACTAACTAAAGCCATGGCTACAGTAGGCTTTAGTTAGTTTGAATTAAGGGCTTCCTTAATTCGAACTAATAAGTTCGAATAGGTCTTCAGAAGTAATGCTTTAATTCAAACTAACTAGTTCAAATTAGCCAATGTGGTCATGTTAATTCGAACTAATTTCTTAGTTCGAACTAACCGGCCATTGAAATGAATGGGGATCACTTAGTTCGAACTAACTAATTCAAACTAATTTTAGCAAGTGTAGACAAAGCCAATATGTCTTCCTTATTATCACCCTTTTACTGATGTGGAAACCAATATCTATGTACTGACTTTGCAGCGCTATTGAGGGAATTAGTTATAGTTTATGCTGAACTTTTGAAGATGCGGGGCCATTTTCACAATTGTATTTCTGCAGTATTATGCCAATACACCTCTACTTCAATTCAAATATACAACTGGAGTAATGCAGTTGGAATATCAATTCCGAGAAATGTATTATTATTATTTAGTAGCCTCCTTTTACAGGTGTCCTTCGGGTAATTCTCTGAAATGCGGGGTGGGAAAGCTAAGCTATGTTCCAACCTACAGTTCTTTGCTTTCTTGGCTGGCACACACCTCTAGCTGATTTACCAGGACTAGAAACAGCTTCCAGTTCCAAAGAGTCCCATTTATTCATTCTTATTCAAAAAGAAAGTGGCTATGATAACAGACTAGTGAAGGTGTGACTCAGAACTGCTGAGATTCCATAACTCGTTTTAGTCCATTGGGGTTGAAGACACGGAAAAAAGTCCGTATTAACTGGTGCATACTAGCTACTCTGCATTAACTTCCTGTTTACTCTTGCTGTGCACTTTGGAAATGTACTAAGCTAAACAGGCTGAGAGTAGTCTGAGTGTGCAGTGAGCATCCACACAGGGAGACAGTGTGGAATAGCACTTTAAATTCATACCCTAGCTTACTGCACACTGATTTCCCCATGTAGACAAGCCCTTGGTTCAACTATAAACAAAAAAACTGGGTCCACTGGGGGGGCATTGGAGGTGATTTATTTCTGTAGCTGAATGTTGGGGATTATTATTTCAGCAACTTTATGTTCTCCAAGGAATGTGATTTCATTCCACGATCACCTCAACCCCACAGCAAATGTGAATGACTTGATGTTCTTGGCGATCTTTAATAGAGTTAGTCAAGTGTCATATTACAATCGAGTTATCTGTAATACAGCCCAGTGCGGTACACACATCATTAGGTTGGAGAGAGAGAGAAAACAACCCGATAGGTTCAGAACAGTGGCAGTAAAACCATTCACTCTTTCTCTGCAGCAGCCATTTTGGAGCAATATAAATCATTACTCTCTCATTACCAGCTTATCACCGTTCAGAAACCCTCAACATTTTCTAGTTAGAGCAAACCATATCTAACATACCGATATACATACTATATATATATAAAAAAGCATTTGAAAACAGGGTCTTATCCGGGAAAGAGCTTGGCCATCTTAATTAGACAGTACACATTGCTGTCAGCTCGACCTAGAACAACTAATATATACTAACCAACATATCTAACACGATTCCCCAAAACACTAACTTGGGTAAAGCTGAAGGAAGAAGGAATATATAATATTTCCCTGCCACATGTGCAGGGAACTTAGCATGGAACTGGAGCTGAATACTGAAATGACCCTTTTCATTCCCAGAGAGAGTGCAACATTTCTAAAACAAGAAAGATTTTTTCCCCCCAGTTGTTCCCCAAGATATCACTGGCTCTTTTCCCCTTCCAATTTCACCCTGACTGCACATGACTAAACATCCATTTTGACGAATGTAAACTGGTGCTCTCCTGCAGCTTCGGTCAGCTGTAAAATCATTAATGGTGTATTTTACACCCCATATTTTTTAAAACTAGAATGATCAGAAAATGTACTCTCTTCTCATTCTAGATTCCTCTTCGTTTTTAATAAGACCTGAGCTCACGTTCTCATTGAAGTCAAAGTGAGGTCAGTAACTCGAACATATGTGGATGTGTGTGCTCTCTCCTCCCCCCAGAAATGACAAAGCGGGGTTTGGCAAGGCAATAAAGGAACGGCCACAAATCAGCCAGGATTATCTGACTTCCTTTTAAAAAAGCAATAAATTGTTTACAGCAGCACTGGTCTTTAATGGCAGAAGGGGCGGAGGTGAGGGAGAAAAGGGGAACTCTTTAATCTGACAATTTCAACACATGGCTAGAGTGCCATTCCTGTAGTTCACAATTCAACAACAAAAAACAGCAAAGCTTCTATTAGCTGGACTTTTTATTTCCAGGGGGAAAAGATGCCTCCCAAGTCCTGACTTCTCCCCCACACAAATGGATGGCTATGACCTGTACCCATGCTTTTTTTGTGATGGTACACAGGGATAGGGAGTACTGGCACTTTTTTTGCTGGCCCTGCTGGGGTGGTAGAGTCAGCAGGGGAAAGGAGCACGGTGCTGGAAAAAGAGGAGTGGCGCAGGAATAAGAGAGGTGGGAGAGGCATTTTTCAAATTTACTATTAAGATATGAGCAGCGCAAGTTTTTAAGAAAAAAACCCACCAAAAAAACACTGGCTTGTCCTGAGGATAAGTTCTGAAACACTCAGAGTTCAAAAAAACTGTTTGCAGAGATTTGGATAATATATCACCAGGCTCCTTCAAGTTTCATGCACGGGATAATGGAACCATTAGGATCCTAGCTGCAGCTGGGCTTTTTATCACCTGTGGATTTAGGCACAAATACCCCCTGTAATATATGGGCAAATGGAAACTAAGAATGAGGGGTGGAGTGAACAGACAGCTGCTGACATGGTAAGAAATAGTTCAGTCCTTTTAGACTGCCTAAAATGTTCTGAACATGAAAAGTCAACAGAGAATTTCTAATAATTCTAGAGAAGGAACAAAGGTGCAAAATTTAGGTGTGGATCTCAAACCTCCCTTGCTAATCCAAAGTACAGAGCTGTTTGGATCTAGGCTTTTGTTACCATCTAATTGAGAGGTAAGAGCCAGTTGTGAAATTTAGACCCATACCTGGACTTATAACTCCAAATGCCCCCAAAGTCAGAGGGTGATCAGAGCCAAAGTTTTGGTTTAATTGTTGCTATATCCAGCACCAACGATACAGATTGGATGAAACAGCAATTCCCAAACTCCTGTCATGTTGTACCTCTCACCGGTGCGCTATGTCTGAGATTTACTGAAAGGAAACCATTATCAAGAGTGCCATCCCAAGACATGGCACATCATTTCCGCTGCTGCTAAGGTACTCTTGCGTCACATCCCTTCTGGAGGATGGATGCCTATTATACAATAAAGTGAAAAATACGGTAAAGCTCACATTCTTCAGGGATCTTAGGGACAGCAAAATATACATCCTAGGCTACTGGCTTTTGAGAACTGGAATGGTTCCAAATCTATTTGTCTCATCATCTTATTCTGTTTTTCCTCACCTTTTCATCTGGTTTTTTCATAGGTGTAATTTGCTTTCCAGGATGAAAATAAATAAATGACCAATCTTCTTGAATTATTTATTATTAGAATCATCAATCATTATTATCATTATCAATATTCAATAGCACATGCAAACCCGTCATGGGGCAAGACTCCATTGTGTTAGATGCTGTACAAACACACCAAAAAGACAGTCCCTGCTCTAAAACGCTTACAATCTGTTTTCCTTGAACTGTTCTATTTGATGTAATTAATGAAGCCAAGTCAAAGGGAGCTTTCGTAGTACCGTCAGGCAGATTGCCAGCAAAGGTCCTGAAATACCACTCTCACTTTTCGGGAAAAAATATGTAAATTAGTTAATAACTATTTACACAGCCATAACCATCATGAACATCATTTTCAGACTTTTCTATGCCAACACGCGACCTCTGTGAAACGTTTGTAATGAACCCTAATAGCAAATGTTGATCCCTCTGGGAAAGGGTTCTGCTGACTCACTGAAGCCATCTGCTTACTTCCTCACCTGGATACAAGGAAAGTAGAAGAGATTCTCGTAGAAGGAGGGAGAATCCAGGGTGTGGGCTGAAGAGAGGAACTGGAGCATTCAAGCTCGGGAAAGGTATAAGCTGAACTTTATTATTTTATTGTTAATTTCTATGTTAAGAAAGCCAAGAAAAAGGCTGAATTTGGGTGATATGGCACATGCATCATACTGGAACATAGAAAGGAAAAGATACCTGCTCATATTTGCATGTGGCAAGGCAAAAGTTCAGCTTAACTGAATTTCACTGTGGGGTTTTTTGAAATCTCAAACTCAGGGGGATGAAGTGAACTAAAGCAGATGACATGTATCAGAAGCACAGTTTTAAGAGAAACCTGCTCACCTTTGCTGAAAAGCCTTTTTTAAATAATTAAGGTTGGAAAATGACTGGTATTTTCCCATGGACAGATGGGGAAGATATAGGAAATAAAGACATGAAGCTGTAAGTAAAGAGCACGAGAGCAAGGAATGAAGGAGAAGAGAGTACTTTATGAACAGCTTCAGTCTAACTCTGTTTTGTGCCTAGCTTGTGAGGTATAATTAGAAATTCAATAGATGGATCTCCGCTCTCCTCACACCCCCACACACGGGGTGGGAGGAGGAATCTGAGTTTGCTGGGTAAGGCAAGCGGTTTTCTTGTAAAATTTGTACAACTTTCGGCATGGCTCGTTTTCTCCTTGAACCTTCACTATTGCCGCAGCACCTCCTTCAGAGTGAAATATAACAGCCTTCAGCGTCTTAATGATTCTTTAACTACAGCAGTTAGAAAAAGAGCGTGCAGAAGGCAGGATGAATAAAGCTAGTGAGCCTTAGGCCTAATTCCAGCATCTTGCTGTTCTTCCCAGGTATGGTAAACCATTCCTGAACCCGCCAGCTTCCTTCCCCTGCAATTTACTACCCCAAAAGAGAGAAAGGCAGCTGAAACCAGATGCTGCAAAACAATAAAATACTAACAATGAAGTAAATTAATGGGTTTTTTTCCTCCCCTTCCTGCACAAGAATATGTAAGACAGTTGGGGGAAAAAACCCTTCTCCAAGTAATTGAGTCTGCACTCTTGTATCAGACATTCAATGCTAATTTGGAATCCTGTCTTATCGCATTACGGACAAACACAGGGCCCCTTATATCGAGTGCAACAAAATAGCTACACTCAGCATTATTAATGAAGTAGATGGATTAATTTCCTATTTATGAGAAGCTAACCAACTGGCTAGCTTGCTGACAGCACTATTAATGATCCTTAATGCCCCACAGGCGGTAATGGGTCCCGCTGGGAGATCCAGGAGCTCTGCAATTTGTATTGAGGATTTAGACATAACAAAAAAAAAAAAAAAAAAAAAAAGGCAGCACTCCTGGGAGCAGGCAGTTGATCAGCAGGCGCCCCAGCGGAACACAGCAGACAAATAATAAATGACAGCCTTGCGATTAAATCAAACCTTCTACTTTAAGTGTTAAAGTGTCTGACTGTCACTAACAATCTAGTGCTTGTTAAAGCCTCCCGGGGCCCCCAGGAACAGAGGCAGTGAGCTGGAAGGTAAAGAGAGAGGGGAAAAAAAACCCAGCAGCAGGAGCTTCGGTGTCTTGACAAGTGAAGCTACATTAAGGCAGAAATGTAGAGAACTAGAGTATCTTGTGCTCTGGTTTTCAAGGCACTGCAAACCTACAGAATAGAAGAGATCCCTGTTACTGTGCACAAGCTTTAAAAGAAAGTTTCCACTTGCAAAGAAAACAGACTGAATCCTGTCTAATTCAAGCTTCCTCAGAGTCCTGAAAGCCTCCTTACAAACAATGATCTCAACCTAGATCTAACAGGACCCGCTGACACAACACCATGCTTTGGGAAAAATGAATGGCCTTGTATAGTGGTACCTGGGAATTCTGATTTTACTTCTTTTGTCTGTGCATTCAGGTGAGAAACCAGAGCATTGGGCTCTTAAATTCAATAAGGAAAGGTCAAGATATGAACAAAAATAAAATCCCAAAGGCAGCATGCATTTCATTCACTTGGTGTTCCCACTAAATACAGGCCTTATAACTCAACCTTCCTTTTACTTAATTTCCTTGCAGTCTCGATCAGATCTCATCCCAGAGCCGGACTATGTTTTGTTTGCACATACACAAATTAAGATGTGGATTCAGACATATATTAGAGATGGCCAAACAGATTAGAAAAACATAAGAACTGAACTGAGCCTTTCTCTATCTTCCTGAGTCATGATTCCAACATAATAGAGATTCCTCTATGAATCAAAGAGATACTAAAACCAAACTCTGGTTCTGCTTGGGAAAATGATCTCTCTTCCTCTTTTGTCATGGCCTTTCCTTGCCATCCCCCAAACAACTTCCTGCCTTTCTGTCACCTTCCTCTCTCCCTCCTTGGAATTCTTCAGTAGGTTCGTCCCATCCGTCCACTGGCAGCCTCTTACCTGTGAAAACCCCACTATAAATCTATGCAGTTTCTCTACTGAGCTCCAGTCACCATTTCCCATACAAAAACTGGTGTGTGAAGGGCTCACTAGAGAGCCTGCCAGAATTGTCTCACCATGTGCTAGACGCTTCAGAGTTGTATAGTTTTTTGAGGAAAAGGAAGCCTATTGAAGGGACAGATGGAGCAAAATAACTGTGGTTTCTTGAAAAGTTGCAGGAGTCAGGGGGCAGCATAATAGGGAAGGAAACTATGGAAGCAGTGTGGTCCAAAGGAGAGAGAAACAGACAGGCAGTCAAGACACCTACTAGGAGATATTCCTGGTTTATTGCCCAAGCTGGGGCAAATCATTGTCTTAGGTGTCCTGATGAAGCCTTAATACCTGAGGTGAGTGGGAAAGGAGGACACCGGGAGAAAATGCAAGGAGGAAGATGCAACAGGAGAGAGACTCGACAGGGGAAAGTAGGGCAATTGGCCTGGTATTTTAGGTGCCTGTATACAAATGCAAGGAGCCTGGGAAACAAGCCCATCTCTGTCCAGTTTTGGGCTCCCCACTACAGAAAGGATGTAGACAAATTAGAAAGAGTCCAGCGGAGGGCAACAAAAATGATTAGGGGGCTGGGGCACATGACTTATGAGGAGAGACTGAAAGAACTAGGCTTATTTAGTCTACAGAAGAGAAGACTGAGGGGGGGGGATTTGATAGCAACCTTCAACTACTTGAAGGGGTGCTTCAAAGAGGAGGGAGCTAGGCTGTTCTCAGTAATAACAGAGGACAGAACAAGGAGCAATGGTTTCAAGTTACAGCTGGGGAGGTCGAGGTTGAATATTAGGAAAAACTTTCTGACTAGGAGGGTGGTGAAGCATTGGAATAGGTTACCTAGGGAGATGGTGGAATCTCCATCTTTGGAAACATTTAAGGCTCAGTTAGATAAATCCCTGGCTGGGATGATTTAGTGGGAGTAGTCCTGCTTTTAGGAGGGGGTTGGACTAGATGACCTCATGAGGTCCCTTCCAACCCTAAAATGCTATGATTCTATAAGTGCATCACTTCCCCCACTTAGACTGGTGATAATAATATTCGCCTTCCTTTGTAACGTACTTGTAGATCTGTACAGAGGAAAAGTGCTGTATTATTTATCAAGAAGAACAAACAAAAAGCCATCGACCCCAGATTTTCGTGTCCTTCACAATTATTTAAAAGTATAAGACCTAAGTATTACTGTTATTATTACTGGAGGATCACACGGAAGGGAGGAACATTAGCACTCCAGAAGCCTCAATCGTTTGGATAAGCACCTGAGCATCACGGATGCTTATCCAAACAGAATAGAAATTCCAAACGTCTGGAGGTTTGCTTATCGCTAGTGTGTATGAAGGCACAGCCTTGCCTCTAGACAGAGGATCCTTGTCAACATCACAAAGCCTCTACACTTAGTCCAGAAAAGCGCAGGGCTAGAACAAAAGGAACAAAAGGAATTCAGGAAGGTTCTTTGACGTTATTTGTAGAGGACGCTTCCCACTACTTACACAGATCTGGGTGAATTCCATAAAATAACACCACCAAGTTCCTGTTTAAAAAGCAGAGAACTAACTTCCTCCTTCCAAGAAAGGAGGAATGTTTCACCTTCAGTGACCAGAACTGCATATATTTAAAGAGAATCTTATAACATGAGAAGTTTCAAGCAAGATACACTTAGCTTTTCAAAAACATTTATGAAAAAAGTGTTTTCAAAGCATTTTGCATGGCATTTAATACAGAACATCCATATAGGGCAAGTCCTATACCCATTTTGCAGATGGGGAAGTTAAGGCAGTGGGGAGACTATTTTGTTTAAGGTCACTGAGGGCAGATCTATACTGCCTGCCCTTTTTGGCGGTAGTCAAATGGAGATACACACGTTACTTAAATAACTTGTGTATCTGCGTTCTGACCTCCCTATTCCTAGGACGTCCACTGTGCTGAGTTGAAGGGAGGGGGCTTCCCTTCGAGTCAGCGCTACCCAGTTGCTGGGGTGGCATTCAGGGAGTGAACTTCCTAATCGACTGAGCGGACTTCTCAGACCCAAGCAGTTGATCAGGAAGTTTGAAATGACAGCAGCGAATTTCTTGCCTGTTAGTGAAGACTAGCCCATAGTACATGAATGGCAGAAATGGGATTGGAACGCAAAGAGGTTCCTTGGTTCCTTTTCTGTGCTCAATCCACTGTTGTTATTGCTATTATGAGAAAGCCTGAATCCCCTAATCAACACTGGGTCCCCACTGCAGTAGGTACCATACTATCACATAGGAAAGGATAGCCCAGTGTACACTGAACAGCGTACAGACGAAACCAAGGATGGGAAGGGAAAGAGTGACAGTGAGGGGTGAAGTGACTGCAGAATAGAATCTGTTTCCTGAGTCCCACTCCAGTGCTCTTATCCACTGAATCCTAGCACCTCTTCACGAAAACACTCTGCGTCTCTGTCATTGTCATTGATCTATTGGAAATAGGATAAAGGTCCTGCAGGCCCATCAAAATAAACAGGATTCTTTTGGCTGACTTTAATGGATTTGGATCAGTCTTGGGGATGGGTGTTAACAAAACTGAAATTATTATAAGAGACAACTGTTTTCACCCTGGTCTTCAAATACTCACAATTAGTTTCCAAGAGAATCTTATGCCCTTGTACACAGTTTTAGAGAAAATGCTGCTGACAGCAGCTTGCGTCAACCCTACAGTGCCCAGGGAGGTGACCTATCTCTTGACAGACATAAGGCATTCTCTACAGACAGGCCTTTGAACCCTGAAAGTTAACATCACTGGGGGTGCAAATGTCACAGAATGGAAAGAGTTTGCCCTTTCCTTTGCTCCTTCACCCTCTACTTCTGGGCTCCCTGATAAATGCCTTTTTTTCCTTGTATGCTTTTGAAGAAAGAAATAGTGAATGCACTTAATGCACTGCTGTTTTGGACTAGCTCAGGAGTTTTGAGTTTTCACATGAGCTCCCAGCCACACAGAGGTTGCATGTCCACTGCTACATCTCAAATGTGCTGCCTGCAACTTCCTCTTCCTCCCATGAAAGGGCGATGTGACCATGAATCTGTCTCCTTCCTATCACTTTTGGGAAGTATAAAGGAGGGAATGCAATGTGAGTCTAAGGAGGGAACAATCCTTGTGCTCTTTCAAGCACAGGAGAAAGAATATTGTCTGGCCTTCATTTGGAGACTCTTGCACTGGCTCCTGTAGCCCCTATACCCCCATGCAAGTAAAAGGCAGAACCTGGCCTTGTCTTTGTTGAAGAATGGAATAAGTTATCTCACTACTGTGAGGCAGGGTGATAAAACCACAAACAACTCTCTCAGATCACCTGTATTCGTTTATTATAAATCATCCCCATACTGTGTCCAGTTTTGGGCTCCCCACTACAGAAAGGATGTGGACAAATTAGAAAGAGTCCAGCGGAGGGAAACAAAAATGATTACAGGGCTGGGGCACATGAATTCTGAGGAGGACTGAAGGAACTAGGCTTATTTAGTCTACAGAAGAGAAGACTGAGGGGGGATTTGATAGCAACCTTCAACTACTTGAAGGGGTGCTCCAAAGAGGAGGGAGCTGGGCTGTTCTCGGTAGTAACAGAGGACAGAACAAGGAGCAATGGTTTCAAATTACAGCTGGGGAGGTCGAGGTTGGATATTAGGAAAAACTTTCTCACTAGGAGGGTGGTGAAGCATTGGAATGGGTTACCTAGGGAGGTGGTAGAATCTCCATCTTTGGAGATTTTTAAGGCCCGGTTAGACAAAACCCTGGCTGGGGTAATTTAGGGGGAGTGGTCCTGCTTTTTAACAGGGGGTTGGACTAGATGACCTCATGAGGTCCCTTCCAGCCCTATTATTCTATGATTCCATTGCACTTTTTTTAAAAATCAGAGTTAGTATTTTGTCTCTTTCTAAATACATACTTTCAACAAAAATGTCTACTGAACAACTATCCGTCTAGAATAAAGTGCTCCTCTGGGTAGAAAACACAGCAGCCAATGAGAATGTCTTCAGTGTCTGTGCAGCAGGAAAGGAAATGTAATAATGATAAAAAAGGGAGTGTGTGGGAACTTTGGTGGATCCTAGATCCTGACTGGCTAGTCAGGAGGTAGTGACTTATAGCTATTTATTTTTCTTTCAGCTCATACAGGATGCTTCCATTGTAGCCTCTGGTGCAGACACATCAATTTTAAAGTATCACAAGTTAAAGAATAACCAGCCTGACAAAGAGTCAACTCAAAGACAACTCTGTGCATGTAGGGGGAAGCCCAGTATACTCAATGGACCCCTCAGGCAAAAATCTCAGTAGATAGATAAATCTTGCAATGTGCCCTCTAGGTCCACTAAACCGAGCTCTGGGAATGTGTGTTTATGTAGCAAATTCCAGCCTTACCCCCTCGCTCCCCAGAATGCTTTGCCAGAGGTCAAGTCTTGGACCTGCAAACGAAAGTCTCTCAGCTGCTTTTAGCTGCTGAGACGGAGCCAGCATAGAGTACCACTGTCAGTCTCTATATTTGCCGCATCCCAAATCACATACCGATGTATAGATCACCTCTGGAAGTAAACCCTCAAACAAACTAATATAGATAGGTATGAAAGGCCCTTCCAATTGAGCCTGGGGAGTGATGGGCTGCAAAGGGAGTTCTGGCCACCTGGAAGGCCACTCTGACGCAGGACTTTTATACAGAATGTTCATCAAAAAGGAGGAATTGTTTGAAGCACTGAGAGCTTTTTAGCATTCAGCTTGGTCTTGATGTGGCACTGTCTTTGCTGTTATTAAACTCAGATGAAAACAGGATGGCATTTACTCCCACTGCTGCTTTGCTCTTCAATAGAGAAACCTGCCCTCTTAGGGCCTTGCTTCAAGTGGAACCACAAATTGTGAAATACTTTGATGAGGAGCCTCAGTCCAAATTAATGCAGCCCACATATAAAGAAACAGCAGTGAGGTTTCCCCCCCTCATTAGATTACATGTGCCTGCTGCTTGCTTGGGCCCCTTTCTTTGGACCCTCTCTTGTTCCAAAGAAACAAGGAGTCCTGTGGCACTTTTAAAGACTAACACATTTATTTATCGCATGAGCTTTTGTGGGAGAAAATCCCACTTCGTCAGAGGCTTTGAAGAATCTTGTTCCAAGACATTGCTACCTGCCAGACGTGCTGTTGGATAGACGACATGGGTAAGAATATGATTCTCTTCTTGATCTGGGTAGATCGTACTTTCAGAAGTCTGAACTCAATGTGTGTGCATTTGTATATGTCTAACTGTCACTGACCAGAACCTGGCTGGGAGGCAGATGCTGAACAAATGGCAGGTGCTTTGCATTTCTGAACCCATGGATTGTCTAACACATAAATCACTGCATTAAGCAAAGCCCTATCCGCCTACCAAACATATTCCTTGGACGAGTGTGAACCAGCAGACAACAAAAGATGGTGATACACATGTGTGTGAGTGTAACAAAGCCAGCAGCTATTTTGGAGGCAAAAACATTCCCTGTCCTATCCATCATGGAGAGTTAAGGCATGTTGCTATTTTCTTCTGCCTCTGTTCTTCTGTCTCTCTCTTGAACACTCAGCTAAAATCCAGTCCTGAGCCTCGCTTGTTTGATCATGCTTCTCCTCCCCCAGTCTTTCCACATCCCCCATCCTCACGCTGGTGTGGAAGGGGAAAATAATAGTGACAGCCCCCTTGGGAAAGCCCATAGGCCCTAGCAAAGTGCACCGCGAAAATGAACACGCCTGCTCACTCATCACATTTAGCATTCGTTCTGCCACTCGCTGTCAAATTAAAACGCGGCCAACAACTCATTTCTCCTGCTCTCACAGTTACAAATTAGTCCATTAAGCTGTCTGCAGCAAGCCTTTTTTCCTCTTCCCAGTAATGGCCTCCGAGAATTCCTTCATAATCGCCAAGTTCTCCTGGGATGCCCATGGAAAGCAGATGGAGAAGCTCCCGGGTAATAGATGGCACTTTTTAACGACACAACATGCTGTGTTTTTATTTATTTATTTTTTGTCCCTGATCTCCTCCTATCCCCCTCTATTCCCCCTCTTTAATCTGCCAGGATGATTTAGAATTTAAAAAAAACCAGAGAAAAGGAAGAAGAATGGCAGAATAGGAAACTCTGCTACTATGCAAAGGCTGCAGGCTAGAGGGATGAAAATATCAGTGTTTCAGAACCCTAATTAAAACATGTTAATTGAATTATCTTTATTAGAAAATTAGATCTTCCACTGGAAGCTTAGAAATCTGGAGATAGATGATCGAGTCCTTTTGTAGCTGACAGATCTGCCTCGCTTAATACCTTTCATCCTCCACACCCCACCAATGTACGAAAGAGAACTTTCTCTCTCCAGACTGTTTGAAAGAGACTCGCTCGTGACAGAACAAGTTGCTTAATGAAGAATCCCTTCTCTTAAGGGATGTTCCAGAGAGCCAGAAGGACTTGCTATTCGCAAGTAAAAGGGCTTATATCAACTGGGAGCACCTTTTATTGATTTATTTGTTAAGAAGACTGCTTTGCAGTGAGACACCGTGAGAGCTTCGTGCCCATTCAGGTGGCACAGGAGAGAAGGAGCTGACTGTAGGATTGGCGAGGAGGATGCTGACTGTAGGATTGGTGTAGGAAAACACTCCCCCACATACACACAATGGATATCACTTAATAGGCCATCTCACTGTAGAACACTGCTGTGCGTAGAGGGACGGCATTCTGATTAATATCAGCATGTATGCACATTGATGATGCACAGAGAAAAAGATACTGATCAAGTAGAGCAAACTGCATTCTCATTAGTGCTTTAAATTAAAAAGCCTTGCAGCAGGTAAGGGAGCAATTAGGGCAATTCCCCAGCCCTTCCGGAAAATTCTTTTCCATCCCATCTGACATTGCAAATGCTAATTCACAGAAATGCCAGTAGAAAACTGTAGTTCTTAGCACCGGATCCCAAACACATCAGAATCAATGGAAGCACTGCCTCCCATTGACTTCTGTGGGCTTCGGATCAGACTCTTGGGGCACAAAGTAGGGGTCCACATTGAACTAAAAGGGGTGCTCCTTCTTATCCAGTGTCTGCGTTGGCCAGAGGCGAAGTTAAAAAAAGAGCAGTCAGGGGACATTGCAAGGTGGCAGCATGGCATAACCAATCAACACAGGAACCAGCTGGATTTTGAATCTTCAGGACAAGGAACAACGGACCACATCCCTCAGTGGCAACACTGTCGAGTCATTTATTTATTTGTTTTAAATTTCGCACACCAGTATGGACGTGAAGAACTTGCAATAAAAATACTGTGAGATAAGAGACTGATTCATTCAAAGGATTCATCCTGGACTATTCAGTCTTTCTCTTCTAGGTTGCTTACTCAAATCATAGAATAATAGGGTTGGAAGGGACCTCATGAGGTCATCTAGTCCAACCCCCTGCTAAAAAGCAGGACCACTCCCCCTAAATCACCCCCGCCAGGGTTTTGTCTAACCGAGCCTTAAAAATCTCCAAAGATGGAGATTCTACCACCTCCCTAGATAGCCCATTCCAGTCAATGTGGTTGCCACCTTATTGTTACTCGGTAGCCTATGTGAAATGAGTTTGGTGGGTCTCAGCCCAGTACCCAATAACGCAGGTGTCCACGTCACAAAAGCCATCACTAGAACTGGTGCTTGCTGTTCTCGTTTTTGGGAGTCTCAGCAGAGAAAGTCAGGACTGAGTGGACATGGAGATTATCTCATTCCTAAGAGGTGGTGCTTCCATTTCAGGGTCTGGGCAACCAGCTGAGGCAGTGAAGGAAGGCTTGTACAGCCATGCCGCTCTTGTTCTGTCTTGAAACCAGGACTTCTGTTTCCAAGCCATCAGTCTCCTTTCAGAGCAAGCAGTTCACCCGGAGGTTTAAAATAGACGCCGAAGTTGTGGAAGGATGAAGTTAAATGTTTTGTGATTTTGCTGTTGGAAGACTCTCTATGAGGCACCTATATCTCTTTAAATTACATCATCAAAGTATTTCAGAATTTGTGGTTATTGCGGGACAAGCAAGCGTTATAATGATAACGCTTTACTGCGTCCACACAGCACTCCTTCTAGCGAAAGGAGCATTCACACGGTTATTACAGCATCAACACAAAGCTGGATGCTGAAGAGCTCTTATCAGACATTGCACTTCACCATTCCAAAGGGAAGGAGGAAAGATCGATGTGTGAGAAGCTATTGGGATAGAAGGATCTGCCAACGGTTCTGCCAGCACCAAACTTAAAAAATCCTAAGTGAAACCTCCAATTCTGGGGATGGCTTAGCACATCATGAGATTCATATGCAAGTGACCAAGTGAGTAAATATATTAAATACATAAAAAGGTTGCTTCTAATTTGCCTTCTGATTTTTCAGTCTTTACAGTGCACTCAGGTCATTTTTCCAAATTCTTCCGTTCAACCATAAGGGCTAGAAGCATTTTTTTTTTTTTAAACAGAAGGTGAAATTCTCACCGAAACACAGGATTCATGGAGCTGGGTGCTTTAAAATAAAAACAACCAAAGATCACAAGACTCATCATAAAATCACAAAAACCGGCAACACTGTCAAAACTAATATAAGCTAAAAAAAAAAAAAAGCGAAGACTGCAGACTACTATCTTATATTACTATCTTGTACCTTTTCTTCCTGCTCTCTCTCACCAAACCTCCTGCTCCATCTCAAAATTAGTGACTCGGCTCCCAACCGACTGACCTCCCCACACTCTCACTGTAAGTGACAGGTGTACTATGTTAACACCTTCCTGGGGAACAGCTGTGGAATTTATTCCACTCATGCAATGATACGGCCATTCTCATGCCTACACATAAAAGGAAACAGGAGAAGGGGAGAGGCAGGGACCCTACAGCACAAGCCCACTGCTGTTAAATGCTCACAGTGTGCCAAAGGACAGGAGTACGTTTTGACTGTGGGGAGCTGTGTGTTTGTGGGGTTTTTTTTAAGATATAATACAGGGAAGACAAAAATACCCAATGTCCTGGAAGTGAAGAAAAACTGGCTGTCTCTGCAAACTCTGTGGCCAAGCTGGAAAGACAGAGGCTTGATTGAAATTTTTGTTTAAAGAAAACCCACTCCAAGTGTCAGAAATGTTCCAAAACCCAAACCTCTCTATAAACACAGAAGAGGGAACGTGCATAAAAAAAATCCTTCATGAAATAATTTATCACACTGACAAGAAAATAGGCAATTTCCTTGGAAAGGTAGAAGGCGTCTCTGTAGAGTTATTCCTACCAAGAGGAAAAACTAAAAGGGGGCGCAGGTTCAGAATTACTGGCTACTCAAGACTGGGATTTTGCTGCCACTGTTTGCTTATTTACTTTTTCCCCCAAAACATAAATATGTTTTGACTGTATCACTTATGATATATTTATAGGAAATGTTAAAAAATGGAAAAAAAAACCACCCGTCCCTGAAATTTTCCATCTTCTTCTTTCCCGTAAAATGCAATGAATTGAAAGGAGGAACTTTCCCCTTGTCTTCTCTCATACCCTAGACAGACAACGTCTAGAAGAAACCGACTAGTTATGCTAGAATTGAGTCATTTCTCATTGGAGGATCGGGGAAGTGCATGTGGGTGCAGAAAGTTTGGAGATGTGCGATCAGAAGACCAGCCATTACACTGTGGACTCTGAATTGGCATGGCTCACAAGCTAAAGAAGAAAAGGTGTGTTTAGTATGTGTGTGAAAGACCTCCAAAGAAACAAGACAGATTTCCGGAAGGGATGTTGGTAACTCTTCTCTCTGTAATTTTGCTGTACTAGGCACCGACACTGAGAGAGATGGGAATGTGCTTTTGGAGATACTAGGGGAAATTATCAAAAGCTTAAATCAACGGAATGTAAGCTTCTAGGACACAGAGGGCAAATCTATACCGATGGCAGCAAAGTCGCCGCTCTCAGTGAGATCTTCAGTTTTCGACTGAGGCGTCTGTGTAGACGCGCTCAATCGATAACCGAACTGTAGCTGGAACACCAGCTCCGTAACCACACTTACACTATGCTGACCAGATGCCATTTCCGGTCGGCTTAGTGTAGTGTGTAGGGAGGATTTAAGAAGTCAATAGGAGATACGCAAGATATTTTATGTACCTTGCGTATCTCCCATTGACTGCCACCAAAAATGGTGTTAAGTGTAGCCTAGGGCTTAGACTAGGCCAATGCAACCATATCAACATAGTACCCCAGTGTAGATGCAGGATATGTCAACAGAAATATTCGATGTGCTGAGAAATGCATTTGTCTGTCAAAATGGCAATGTCTACAGGGTTAGATCAGCATAGCCAAATCTCCAGGGGTGTGCTTTTTTCACACCCTTGACCAACAGAGCTACGCCAATTTAAGTTTTAAGTGTGCTTCTGGTGTTTCAGAAAATGTTATCTGCTGTCTTCTGAATTACATGCAGAATCAGGATCCTGACCACTTGAAATCTTTCATCTTCAGCAAGAGTAGGGTTGCTAAGACCTATATCTTGGCCAAACAAGAATAATTACATTTCAGCCGTCTGCACTCAGCTACTTAATTTGCATGCCCTTCCATGGTAAGTGTGCGTGCAAAAGTGGTCATGTATCTCTACTCTCCATTTATTGAAAATGTTCCCACAAAATAATTTTGAACATGTGTGCACCTAAAACATACACACAATACCCTAAAACATACATACAGTACACGTCTGTGTTTGAGTGTGTGTGTGCATATAAAAATATTCACATATAGACATGATCTTTATAAAAACACTTCAGTATAGGGTTGTTAAGACTGAAAACTCTATGGCTTAGAATTTTACTCCAGTGTTTGGGTCATTTTCTGGAAAATACTGTAGTATTTTTAACCGTGCATATACAAGAGGCTATATAGAGCGAAGTTGATCACTGATTTCCATAAACCTTTTTAAAACCAATATTTATGCTTCCATGAATGAACTTTTTTATTTTCCATCTTCGTGAAAGTGGCCAGATCAATAGTTCAGTATATGTTACTTAGAAACATGTCACAACATCTTCTAAAACCTCTTTTTTCTTTGTCTGAAATCGATTTCTGTCTTATGCAAATATTAAGAAAAAGGAAGCTTTCCGTTTCCTCCTAGGATCCTTTGTGACTCCCTCAGAATCCAGACACCATTAGGATGGGAAATTAAAACCTTGCCAGCAGTTTACCGTCTCCCCTGAGCACCAGTCATTCTGTGATCGTAACACTTTGGTCCAAGCCATGAAATTCTAAAATTTGCATATTCTTCTCTTCAGGATTGTTTCAGTGAAAAGGTAAACATAGAGGAACTGGCTGCCCATTAAATTAACCATTGCGTCTTATAACCATGCTCTCTCTGAAGACAACAAAGGAAAAGGGGGATTTCCATGCCTCCTATATGCCAGGGAAAAGATAACACCGTTGTCTTGTTTTTGATGTTACCACAGATCCTATTTTTAGTTAACATGCAGGATCAGGAAAATCAAACTTGTGTTAGTGTTACAGTCTTTGAGAAGAAGCAAAGAGAAGTGCTATTCACTGGAGTCTTTTGTGAGGTTTTTTTTTTTTTTTTTGCAGCACAGCTTGAGCTCTGAAGCTTTTTTTTTTTTTTTTTTTTTTTAAATAACTACACACACACACACACACACACACACACACACACAAGCTGCATACAAAAATAAGGGGAGTACAGAAGGTTTAACAAGAACCAAGTCATGGATTTTAAGGCACTGCTAAAAATTTATGGATGTTTGGATCTTTGCCACAGAGAACAGATTGGCAAGCTGATCAGAATCGCAGCAGGCTGCCTAATGAGTCCCACACAATTTTTCACCCCATATTTTTCCAATAAAAAAGCAGTTAAATACCAACCGCAGCCACAGCAGAGCCTGCCATCTGGCTGCTTTTTTCTCCAGCCATCATTAAAATGGTTCTTGGCAGTTTACACCTCGCTTTTTTCTGTACAGATGTGGAACGAATTTTCTGACAACCCTTGGATGAAACAGGGGACTTTATTGAGCTTTACAGATTAACTGCCTAACTTCTGGTCCTAATTTTAAGTGTCTTAGCACACCAGCGGTATCATTTTAAGTGAGCCCTTTGTAAGTATCTGAGCCCCACCGGCGAGGTTGGGCAAGTCACATGGAGCTCTGAAATGAGCATTTAAAGAGGCTGTGTAGCCAGCACCGCCATGTGCAGGAAAGACTGGCCCATGCTATGAGTTCATAAAGGATTCCGATAATATAAGGACAGCGTTCAAAAGTGTCAGCAGAGGAAAGTAAAGAATTATGGGTGAAAGCCATGTATTTCATCCAAATGAGCATAAGCTATTCCTTTTGAGGATTTTTGTTTGTTTGTTCACTCTGCATTCACACTGCTATCTACCTGCAGCAGTTTTGCAAGACCAAAAAATAACAGGACACCCAATTAGTGGTTATTCCATTGACCTTCAGGAATAGCAGAACCAGTGACTCAAGATGGATCCCAGAATACACGGCCAGGTATTTTAGGCCAAGGAAAAAGCTTGATGTCATCCTACGCTAACCACTTGGCTTAAAAAATAAATGAAGGACTTGGAGGAATTTAATAAAATCTGCTTTGCTGTTAGAAAGGATCTTATGTATGTGGGTCATGGAAATGGCCCCATAATTGTACTCCAGAAATTAAGTTTTCATTCAAAATATTGAGCGATGGCCCCCATGGCTGTGCAGGCAATGTAAACTAATGCAGTGATGTCTGCCTGCATATGGAGACAGCCTGAAACAATAGCCCCGAGAAGAGTGTAAAGTGTTAATAGAATCATAGCATCTTAGGGCTGGAAGGGACCTCATGAGGTCATCTAGTCCAACCCCTGCTAAAAGCAAGACCACTCCCACTAAATCATCCAATTATTCTGAATGGGTATTTAACTCTGAGACCTACTGATGATACCGTAGCTATTAATATAGTTAGCTAAATCACTTTGGATCCTTCTAGCAGGAACATCCAATTGACGTACTTCTCCATTGTTATTCTTGGATATTCTTGGAAGATATTGAGCAGTAGGATAATGAGCCAAGGGATGGCAAAGTGGAGGAAGACGATTCATCCCTGCTGTTCTAATTTTCAAGTCCCCTCCACCCCTACCCAAAAAGGTAAAGTAAAAGGGGATGTGCATCCCTTCCCCACTGTGCAGAAATTAACAGTCAGCCAGCTACCAACCAAAAATGACCTCCACTTCTCCCTGAGAGCCAACAGTCCCATATGACTCCTTCCCAAGTGCCTAAATCACTAGCTTCACCCAACATTAGCGATGCACTTTCCTTACACAATTCTGCAGCACACTGAAAATCTGAGGGCAACATAAAATGAAATGACTTTAATATCAATAGATATTTAAAATAAACCAAAGATTATGTTTATTTAGAGATAATTGTTAGTTGGGAGCAATAAAGGGACAGGGTCCTGTGGTGGTGGTTGGGGGGGAAGGTCAGGTGCCATAATACTAGAGTTTGAAATGGTATCGTTTAGGTCTAATGTGTAGCGTGGGGTAAAGGGCCTTGATTACAGCAAAACAAATTAAAAAACAAACAACTATGACAGTGTCTTGTTCCAGAGTTGGCAAATTTTGTTCCTAAGAAATGCGTGTGAGAGGTTTTTATATATATATGTATATGTGTGTGTGTGTGTGTGTGTGTGTGTGTGTGTGTGTGTGTGTGTGTGACGTTTGCACTTTTTTTTATAGAAACATTTTTACAACATTCCATTACCCGAGAACACACCGGCTAACAGCCAAATCCCTAGAGCTGTGAACAATCAAGTCTGGCTCAAGAGTTGCCTCTGAATAACTTCCATTTCTTCAATGCTTTTGCACAGCAGGATGGCTAATAAACAACTGAGCAGTAAAACTACAAGTTATCCAATATGCCTTTGTCTTCTCCAGTTCAGGACCAGCTATAATATGATGTGGAAATATATTGTTGGCCAACTAGCCTCTGGGAATTCTTATGTTTCACATCGGTTTGTCTTCATTTGGGTTATTTTGGGATTTCCACAAAAATGAGTCCCAATTCCCTATCTCATGCTCTCCACCTACACACCCACCCCAAAAAATCGCACACGTTAGCAAGCAAAACGTTCTGGCTGCTCCAATGTGGGCAGGGAATAAACTATTGCAAGAAAAAAAACTGGCCTGATGTTAATGGTTTCTATCCAGATTATTTAGCCCAAAGGCTTTCCTTCGCACAATAGGGTTTATAGAACTTGCTTGTGCTCTCTCACATTCTATCCTTTCCCTGTTCAGAGTTCTCAGCTCACAGAGGAGATATTGGGGTAAGAGGAAACTTGCTCTGAATCCAATTTTCATTTTATTTAGTAATTAACTCCATCTAAGGGCTGGTAGATTAGCTGCTTATTGTAAACGGCTTTTTGTTTTACAGACCCTTTTATAACTAACGTCCCGTACTGCAACGTGGAACCCAAGAGCGGAAGGATCAGCCAGAGGGGCAGTTTCTCTCAAGCAAACTTAATTGCACTTTCCTTACAGCAAAGCTGATGGCAAAACATAGGGAAGAATTTTCAAGTGAGACAACTAGATTACAGAGTTAAACAACAGCTCCTCATTCAGCACCCAAACACCTATACAGTTGAGTGGTGAGCTGTGGAAATCCATAGCTGGCTAAAGAACATCCTAAAATTCGTATTATTGGGCTCCAGGGCTGTTTCAGCACTGCAGCTTGCTTTATTTTTGGCTGACTACTGTGTTACTTTTCTGGATAACATTGTTAGAGTGGTATACAATACTAGAGCTACTTACTATACTTCCAGGTGTCTCAGTGGTCCCTTGTTCCTTACTATTTATGAGGTTATAACTAGGTCTTAAACATTTTTGCTCTGGGCTAAAATTTGGTGCAATAGATCCTTATAAATAAACAAACAAACACACACACACCGCCTCCGCAAAACTCTATTGTAAAGATAGAGCACTATAAAAAATAATACAAGAAAACAAACATGGTTCTTCTGCAAGTCCATAATTTTTAGAAAAGAACCAAAGAAACATACTTTTTAATCAAGAAAACAGGCTTTGTTCTTGTAACTCTGAGAAAACCATGTCAAACCCAGCTGATGGCCACAGGAAAGGAAGATAATCAGGCTCCAGGAGCTTTGGGGATGCAAATTGGAGATCTGGACTCAGGGAGGTGGGCATGGAACACAGTTCTCCTTGGATGCTGCTGTGCTAGAAATCCTACTCCCATTGAAGTCAGTGGGAGTTTTCCTACTGACTTGGTGGGGCTAGAATTTTAACCTGTGTCTGAATAGAAGGCAGAAGTGTGTAGCATTTTGCAGCAGACAGCAATTTTAGGTGCTGATAAGCTGGCTAAAGCAGGGTAGATATTTTCTTTTTTAACTGTTATTCTGAATAGTGTTAATATAGCAGAAACATTCTGGAGAACAAGAGATATCTTGGGTTACTGGAAGACAGTACATACTCAGCTCTGTGGCTCATCCCATAAACTGAGTTCATCCCTTTTCTAATCGTCTTTACTATTTTAGAATTTACATCCAAAGACCAGCTTCTCCTGGGAAATGGCCTCCTCCCAGATCTAATCTGTTTACTTTGGAAGAGAACAATTTTGGCATGTGAACAGGGGAGGTCAGACTCTGTGATACAGTTGAGAACAACTGCCTACAAATTGCCACAGAAAGTTTGGTCCAACCCCCAAATACTTTGTTTTACTGAATGCCCTTTGAAATCAGACCAGCATTTTCAGCGGAGATCCCTAAAGTTAGGATCCTAAATCCATATTTAGGCCTCTGAATAAAAGTGGCCTGATGTTCCCATTATTGGGCTCTATAAAGAGGCAATGGGTGAAATTCTTTGGCTTGTTACAGGTGTCAGACTAGTTACTCAACTTCTGGCCTTATCGTCTATGAATTCCAAATTGCCAAGTGTTTGTGCTGGTTGCTCTCTGCACCACTGAATATCAGGTCCTTTTTATTCAGGTGCGTAACTTACAGGGGCTAAGTCTGAAACAGCTGATCTTAATCCAGAATGTTGATCAGGTTCATTCGGTATTTGCTGTTTGTTCTAGTTATTAACATTTGAAAATTGTACGGGTTAGGGGTTGTCAAAAGGACACTACAGCCACCCTCAGATGGTCATTACAGTTTATCACACTGGGAGCCATGTGCCACACCAGAACTATATTTATTAATGTATTTAACCAGTGTTGTGAAAGGAAAAGGAAACTGAGGGAAGAACAGCAAAATCTATGTGCAAAGATTTAATTTCAACCCACAGAAAGAAACCAGGACAAATCAAAGACGAGGTCAGAAGTCAACTCTTAATTCACTGTCTTTTGTCTCTGATGGGTAAAACAAACTTCTTCAAAGAGTGGGTGATTTTGCATACCATGGGATAAGTTGAGGCTGCTTCATGCCTGCACATGTGGGGAATAGCAGCCAGCATCGAAGAGACATGCAACTGTTGCATCTCAGTTTGATATCCCTCCTAGGTTCTTTCCAGAAGGTGTCACCATCACCAGCATGTTTTAACACAGATGATGTCGTATCTGGTCTCACCATATCATTCACACATTACTCTTCTCATTGCAGCAGATCCTGCCTGGTCACCTGTCCTCACAGGGGTAGAGGGCTCTAATCACAGCAGAATCTGCTGTGTGCATCAGTTATTAGAAACCTCTGCAACGGGTGTGCACCCCCCATACTGATCTGAAAGAGGTGGGGCCAGTGGATTCATTTTTACAGGGATTAACCAACCATAACACCACACTTCATCCTTTCCTGAACCAAGGAAGTCTGAAGTGGAGCTGAGGAGGGAAGTTCACAGGGGGTCTTTCCATTCAACAGGGCTAAGGTTTGACTTCGGTACAGTCTCTAAAACCTCCATCACAATCTGATGAGTCCAGGGCAACTCAAAAATCTCTATCGGCATTATAAGCTATGCAAACGCTACCAAAGATTTTTTAAAAAAGCTTCACTCAGTTTTCTATTGCTTTACTTCTGTGGGTTTAAAGAGCAGTTTTTTCATAGTAACATTGTATGGTTCTATTACAAATGGCCACAGTTATGATATTTTTTACATCATATTATAAATAAGTATACTTAATGGCTATGTTGTCCTACCACTTGTCAAGAACACCATTCTAAGAAGAAATCATTCTCTCTCTAGGTTTGTTTCCTGTTAAATAATCAATCAATTAGTTAATCGTTCCAAGTGGTCTCTTTCTCTCTTTGGTTTCTCTATTAAAAGTGTGAAATAGGAGTGTAGACTGAGATATATTTGGCATTCCTAACATAAATGCAGCAATGGATGTTTTCTCACCTGATATTATCAGGTGCTTTTGAAGTACCCTCTGGAGTTTCTTGTGAACTGAGCTGGACATACATTCGTTTCATGGTGGAACATATGCATTTACAGTATTACTTTTTAGAGAATTCACCATATAACATATTCAGCAGAAATACTTCTGAAATACTGTTTTTTATTACTAAACCTACCCAAGTAAGATGTGCTGTTCACATGGGGATTTTATTTTTCTAAAATACTGAACATGTGCAAATTGAGATTGGGGCAGGCTTTTAAACATGGGCAAATGTGGTTGCATTCTAAACAGGGATGGCAAAAACAGATTTCCAACAATAAGACCACTCATTGCCAAGTTTCAAGTCCATGGTCCAAAACGTGGGAACACCAAAGCTTCTGAATTAAAGAGTTGTAAGAATTTTTTTTATTTTATTTTTTTTAAACCATGGGCAAAACAATGCACTTTCTCCTAATCTCATACTTGGAAACAGCTGAACACTTTTAGTTGAAACTTTTCAACAAAATTCACCCAGAGGCAGACTCCTACCATGGAAAATTTCGGTCTGAACAATATTAAGTTTGGCAAAGTTATAAGCAGCTGCCAGCAAGGTCTTATATAATGGGAAGTGTCAGGCAAAGTTAACTCTAGGAAGCCCTGCCAGCTCCACCTAGAGTAAGTACATGAATGCACTCATGAGAAAGGGTCCTAAGAGCCCTTGATTATAAAACCTGTATATGATGAAAACCGCTTCAAGTCAGGAGATGAGTTACAGAATGAGAGGAAAATAAATGCAGGCAAGTGTAAGTTCTCCATCTTCAGGCATCTGACGAAGTGGGATTTTCTCCCACGAAAGCTCATGCGATAAATAAATGTATTAGTCTTTAAAAGTGCCACAGGACTCCCAGTTTGCTTGGGTGACCTAGACTAACACAGCCACCCCTTTGCAACTTAGCACCCCTAGTTGCAACACTTATGGAAGGCCCAATTCTGCCATCCTAACACATGCTAAGTGGTTCTCAAGAACCATAATGATAAATGATTTCAATGGGGTAATAGCACAGTAAGGTATAACTTCCATTCTAGGAAGACCAAATCCAGTGTTACATAGGAAGTCAGACTAGAAGATCACAGTGGTACCTTCTGGCCTCAGGATCTATGAATATACAGGAGTAAGGCATCTTGATTTTTCTGAGTACCTCCCAGTCTCATTGACATCAATAGGAGTTTCACCACTGATTTCAAGGGGACAAGGCTTTAAGCCTCTCTATCTAACCCCATGTCATAAATCCAGGATCATACTTATATACCTTACAGAGCACTGTAAAGATATATTAATTTTTGTCCAGAATTCTGAGTGTTGACAATATTATGTGTCATGTATTGTTTATGTGTATCAGCTAAAACACATTGTTTGAAATTTACAATCCTGTTCATTAGACAGAATCACATAAACCCTTTCAGTCAATGGTGTCATCTCACACACTTGTCACTGGTCAGGGTTACTCAACTAGTTGATGGCCCTAAATCTGCTGACAGCCTAAAGAAGTCACACCTCTTTCCTACTGCACAGCATTAGAGAACTACTATTTGCTTAGATGTTAACATTAATTTCACATAATTCTTGGAGCCTGCTCCCGCTCCATTGACTTCAGTGGTGCATGATCAAAGCATTAGTTTCTAGATACCCCATAACATCTTCATACAAGGCAGTGAATATTTTTGCTTTATCAGAAAACAATGGATGCTGTCTTTTTAGAATTCAGGGACAGGTCCACAGCAAGTGCAAATTATTAAATAGGCCTAATTTATATCACCTGATGATCCCCTCCACTGATATCTCCACTGGGCTTTTTGTTAAAATTTCCCATCAGAGTAGTATAACTGGTACCCATCCCGCAGTGGAAACAACAAAAGCTCTGGTGTAGCCATGTATTACCTTGTTGTTTCATCCTGATGAGAGCAAATCTGAGTGTTATAGTCATCAGTGCCAACAATAAGAAACTTTAAAGAAAAAGTGTAGACACGGCCATTGACGCAAATATGTTCTCTTTAACTTTTAATGTCATCCACTCCAGACACCAGACAGATATTTACCAAAACATGGGGAACTATTACCACTGGGGCTAGAAAAGCGAACTCTAATTTAGCAATAACACCATTAGCCTCTGGGGCTTTATTGTTATGTCCCAGTATTGCAATTCATGGAGCAATAGCTTTTTCAGCAACTCCAGTCCCTGTTGGTACAAATTTATATCCCCAGCACGCCAGTGAGAATAATAACCTACCAATAAAATCTAGTATTTCTCTCATAATGTAAGACTAACTTCCAAAGTGAGAAAATGTCCTACCGTTGTTACATTTGTGATTTTACATGTGTTAGCTTCGCTCTGTGTGCGCGCCCACGTGTATATTTTTTACATAGGACATAATGGAGAAAAGAAAATTCCTACTACTACTGTCGTCCCCCAAGGTAAATTTCCCGATGGGTCTGTAACTTTTGATAGTTTCATTAACATTCTAATTGTTACATACCTGTGAGAAAATCTTGGTTCATGACTACCTGAGAACATTAATTTGACAAGTCTTTATATTTGCGAAGCCCAAGGCCAATTCTTTCAAAAGCAACTAGATCTGCCGAACTCTCATTGAAATCAATGGGAGTTAAGTGCTAAATACCTTTAGAAACCTGGCCCCTAGTGACTATGAGTGCCTCCATCTGTGAGTCTCCAATTTGACACACCTTAAAGAAGGCTGTCTTTCAGAGAGCAAGAGCTCTATGATTCAGGTCCCTTGGATGTATCTTAAAGTCTTGGTCAATATTTATCTCATAGCAAATATGAAGTATACAGCAATTACTCACTACATCTCAGGAGTGGCTGATATCTATTTCATTCTTCTCTATGTTGTATATGTGTTTTTCTTTATGTATATTTTGGCATATTTTATACATTTCATCTATCTATATACTGAACATTTTTACATAAACAGGTAAGCAACCAATCATATCCTATTTTCTGTTCATTTATAATGCTCATTTCCAGTCCTTTGATTTTGGTACAAAATACCTTCTCACTGCTTCTAATCTAACACAACACACAGCAGTTCTCACGTACAAGCAGATCAGTAAAATACTGTTCCAACTGTCTGAGGCATATGCTGTCCTGTTCTGCTATATCAGGTGGCTCTCTGCTGGGAAAGGCATTAATTATGAGCAGGCAAGAAGAAACTCCTGTGGCAGTGGTGGCTGCTCCACTGGATGCTTCTCCCTGTACTAAGCATGTTTTCATTAACTTTCCAAAGAAATGATAAAAGGCACAGGACACGGACAACGGGAGGACACAACCCTAATCATTGAATCATCTGTGTGACTCAAAGTGACATCCAATACGCATAAGAGCAGCATCATTGAGACCTGCGTGGGCGCATATGGAGACTTCTTGTCATGCAGTTTAACTAACTCAATTATCCATTTAAATATTACCCCACCCTAAGCTTGAACCTTTGGCTACCTTTTAGGATGAGAGTTTAAAGCCAAAACCCCCTCTTTCAGGAGGTTTCATGTTAGGCCAGTGATTTAGCAAAATAAGATAAAGACAGAGAAGCCAATTGCAGCGAGACAGTTTCTGTTCTCATATTTGGTTTTATTCACAGCTCGCAACGGTCATGGTTTTGTTTAAAGCTCCAGCTCCTGGAGTCATGTGGTTAAGCTGGAATCCCAGCAGTCATTAAAAAATAAGGACGTTTCTATCCCTCCCGGCTATGTAGAAAAAGTGACCCCCTAAAGGCTCAATCCAGAGGACAAATAAAAACATCTCCAATTTAATATTGTTTAAAATGTCTTGACTTTTAAACCCAATCTCATTATTTTGGGAGCCCGACTCAGGATTTTTAAACCTTTAGGGTTAGCTGTATTGACGGTGTAAATCTGAAGCAGCTCCAATGACATCATTGAAATTAAACATTTTAAAAATGTTATGAGGGAGAAAAATATCAGACTATGAGAAGTTACAGCTGTGATTACTCATGAAATAACGCATGAGGAAGATCAGAGACTCACATTTTACAAGTTTATTTATCACGTGTTTTCGTGGAAGAAAATCCCACTTCATCAGATGCTTTGACGATTTTACATATTTTACAAAAACTTTTGGCTCAGTTTTTATTTTTCCTGAATTAGGGAAAACTTAGCCCATATTTGCTCCCACTAGCCTGGATGGCCCAACATTTTTCAGTGTTATTAGAACACAGTATTAATAATATCAATGAATGATTGGAACCCAGTTCATCTGAGAGGAATTTATTCCTGCTGGTTAGGAGGCTTCGGTCATTCAAATGTAAGGTTGATTTCCTCCCCACAGGATCATACCTGGGTAGGGATGGAGTAAACATGACCGTCTGTTGAAAAGCTCCATCTTGCCCCCAAATTTCATTGCTCACCTCGTCCCTATCTTGCTACCACAGGGAACTGTGATGAGCAAGAATGATTTTAAAGGTTAAACAGCTGACCCTTCTGTCATGTTTAAAAAAAAAATAGGCAGACAAAGAGCACTACAAAGCAGGTGAAATGACCTCTCAGCAGAAGCAGAGGGCAAAGGTGTACACAGCATTATCCTGTATGAAATGCAATACACAGAAACTATTCACATGGTAGGATTCTGTAGAGAAAACTATTGTCTTAATCACAACCCCTTGGAGCTAGCAACTTTTAGGCACTGGTTTTATATGACGAAATGCCAGACCTTGGCAGCAAATGTGTTATCAATGCATATAATTAAAACAACCGCATTCTATGTATGTATTTTACCTCCAAGGCCTGAAGAAAAGAGAAGCTAAAAATCTCAAAGACTCTCTTCAGAAACGAGGCACAAACGCCATGAACAGTCTTTCCTAGGTAGTTTGCGCTGTATTGCGTCTCCGATCAGTGCTGTATTACAGCTCTGATCCTTTAAGAAGATCAAGATGTCTCTTGCACAAAGAGGGTGTTTAAGCTGATGCTCGAAGCGTTCTCTGAGTCTGCACCCGCCAAAGTCTCCCCCCCACACATCCTTTCCCGCTCTTACTCCTCACACAAGCTGAAAACACACAGGCGACTGTGTAAGGGAGAGGCCTGAGCAATGAACTGGGAACCATGGCTCCCTGAATTCTAATCTCATTTCTGACAGTGACTCCCCGTCAGTTCTTGGAGGAAGTCACTTAGCATCCACGGGCCTCATTTTTTCCACCCTTCAGAATGGATACCGTAAGAGAGAGTATATATTTACTAGTATATATATATCCACACTAGATCAGCAAAGCCGTCCTTGTGTGGCTGCAGCTTATATTGGCAAGGCTACATTTTTACCAGTGTAGTTGATTCCACCTACTATTGAGTGAAAAAGCCTTCCATTTCCCTTCAGCAGCTGAAGATAGATGTGGGCCTTGGATGGTCTATTTTGCATTTCCCATGGAGAGTGCTGACATCAGGGCCTGGCATGGAGTGATAAAAAGGATGCACTCTGATTTGGTGAATTAGCCCCTCATATGATGCAGTTGCCATATGGAGTAGGTGCCAAATTTCAAATGGAGCAGAGTGACCTGACCCTGACCTTTGGCTAAGAATGCTAAATTCAAGTCTTTGGGGAGTCTTTCTAGTCTGCAGTATGTTTGAGAGCTGTGAAGAGAATAACCGTATTCACCTGGGGGTTATTGACAGCAGAACATTTGTTTTCACTTAAGATGAAATCTAAGGAGAGCTTTGGGGAAGAATTAGCTTGTCATTCATTCCAAGAACAAGTTCTGATTCTTCTTATACAGGTGTCTCGCACCTCTGTAATTCTACTCTGGCTGACCACAAATACCTGACGCCGCATTTATTTAAAAAAGCAGGATGCTAATTTTCACTCCACTAATCTGCACTGCCTGTGATTTGCAAGCTTTGCAATCTTTCCCATTACCAACACGTCACTATTTTTAATAGGCAAACTCCAGAACATTTACTAATTTACAAGCAGTATCATAAATAATTTAAACTATGCTTGAAACGAACAAACCACATTTTTTGATACCTGCTATGCATTGCTATGCTATGCTGACTGTTCACCTTCTAATTAAAAAAAAATGTAATTGTTCACAATGGGTCATTACAGCAAATTAGTGAGGTTAGACTACTGAGTTAAATAGAGGCTAATTTCAACAGTAATCTTGGTAACGGTGATGTATAATCAGCATATCTATTCTATTCAAGTTCTCATACTGGCCCCGTAATCGTGGTATCTGCACACCTGCAATAACGTTAAGACCTCAAAAACACCTGGGGTTGGATTTGAACTCAAGGCCTCTTGCACTTCAGACTAGAACCAGTTACCCCTAAAGCGTACTAACCACTTCACAGATGCTCGGTCAATGTGAGCAGCAGATCATCTGAAATAAATATTGGCTTCTTTAATGAAATGGTGGTAAAAATTGTCAACATTGGCAGAACTATATTTTTTTTTTCCAAACTTTGCTCTAAGAAATAGCTGAACCATTTTCACTGAAATTATTCAAAGTAATTCAGCCTGTGGCAGACAACCAGCAAGGGAAATTTCATCCTGAATAATAAAGTTTTGGCAAAGTTATAAGCAATTGAAAACAGTCTTATTATAATGGAAAGTGTCAGGCATGCAGAATTTTAGGTGTCGCTACCTAACAACAACAGGAAAAGGGGAAAAGATTTCACAGGGTGATGATAAGAGGAGGAATAATAGCTGTTTCACTCCCAATTCCCCCCCAAAACAAGTAAGGAACCTGTTTTTAAGATACACAGTAAACTCATCCATTAGATGTTTCTTGAAGGGGAGGAAAGCAGCTGCATTTGACAAAGATAAATGTTGTTTCAAGGAAAAGCTGTGCTGAAATTGGACAGGATTTTCTATACCAATCTCAGCTCTTGAAAATAGCCCTGAACTTTATACTCATAAAAATATATATAAAGACTAACATCTTTTACCGAGTTGTCGCAGCTTTGGAAGGGTGCTGGAATAAATCTTAGGAACAAACGAATAATAATAAGAAAAGCCTATTGTATGGCACAGAATGGAGCCAAGGATGAAACGAAATATTGATTCATGAGCAACACCTCTGAACCTGCCAGTGGGAATGTTCTTTCACAGCACCTCTCCATTCCTACTGGCAGGTGAAAACAGCATTGAAGAAAACAGCGGTGCTTTGCAAACATACCTTCACTGTCGCGGGCTGACATCACGCTACTTATTGGCTAACCCATTTACTCCAACATGAACTTATTCTGTGCACCTAATGTCTACTCAGACTACAGGGACAGCCTATCAACCAGGGGTTTATTCTTATGGCAATTCATAGCTGTAAACTCTGTCCCTGTCTCGAGAGGTTATTACAAAACATAGCTACTGTATAAAATAACTACTCTACACCTCTCCTTCACATCAACCCCCATCCTCATCATTCTCCAACTGTCTGGGGGACAATTATATATGAAACACTTCAGTGGAATAGGCTGTACAGGATTTCCAGCATAACCCTATAGGGATTTCATCTGTAACCTAAGCTATACTTCCAGTTCCAACTGCCCAGGAGATTTAAGCCACATCCTCTGCTGCAACAAGACTTATTTTTTTTTGCCTTTACAAAGCTTCATTTGCAAATACATTCACCAATGAAACTTTTTAGCTCTTGCATTCCTGGCCAGAAAGTAAGGCAAATCCTCCACTCATGCTCAATTTGAAACAGACGCTTCTACAAGGGGTGTGAAACTTTTGCCTGGAAACATGTCAAGTCAGGACCTTGGCCTGTATTCATTGACCTCTGATGTCAGAGATTAGATAATGCATGAATGGAAGGGCTTTCAACAGTGCTATTGTGTGCTGAGAATCATAATAAAGAGCACACATAATGGCAATCCTCATCATATAAAATTCCCGGAGTGGGATTATCCTGTGAGAGAAAATGCCTTTGGTATGTCCCTGTTTTTCACACTGAGCTCACTGACTCAGCAGTTAGATAACATACAGCAACTTAACTCTCACAAAACAAATCCCACCCATGCACACAAAGCTTTCCATTTCACTCCTATAACCTGCATAGGCTATTGAAGGAACATACAGTTTCCGATACTCAAGAATCAGTACTAAACATTTCCTCTCCTAAGGCACTTTTCTTGCCATGCATTACAATCCAAAATCTGTTACAGAAATGAGCAAGCCCAACATCTCTAGTGTTTGAAAGAAAGCCAGATCATACAAAACAGAATCAGGGTTAGATTTAAAAATAGAAGCGGCTACCACATTAAAAAAAAATATGAACCAGCAACAAAGACATTTCAAGATGCCAAGGGGAATAACAGCCAAATACTCTAAACTCAAAATCACAGTCTTGTACCAATTGCCAAGATTTCCCATATTAGGCATATTCGCTTCTCACCTTCCCAGTCCTATTATGTTAGCTTGTAAATATGTGTTATCTTGTAAGCTTTTTGGTATGGAGACTGTGTTAGTCTATGCGTTGCAGAGCACTATGTGCATTTCCAGCACTATATAAATCTTTCAGATAAATAATTTGCATGCATGGCTTCCTTGAAGCCAGATTATATTCAAATTCCACAGTACTAAGAAGACAGACGTAGCCACAGCAAGGTCAGAGCCTATTTCAAATGGACAGAGGACCAGTTCTGTAAGACTGGTGCAAGAGATAACACACTGGCATGATTAGCTACATTTTTTTTTTTTTTTTTTTTAATTTGCAGCAGTAAAGAGGAAAATCCCACAGTTTTTATTCTACTTACACTGAGTTCTGGTCATGCTTCTGGTGCAAGTCAGTCCTGTTCTTTAATCCCTTCCCCATAGTCTATAACAACCAATACAATTGTATGGCTGGCCTTTATTTCTGGTTTTAGTTCCCTACTCCTTTCACCTCTCTGCTTCTTTCTAATGTCTTATCCGAGCCCCCAAACATAAGGTAGATCTCAACACGAAGTGGGATTTTCTCCCACGAAAGCTCATGCGATAAATAAATCTGTTAGTCTTTACAAAAAAGTGCCACAGGACTTTGTTGTTTTTCTGCAATAGACTAACACGGCTACCCCTTTGGAAACTGCCCAGGGAAGAACTCCGACTGCTGGATGCCAGAGGAGCAAAAATTGTCCCCACTGTGTCCAGCCTTGAGTTCATTACTGTCTTAGGATCTTCTACAACCATTGCCGTCGCACAAGCCCTTGCCTTTATCTGAGCACTTGCAGTGCAAATTCAGATCACAAAGTTACCCCAGGAAGCCCCCTCTATGTGTCATCTCCAACCTTTCCAATAAGAGGGCAGTAGCTATCCAGAATGACTCTTTCCTCGGGTTCCCTGAGAGTTGGAAACTCAGCATCTAAATTGTTGTTTGTGCCATCCGAAGCCAGACCCCAGAACACAGAGTTGAAAACATTCCAGCTGCCTTCCTGAAACAGCTGATCTGCACAGGAATCAAATCAGTTCAATGGATTCACTCTAATTCCCCCAGTAATGTATTGAAGGCCACCAAAGAAGGGTTACCTGGGATGATTTAACTGTGTGCCAAAACAGCTTTGTGTGTGTGTGTGGGGGGGGGGGGGGGGAGGGGGGGGGGGTTTTTTGGGGGGTTTTTTTTTCCCCCCCCCCCCCCCCCACACACACACACTATATACTTTCTCCAGATCTCTGTTCACTGGCATATAAGGGAAGCCTTCATGTTCTTTTGTGTTAAATGATACCTGTGGCAGGGGAGGGGACATGTGTCATGTTCCGGTGACACTGGGTAAACTTTTGGCTCTACTGAAGTTAATGAGGACTTTTACAGGGCCAGGATTTTACCCATTATCTTTTGTTAAGTGTATCTGCAGAATGGCAGATATCCCCTTCCAGTGAAACTTAGCACCTTCACTCTCATAGGGCTTGGTCCTATGAAATATCGAGTTCCCCAAGTGACTAAGCTTCCATTAGGGGTTAAGAACCCCCCCTCCTAAGGGTGTGTAATATCTCCCATTTCAAGAATGTACAAAACAAATCTCATGCAGGAATTACAGTCCATGTGGTTTTTGTTTGGTTTTGTTTTTCCTTGAATTTTATTTCTGGAATATTTTTGCTTTGTAAGGTCATTTGCTTGCATAGCATGCAATATCTAATTATTTGTGCACTTTTGGGAAACTGACATTTTGCCCAAGCTTAAGGCTATGAGACGCTTATTGAAACCATCCTTTTAGCTTCATTGAGAGCTTAAGTGCTGCTGACATTTTAAAACAAATAAATATCAAAATGAAAAGTATAATTAGCTGGAACAGGCAACTTTTTGTCCTGTGCATGTATGCACACACAGACACATGAATTTACTTTACTCTCTCCATTTTAGTATTTCCTATCTGAAGGACATTGCACAAAAAGATTTGAAGACAACCTTATAGGTTTGGCTTTTCAGAGGAACCTAAGGGAGTTAGGTACCCCAAATCCCACAAAATGTCAAAAAGACTGGGTGCCTAACATCTTTTGCTGCCTTTGAAATTTCTATCCTTATTGAACTAAGAAAAAAGGAAAATCTTGCCTAAAACAAGAATCCACTCATTAAAGAGAAATGGCTTATTTGTCTTTGTTTCTGGAGCCACAGTCCTCTACTTCTGAAAACACAAGCTTCTCACCATCTCCCCATTATGGTTGTGACCTAAGCAATATGAATACTACACAGATTTTGGACAAAATCTGCTCCTTATTTACTGTACTGCAAATGTGCAAGCAATTACTAAACGGGTCACATTTATTGAATAAAAGCACTTAGGCATTATGTTTACAAAGGCTCAGAAACATTAAAATCCAGTGAAAAACAATTATTTTTACAGAATACATCTGCAAGCAATATGGAATCATTTTGTTTTTGTAAATTTCTCCGTAATAGACTTATAGTTGGTGTGGAAAATGTTCACATCACGTCAGTGAGTTATTTTGAAACGCCAAACTTAATAAATGAAAAATTATTGCAAATAATATTGCAGCCCTTCAAAAAGAGCCAAAATGCCAGTGGTTTCCTGACTAGTCAATCCTCTTAAGGTTGGCAGGACTCTTCAGTCTAATCAGGAAGAGTTAGACAAATAGTTATTTTATTACTGGGACTGTCAAATAAATCAGGATCTGGCCACCAACTGTTTCTGATCCCTGCATTCTGGCTGACTTGCTTTTCCATAAAACTGAGGCTAACTGTAACACAGAGATAGGCGGGATGGGGGTTTATGTGTGGAGGTGCCTAGAACAACATGTAGGCTTTTTAAGCCTCCCAACAACATTCTCGACAAACTTGGGCCAGCATTTTTCTTGGCTTCTCCAAGTTTGTGCTATGGAATATGACTCAGAGGACCAGAAATGCTTTATAACCCACCAAATTCAATCAATGCTGTTATTCTTAGAGGAACTGTGGAGCTCAGTTCACAAAGGGCAATGCGAGCATAATGTTTTAAAGGACATTGTCTACTGAATTAGGCCTCAAATTTGATCTCCTTTATCACTTGATTCTTCTGGGAACTTCAGGCAAGGCTGTTTGCCCTAAGAATGCCTACTTCTTGCTTAAGCAAAATTTTGCTCGAGTTACAAGTGTAGAGCAGGGCCATAACAGAGGATTACAGACTAGAACAATTTAAGAAAGTTAACTGCAACGAAGTGTTGGCCATGCTATTTACCTTACTCTAAACAAACTTTTGCATGCACTGATGTTTCACTGGAGTAAAAACTAAGGACTCAGTTTAACCATATGTTTACATTAATTTTTATTCAGCATAGTACTTACATACATTACTTAATCTTAAATTTAGACATGTTGGATTTAAGTATGTGCTTAAGTACTTTGCTAAACAGGGAAATCTGCTAAATCAGGGAGTCTAAGTGGGTACGTCAGGATTTGGCTCTGAGTCCTACCCTAGCCAATCCTATCCAGATTGTGTCATTTATCTGCACCATATAATATTGGTTTGAAAGTGAACCAACGTTTGAGGAAAAACTTGAAATTAAGGCCTATCAACTGGAGGTCTGAAACTATTTTTAAGCATGGTTATAAATAACACAACTTTTATACACAAACCAAACAGTTGAGAACTATGTTTAAGATCATCAAGGCAAAGACTGTCTCTGTTGTTGTACATCATGGAGCACAAAGCACTTTGGGAATGAGAAATCAACAGTCATGCTAAAGTTTTGCTAGGAGGACGGCATATGAGAAGGTTTGGGGTGGGCAAGCAAGGTGGTTTAAAAACACTCCTTTCCACACACAGGACACTTAATGTGTTCCAAAAGCCAGCTGGGCCACAGGCGCTTGACAACTAAATCCAAGCATACTGTTCTTGATACGAATCAACCTTCAAATGCAGAACAGTTTTAGGTCTAATTGACTTAACAGTGTCTCTATAAATAACTATTCATCTATCTAGAAGGCAGTTTACTCTGCACATGTCTCAATATGGAAAGACAGCACAACAGGCGTCGTCTTTTTCTCTCCCCCGCACCACGCAGTTTCCTCTTCCACCTGCCATTTCATACAGTGTTGACAGTTAGCGAGTCTCTATTATTGGCGACAACATTGTTGTTACAGAGACAAAGTTTACAGTGCTACCGGTTGGGATTTGCCTCCTAAAACTCAGGAAGGAGGGGTAGGGAAGACCAAGGAAGGGGAAGACAGCAAGAAAGCAGAGTTTTCCAGTTTGCATCAACATCACTTCAGTCATTAGAAATTGCTTAGCAGACAGAACTGTCACAAACTCCTGGAAAGGAAAGTGCCCTTTGCTTAAATAAAATGTTGCTAAATGTGAAAACAAAGGTGAATTGCATAAAGCTGTTTTACAGGATGGACTCCTGGTGTGACCATCTGAAGAGAGAATCAGGAAGATCCAGTTCAGAGAAATCGACCAGGAAAGCTGGTGAGAAACCCAAAATTTTTAAGCTGGGATTAGGAGACAATCATTAATTGCCTTGTGCATACTCTGTCTATTACATTGATACAAGATGCTGACTCTTTCCTTTTGGAGTAGGGCTCTTCACAGACATAGTGCTAATTATCTAGGACATAGAGGAGAGAAATACCTTTACCAAATTGCTATTTAAGGGAAATTGGACTTGAGTAAATGCAACTCCGGGTAATGGCTGTATTCTATTTCAGCTGTATATAAATTTATGTTAAACTAGAACAGAAGTTTCTTGCTGTACCATATTTGCCTAAATATTAAAAGAAGCCATAATAATTGATTGCATGATCAAAATGAAGGCTAATGCCCAGTACATGTCTTAGTATAGGAGACTAGCACTCCAGATAATCATCCCTTAGATGTACACTGAAGAGGGAGTGGTTATATCCTGGGAATGAATGGGGCCAACTGGGATTGTAAATTCCAACTCTGCAATTAATTCACAATGTGACCACTGGCAAATCACTTATTTTCTCTGAGCCTCAGCTGTTTCATCTGTAAAATGACAACAGTGATGCCTACAGTGATCTTTGTAGCACACGTGGAGATCTCTGGATAAAAAGTGTTATATAGGCACAAATTAGTGTTTTTATGCATTGTTTATATTTGAGTCGTGACTACAACATACTAGATCGCTTCCACATGCACAGCAGGACACCATCACTGCCCTAAAGAGTACACAGGAAGAAAAGAGGCACCATAAAACAGAATAGATTAAAATAAATATCACCTATCTCCAAATGCACATCAGCCTAGCTATTATCTGGCCTCATGGCAGAAGAGGCTCTTGAGGAGGGATTTGAAGGAGGAGAGACCCTACATATAAGTTCACGGAGGGCATTCCATGTGGTGTGGAATAATATCAGAAAACAGTGGTGGGAGAGGTGGACCAAAAGGAATAGAGACTGGCATTGTTGGCAAAGTGGAAAAGGAGTAGGTGATGCATTAGAGCAAAAATGGATCAGTGACCAGAGACCAGGGGTGGGGTAGAGAGTGGACGGTATGGATGGAGGGGGGAGGAGGTGGCCTTGAAAAGGAGGATGAGATCCCAGCATTTTATGGAAAAGAGGATGTCAGTGGAGGGACAGAAAGAAAGCTGGAGGAGGTTCCTCTCCTGCGTGGTAATAACCTGCCCTGGCAAGGAGGCAAGCTCATTAATCATTCTAATAGGCCTTCCTTATTAATAATGACTACAATCCTACAAACAGGCAATTCTGTCTTCTTCCCCGGCCCATTTCAACTGGCTCTCGAGGGACACGAGAGGAGGAGGAATAGACAAAAGTTTAGACAAGGGAAATAAGAGACTCATGGTCACATATTAACTGTGATCTGATTGTCTACGACATAGAGTTGTGCATATCATATCACAGCAGGCTTGAGCAATAAATAAAAATAGTTCAGAAAGCATACTGAGATCCAGAAGAAAGAGATTGCTTAGGTTTTAAGAGCTGCAGATGCTACAGTTTAAACTTTGATCTACTGATTATTATTAATCTGGTTTATATAGGAATGGGAACCCTTTCAATTTCAGCCTATATTGCTTTTCTATTTATAATCTTCCAGCTTGATTATCTTTGCAGCATTTATCAAGTTGATTCCATTAAAAAATAAATGAATGTGTTTAAAGTGAATGTAGACTTTTCCTGTGAACTAGGAGCTATGCACAAGGACATTCGGGACTGATCTTTCTTGTTAAGCAGCATATCTAAGACCTAAATCATTTGAAGGATGCAGTAACCGGCCTGCTAACACAAACAGTTCATTCCACTGAGGTCGGTAAGACAAGTCAAGTGACTAAAGACTACTGGCCTTAATTTCTACTAAGCACCCAGAGCTCCAGGTGAATCCAACAAGATCTGTGGACGTTCAGAACTTAGGAAAACCAGGCTCTACTTACTCAGATAGGCTATGTCTACACTTGCAAGTTAGTTTGAATTAAGGAAGCTTAATTCGAACTAATTTAAGCCTTGGCTACACTAGGCTTTCATTAGTTCGAATTAAGGGCTTCCTTAATTCGAACTAATAAATTAGATTGCTTAGTTCAAACTAACCCTTAATTCGAAGTAGTTAGTTCGAATTAAGTCAATGTGGCCATATTAGTTCAAACTAATCGGCAGATTGACCTTCCTGCAACTGACTAATTCAAACTAAGCAGGTGCCCTGCATGGCCATGGCTAGTTCGAGCTAGCATTCTAGTGGGGCCATGCTAGTTCGAAATAAATTAATTCGAACTATCTAAAATTAATTCGAATTAGTTAGTTCGAATTAACTAATTCAAACTAGCTTTTGTAAGTGTAGACATAGCCATAAAGATTTGTAGTATTAGACCCTAGTGGAGATGTTATTTTGAATGTTAAGTTGAATATTCTTGAAAGTCCCTTCCAATCGGGGCCTCAGGATGGACTAGTGAGAAGCCTATGAAAGTACAAACTCCGATAGCTGCACTCAGGCTACAGGGATTAGCCCGGCCCTCGGCTGTGGTGGGACTGGAAGGGGATTGAATTAGCTGTTGAATTAGTGTCCTTAACTGTTGAGGATTTTAGGAGGGGATTTAGCTCTTTGGTTTGGGGACTGGCTGTGTCAAACATTGGACAGGCATAGAATGTGGTGGTATATTGGCAGGACACTCTACTTAATGAAAATCTTGTAGGAAGAACAAAACTGAATAAAAGTGAAACGGAAAAAAATATTCTGAATCTGTGCCAACTATTTGCCCATTGTCTGAACGCTACTGATCCAACAAGACTGAAACCTGAGGCAGACAGTGGATAAATCAACTCCATGTTGTTGACTATATAATACTACAGAGTAATCCAAATGCGCACAGCTATAAGCATTTAACACATATGTCTATTTCAAATCTAGTCTATAGCTATATTTCTTTTTTTCATATAGAAAGATTCCATCCTATCCCAGCCTAACTTTAAAGCCTAACTTTCACTGTAGCTCATTATGAAAGACCTTCAACTAATTTTTAGGGCATTTCCAGTGTCTGGAGTCAGATTGGGAGAACAAGGCTAATCTGTCACGAGAAAGTCATGCAAGAGTGATTCTGTGTATTTTTTGGAACTTTTTCTTTTTTACAGGAAAAAGACCAGGTTCTGTCTTTCACCAGCACGAGCCCAAGGAACATTTCTAATCGTTTTCAACTCTTTTGCCATATCATATTGTCCACGTTGCATCTGATTTTACAGCTATGTTGGCAAAACACTGTTTACCTGGACAACTGAATCACTACCAAGGCATATATCAGCCACTAAAGAATATTTTCATAGAGTTAAAAACTCAGAGGAAATTAGACATTTTAGGGGAATTCAGCCCTGCTGTTGGAAGAGCAACAAAGGTGAGCAAACCTTTGAAAAATCGGTCAGGCCTTCTTTCTCCAGCCACCACAATTTAAAGGCCTTAAAACACAAATGACTTTCTCCTTGGATGTGATCTTGATTTTGATTGTAAAGATTTAGTTTTGTTTCTCTCCTCACTATGGAAGAGAGAAGGGACAGGGAGTGAGTTTTTAAACTCTCAGTTCTTAAGGCTGTTAATATTTCACATTGCCAGCAGGGAAAGGAATTAAAACTGCCAGCAGCTATCCAGATAGATTTAAAAATCTCCTTCCCTACCTCCCTCCTTCCTTTTTTTTTCTCGACATCCCTTGGCTTCAGAGATATTTTCCCCGCAAATTGGTTTTAAATTAAAGGAGGTGATGAAAGCAATGTGCCGTCTCAGCATTTTCCCAGGTGCACTTAATCTAATTTCATTAAGGAGATCAGGACAGATGATCGCTACAGTCGAAACATTAAGTCTGTCCATTTTTGTATAAAAAACCATTAAGTCTGTCAAAGTGTCGGCGGGTGGGCTGTTTATTATTGGAGATGAAGGTGCGCTTTGCTTCACCGATAAACCGTCAGGAGCAGTATACCACAAATTAAGTCAGCTGCTGCCAAAGATATAGGCAAAGATCTCCAACTCATTTTGACACAGGTGTGAGAGGGGTAACAGAGGCCTTAAGTAGGTCTGTGAGGTTTGGAGACCACGTTTTTCGTGTATATTTACTATGACTTCTTGACAAACTTCAAGCCAATGCAACAAACATTAGACAGAACACCAAGGAGTATGGTAAAGTCGAGTCAATAAAGGTCATTGGATCAATGTGATTTTAAATTTCCAGGTGCCAAATAGCTGAACACTGGCATCAGTTTCTAGTAAGTACTACAAAAGCTTCAAATGCGGAGTTTACCACCCTTTTAGCTACCTTGCATTCTGCTCAGACCCATTATTCTTAAGCAGAAGTAAACTCAAAAACTTAATTCAGCCATTTCTTTGTTTTGGGTGTTTTGTGTTTTCACACATTTCAATATATTATGGAGTTGCGATCTATAGATAATACTTAAAATATCACACAAAATTAGAGGAAACCTAACAAAACACAGAAAGTACAACAAACTCCTTTAAGAGGAAAAAAAGAGTGAGGCTTTCACATTAAGCTTTCAGGCTTTACCAAGCTCAACACGATCTATTTGTTCAGAAGGACATCTTGTTTCTAGTTAAAAAATGCAGTTTGGTTAAATTTAGTATTAAAGGGAGTCAGGATATCATGAAATGTCATTACGGTTCTTCACATTTTAAGTTACGTTTTCTTGAAGGAATATATAGAATAACTCATGGTCCCTGAAAAAGTGCAAGATTGTTGAAATTCTATCAAGAGCTTTCTACTGATATTGTAAATCACAAGAGACACATTGAAACAACCTCTGAGAAATGTCAGCAGACTTTCCCAGCCAACAGATACGTTCTCATTCATCCTGCTTCTTGATTGGGGGTGACATGTGAATTCTCAAGCAAGGGGAGGCAAATGTGACATCTTGTCTTCTGCACTGATCCCTGTATCAGTCCAGAGATGACCTGTAATGCTTGATGGTGGGGGCACAATTTAAAAGGTTGGGGAGGCATGTGACTGTCCCACCCATCATCTCTGAGCCCTTTCCCATTCTCCCTGAACCTCTGACACCTGCTCCAAGCTGCCATAACCTTCCCCCCATTCCCCTCACAGCTCCTTCCTGACTTCTCCTATCACCTCCCCCCTGTGCCCTCAACACAGGCTGGAACAAGCTCTGGACATCTACTGCTGAGCATGTAACTGCAGCTGTAGGCAAGACAGGGACAGGCCTCAAAGGGCTTTCGCGTCTCCGTTTGGAGGATGCTGCATTGCCATTCCCATCTCTCTTCCCGGCTCTGGGAGCCTTCTAGCTCCCAGAAGCAAAGTTCTAGCAAAGTTCAACGGGACATTCCTAGGCAGGCGCCCTTTAACCCACCTCCCATCCTGACAGAAATACGGGGTGGAAGTACATGCCCCTCCCACATGTCACCACCGTGCCAGTCACTACTGCCAGAGAGATATGTGGAAAACTTGTAGCAAAACCTGAAATCAGGTGGATTTGGGTTTCTTTACAAATCAGAGACACAGGCCGAGGTTACAGGAGGGTTGTTGCAAACCTGTTATCAAAGCTGGCTGAGTTCTGAGCCCTTCTGGGCTTTGCCACAGAAGTTAATGCCAGCTTGCCATGGAACACACAACTCCTGTGTACGATATACTTGCCTTATTTAATTCTGTAAAACATTATCTGAAAATCTCCATGCAATTGGTTCTGTTCAGACTGATCGTTAAGTCTGTATCACTCTGTATTGATATTATTAGATTCTGGGCAATCCCATTGTAAAATGAAATCATGCAATTTATAATAAATAATAATATCTAATTATTTATGCTGCACTGCTCAGTGGAGTATCTGAGCATTTTATAAGGATTATCACTGCCATAGCAGACCTGTTTTACAGCTAATGTGATAAAGGATGTTCTTGGAGGTAGACTTAGGAAAATACATCAATTGACTCTCCTTCTTCCCAGGTACGTTTATGATCCCTGTTTAAGTAGTAACAGTACCGAACCACAGCTGCACAGTCGTTAAAGTATTTATCCTGGCATCAAACATGTGCGGTACAGAAATACTATTATCCCCATTTTACAGATGGGAAGCCAAGACACAGGGAGATTAAGGGATTTCCCCAAGGTTACTCTTTACGTTTATGGCATAGGAGGAATTGAACCTGGGCGTCCCATGACTCAGACCTTCCTCTTCATAGAACGCTATAACCATGTTATCAGTTAACACTGGAATGCCAGCACAGACTAATAAGAAATGATATTTCTTATTGTTCATTTTACCTTAGTCTTGATACAATTACCCCATTTTCTGTGCCTTAAATTTCCACCCTTTAAAAAGCAAAACAGCCTATTAGCCTAGAAATTAAGCTCTGGACTACAAGGGCTGATACAACAGAATTCAGGGACTCAGCTCTAAACTCCTTAGTCGACAGAACGGAGTACCACACGTAGAACTCATTTCTAGACCAAGTAATCAAGAAGCTAGGGAGAGAAAAGTCTGCAGCAATACTTGCTGTGATTTCTTCCTTTGTGAGACAGGGATCTGACAGCCTCACCTGGACTCAGGTGAACCACATTCTGCAATCTGAAGCTTTCTGGTTACTTGTGCCCTAGAACAGTTTTAATGGGACGTCAAATAGGATGCATAAGATGTTGAGCAAAGGGAGGGCCGCATGGAGGATAAAAGCTTAAGACACAGTCAGTCTCCTTAGAACTGAACAAAAGGTTAGGTTTGTTTGGGAACTGACACAGATATGGGTGGGTATTTACACTGCCAATCCCTTATGCTAGTAAAAAATCTTGGCTGATTATGGAGGGGCCTTGATGAGCTACAAAGGGAGTTCTCTATATGGCCGATCATAAAAACAGAGTAGAAATTAATGGTGAAAATGGGGTGCGGGGACATCCTGGGGGAAAATAAGATGGGTGAAAAGATTTCTCTGAAAAGAGTATGATTACATTTTGTGAATATTTTGGCTCCAAGGAGCATTTCAAAAGTGATCTCTGCAGAACCCTGACATCACCTACAATTGTATTAGCTCCCTTGTGCTTGTGTATAGCTAAACACTTTGGGCAGTGTTAACTCTGCGAACTATTTGGAGCAGGGACTGCAAACCTTCATATATTTATAAAGTGCGGAACATCTTGCCAGCGCCCAGTCGGGGGGTGAAGTTGAATTTGAAAAACGAAATGATGGTACGTGAATAAAGCTTAACAAATGGGCTACAAAGGAGCCTGCTGCAAACACACAGTGTTTTTGCGAAGAGCACTGTGAAAACACCATTTTGGCAATTCTACCAAAGCCCTTTTTAATTTTCACTTCAAGCTCAGATACGACTTACTTGAAGCTCTCCTACCGTAGCTAGGACACAAAAGAGAACCGCAGCATAAACACATAGCGAACATTTAATTAACTTGGAAAAACAATGTCATTTTTTCTGTGCCTTATTTAGCACCACATTAAATGAAGAAATGCCTGATATCTAACCCTTGATTTGGAGAGCTTGCTTACAATCAGGGTCCATACAATTCAACTGACAACCTATAATTTCACACACAGCATACACAAGCCCAAGAATGAAAGAACACGAATGCTGAATTATTTCGAAAGAAAGAAAGAAATAGGCTTTTTCATTTAAACACGGTCTTGAACATTGTTATTAAAAAAATCAGAACAACATTTTGGTGTAATGAGCAGAGCTTACTCATTCCCTTGTTTTACGCAACTTGACTTTTGGCTTTCTGCAGAACGCCATTTAATAGTGCACATTACCAAGCTGCTAGGCACTTTTCACAGAGATGCTAAAGCAGGTAAGAGACAATAAGTAGAACTGTTGATGGTTTATATTACTCTATTATGTTAATGTTCACTAAAGTATGCCATAAGCTGTCTCATTACATGTGTATAAACCAATTCTCTGTGGTGTTATTCCTGTGCTAAATGCTATAACTACATAAATCTTGAATTAATGGAGACTTTATAGTTCCTGAAAATGAAGGGTAATTGCTATCTGTTAATGCTGTTGTTGCTATTAAAGGAGTATATATTTTCGGTAACAATGTTTATGGACCATGAGCCTCACACAACAGTTACTGCACAGTGTGGAATTTCGGGTAATATCGTTACCAGACAAACTCCTCTCCACTTCCCCCATCACAAAATGTGAGATACTCCATAGTTAGCACAAAGTATCCTGTAATTCTCCTGGGGTGCGTCTACACTTGTAAATTGAGTTGACTTAAGTTTGCTTAAGTCAACTTAATTTACTCTGCGTCTACACTACACTTTCCTTAAGTCGACTTAAGGAAAACTTAAGTCGACTTTGTAAAACCTAGTTGAAAGTCGACTTAGCCAGTGTAGACATGGAGTAGCCCTAAGTCGACTTTAAGTCGACTTAGGGGACTCCAGGGCTTCCCCACTGCCCTCCCTGCCCCCACAGGGCAGGGCAGAGCCCTGCCCACCCTGCCCCTATGCCCTGCCAGGGTCCCTGTCCCCCTTTGCCCCATTGTACCAAGGTATGAGGCAAAGGCTGAGCCCCCTGGCACTTGGCAAGGGGTGCCCCCCCTGCCACCATGGACCTGTCCCAGGTCCACCTAGCCCCTACAAGTCGACCTAGGCGTCCAGTGTGGACGCTCTAGGTTGATTTTGTAGGGTCCCCTCAAAGTCAACTTAAAATTTAAGTGTGGACATGCTAAGTCGATTTAGCAAAGTCGACCTAAATTCACAAGTGTAGACATAGCCCTGGGAATGGCAGAGTCCAAACCCATGCCCTTCCATGAATGTAAGGCAGCAGGAATGGGATTCATGATTTGCATGGCTCTTCATTTGTCTCAATGGTAGAAAAGCTCAGTTTATTGTTTCGTTTAAAAAGAAAACAAAACAATGCAGTTCTTAGAAAGGATGGAAGGTGGTTGTGAGAAGGTATCTCCCCCTTTGTTGCCCTTCTGAGTTCTGTGGTGAAACACAAGCTTGAAGCAATGGTTGGTGGAAATTGGCAGCACGCTGCCTCAACAAGTGGAAGGGACAGATGAGTTCCTGGCTTGTAAACCGACCTGCAGTCTCTGTTCTATTTAAAATAGCAGTCATCATTTGAAATCACTGCCCCTATTTGCCATCAGACTGTACCTCATGCAACTAAAAATATCACTCTTCAGTTCTGGTTCATCTTCTTTATAATTAACTGTGCTGTAACTTGATTACCCTAGGCCACTGCCCTCTAGAGTACTGGATGTGACGGCATAAAGGGAAAACCTATGAGATCTCTTTACAACCACTAGTACAGAGAAGAAAAAGGACAAATGTTGCTCTCCTAATGTATGTATTTTTAAAACGTTGGGGGCTCTAACAACCTATCCATCTATGGGCTAAATAAATAAGGGCTAAGCAGTAGTCGAGTAGATAGGATATGGAACTGGGTGTCAGAAGACTTGAGTTTTATTCCCAGCTGATGGCACTGACTGTGTAATTGCGTTCAATTTCCCTCTCCATCAGTTTCCCCACCACTAAAATGGGATTGCGGCCGCCACTAACAAACTTTTCTGAAGTGATTTGAGAACTACTAATGGAAAATGCTATGTAAGTGCCAAGTATTTTATTACTGAATGCTGGCCTCCATTTAAATTAGTGCTCAAGGGATGGGTGTGTATATATTATACATAAAGATAGTATAAAAAGCTCTTTGCTGAGCAAGCTGTGAGGTAGGATCTCTCTCTTTGCAGCACTTAAAAATACTAGGAAAGGTGAACAAGAAATACAGCCCACACATCTTGTGCCTGACAGGACGGGCTACATAGTGTTTCTCAACCTTTTGTGGGTCATGACATACTTGGCGGTGTGTCATGACCAGGGCTGCCCTTTGTGTGTGTGTGTGGGGGGGGGGGGGAGCGGGGCAATCAGCCATGCAGCCTGCTCTCCCGCAAGCAAGGGGCATAGCGAAAGGGCAGAGACCAGCCTCTGGGCCAGCCCGCCCCACGCCCACTCCTGCTGCCTGGTCTGCAGCCGGGGCTGGGGTCAGCTCCCACTGGCAGCCTCGAGTCCCTGTTCATGGTGGCTATAGGTCCCCGGGGGAGGGGGGTAGCCAGAGTCTGCAGGGACAGAGTGGGCTGGCCCACCTCACCTCGTCTAGTGGGCGGGGGGCCGAGGGTGGAGGTCCCCGAGGCCGATTGGCCTCAGGCTCTGGAATGGCACTGTGACGACCCTACAAGACACACCATCTAATCCCCCTGAGGCCGAATCCAGCCATCTCCCTGGCTCTCTGAGACACACTTACCACTGTGTGGTGACTCAACAATGTGTCCATCACTGAGCAGAATAATCATATGAAAGGAGAGAAGTTTTGAACCCCAAGGACTTGGTTTAAATTCTAGTACCCAGCTTGTCCCCATCACCTAACAGAGAAAGTGGTGGAGAACCACTGGAGAGGATATGTCTATCCTTACAATTGTCTGCAAAGAACAGCAAATGTTATGAGGGCACATTTTGCTAACGTTCTGAGAAGTAAAAATATTCCCCAGCGTAATTGTTCAAGCAGCTATAAAGAATTTTTTGTTGAGAACACCTAGGCCAGCATTTTGATAGCTCCATTCTGCATCAGCTAGGGCAGGATCAAGATCTATAACCCAAAGTTATTCTCTTAGGTACAACATCAAATGTAAACAGAGTCTGATTCTCCGTGTCCTCCATGAATTCAGGGGGCTTTCCACAAGAAGGGAATTTGCACTATCAGGCCCACTGGAAAGACTGAAATCCCTCTACTCCAGCCAGAATGGAGCTACATGCATGTGTCTTTGCTGACACAAAAGGCAACATTAGTTAAAACCAGAGACTTATGTAATGAAACTGATGTCTTGCCTCCCGTCTTTACAGACAAAAGCTACAAAGGTAATCAGTATTTTTCTTTTTGGTATAGAAAGTACTTGGATTAGGCAGGATTTACTAAGAGGAGGAGGTAGTTGGGAGATGTAAGAGACTGAATGGTCGAATTCCAGATAAATACGAAATGCTACATTAACGGTATGGAATGCTATAATGCTCTTTTATTTGCTGTAAAGGACAGTAAGTTACCAGCCAAATACAATGCTGCTTCCTCTGAAGGTAACCTCAGATCCCACATTCTGAAAGCTAATCAATGTTGTTCAGATTTCAATTTCTTCACTACAAGGTGAAGTCAAACCTAATCTAACAAATGTCAGTCTCAGATGTAATGCTGCAAGCTGGGTCTACCAGTGTAATTTAGATAATCATTAATAGCATAGCGGTATAATAAAACTACATGTCACTTACAACTTCATCTGAGGTTTGACTGGCAGATCTTTTAAACAGTTTTCTAAATGACTTCTTTTACTTTTACTGATTGGGCAGTGTAAGAAATGTTTTAACCCCATTTTATCCAAGCTTTTGGGGAATAAATTCCACCTGTTTCTCTGCCTACAACCACCCACTTATTATTATTTGTCTCTGTGTGGCAGATAACCTTAGAAACATATGCTGAAAAAAATGTATGCTGATAATTTCCACTGTATGTTTCATTCAACAGCTATGATTAGAATATGCAGGGGTTAAAGTAAGGGGGAACGCACCGGAACGCAGTTCCGGGGCCCACAAATTTGAGGGGCCAGAGTTCCGGGGCCCCTAAAAATAGAAAAATCCGGCGGAACGCATGTTCCACCCTGCCCTGGCAGCTGGCAGGTCCTACGCCCCACCGTTGTTAGTCACAATACTTCGTGTGTTCTGCAGTGTTTGCTAGCTTGTGTCAATAATTGCTATAGATATAAACGCCATATAAAATTATAAATATTTTTGTGGAGCGATAACCGATGCATGTGGTACTGAGAAGTGGTTGCAAATGCCTACCTGGGCTGGGGCCCACACATGCATGAAGGGGGCCCAGACAATACGGGAAGGGGGCCCGGAGATTAGGAGGGTTCCAGGGCCCATCAAATTATACTTTAACCACTGAGAATATGCCTTTTTGTGTAAGATTTTTTGCCAAAATGTGTCTGTTGCCTCATTTAGGGAAAATGAGAGATTTGGGTGGACTTTTAAAAGAACACAATGCAAAAATGAAGGCACCACACATTTCTGTGGTTTAAAACACATCAAACTCACTCAAAAATCTCAGTTAATATTAGCTTTCAATGCAGTGTCTTGAATTCATTTCTTCCTATAGTTACTGGCCATTGTGCTGCCAAATGGGACAAGGGATTTCAGAACTCAGCCTTTACGTTTGTAATGCTAATTCACAGGAAACTGTGCATGGTACGGTTCTTATGCATATATGCAAGAGACTTGAAAATTGAAGTACAGGAAAGGTTTAAAGAAGGTTTAACCTGAGCCCAATATCTGTTAAGCAGAAAGTTATGGGGGGATGTGAAGAATTTAAATGCTTGATGTTCAAAACGTATGTTGCAGCTGAGCTGCTGCTATCCAGTTGGGGTTGTCTATTTTCATCGCAAAGATGATGGTCCTGCACAAGAATGGATGTCAGTGGGATGAAAGAACACAAGGAGTCCTTACACATATACCAAAACGTATTACTATAACCTCCCACTGACTAACGTCCGTATCAAACAAAAAGGTCAGAAAAATCATTGTTGCATGATAAATATGCATGCAGCATGACAAAATACTCCCTGACAGTTACCCATCCTCCCAGACAGTGCAGTACCAGTTGTCCATCTTCTGAACCCATTACAAAACTGACATGTTTAAAGGTTATTATAAATAAAATATTGGCTCCCAAGAACTTATCAGAAAAGTCTTTCTCCAAAACAAAAAGATGGTGCCGACACACTGACGTACATCCTACACAACCCTGGAACATTAATCAAGAAGGGACAGTGTGTTAGCAACAAAAAGCCTGGGGCATGTCTAAGCTTAGGGGAAGGACTTAGTCTATCATCTTGGGAAGCGGATACAAGGTTCTTTCATTCAGTTACTGATACTTCTAAATTTGACAAATGCTAAAGGAAAATATTGTTATTGTTAGATTCAATTTTATTTTTCTAGTAGGGGAATTTCCAAGCTGGTGAACCATATGGAAAAAGGGAATTCAGCCTTACCTTGTCGTCAATATCACTCTCGCTGTCACACTGCAGGTTAAAGAGAGAGAGAGAGAGAGAAGGCTTTATGAAATTTCTGTATATAAATGAAACTCCTGCATCATCATCTACAATCTGTTAGGTGGTTGCTTAATAGCCATTTCAATGTGCAGAGAGTACACTTGCATTGTATGCATTTTAAATTGTCAACATAAAAAACGCAAAGAAAAGCAGATTTCGCTCTTTTTATAAAAAATACGTGCTCATGGTTGAATTAGACGTTCATACAAAACGGGCTTTACTCAAATGAGACAATCAGCTCAGTGTTGCAATAACCACTGGATGTCACATGGATATTTCAACACAAATCTTGGCTTCTTTTCACCCTAAACTGTGGAAATGTATAGACACAGCTGTACTGCCTCTAGTGTGATAAGTACATTGTCATTTGATGAGGAAACTGTGAAGGTAGCAACAGTTTCTACAGCAGACGAGTGGCATCCATAATGGTAATTTAAAGTATATATAATGAATGATTTTAAATAGTTTAACTTAAAATGAGATTGCGAATCTAAGTGGAAAAGTGGGGTTTTTTAAGGCATTTTAGAGCCAACTCTCTAACGGTCTCTGAAAATGGAACATTTCATTTTCATTGCACAGGTGATGGTAAGAGAAGAGCCCTGAATGTATGGATTTCATTGGCCAGAGGTGAAAACCTGCCACTCATTAATTTCATTGGGGGACATCTAATTCTTGTGTTACGTGAAGTATTAAACAGCATTTCCTTATTTGCTTTCTCCATAGCAGCCAAGATTTTACAGACCTCCATCATATCTCCTGTAGTCGTTTCTTTTCCAAGCTGAAAAGTCCCAGTTTTATTAAGCTCTCCTCAGATGGAAGCTGTTCCATACCCTGAATCATGTTAGCTGCCTTTCTGTGTACCTTTTCCAATTCCAATATATATATTTCTGAGATGGGGCAACCAGATCTGCATGCAGTATTCAAGATGCGGGAGTACCATGGATTTATATAGTGGCATTATGATATTTTCTGTTTTGCTACCTACTCCTTTCTTTTCCTACTGGTTCCTAACCTGCAATTAGCTGTTGTGCCTGTCACTGCATGCTGAACAGAATTTTCCAACAATTACCCACAATGGACTCCAACATCTCTTTCTTGGATGGTAATGTACAGTTGGAATTCTGTTTTCAAATGTGCATTACTTTGTATTTATCAACATTGAATTTCATCTGCCATTTTGTTGCCCAGTCACCTAGTTTTGTAAGATCCCTTTATAAAACAAAAACCCAGAAGGATGTAGATGCAGTGCTTCATAAAAGGCTTGAGTAGCCAACTTTGTGTGATAATCTAATAAGATAGTCATGAAACACTTTTCAGTTTTTACTATGGTGCCATACAGCCTCCCCTTCACCCCCACACCTCATTAGCGCTCCCCCCCCCTTTATAAATTCAAACACACACATCCCCCATTTCAATTCTTGGGGAAAACACTGGCATAAATCAGTCCTGGCCAATGGAGTGCTTCAGCACCTAAACGGTTATGTATAAATGTAGAACAATGAGTCTATTTTCTTCAAGTACAAAAATGTAAACAATTCAATGGAATATGGATCATACAGGGCTTCTGAGCTACCTAGGATCACAGGAAAACCTAGGTAACCACTCACAGCCTTCCACAGGTTTATGAAACCCTATTTTAACTTTTAAGCTCCCTTTAGCTTTTTAAAAGAAAGAAAATAAGGATGGACAACACATATACATTGTAAAACTTTCAGGTACCCTTAAAGTTCAGACATTCAGTTCACTCCTAGGAGCTAAGTACATTTATTGCTTGCAGGGCTGGCCCAAGGGTTCACCTATATGGTTGGACCGGCCCTGATTGCATGTTATATACAGGGCATTCCATGCATAAGTAATACTGGTATAAGACTCAACTGTATATAGTGATCAAAACCATGGAGAGAAAATCATTTGTGTACTAAGTAAAATATTCCTCTTGCAAGAAATAACTGCTTATAAGAATCAAATCATCCGGGACAGATGTAATTCTTTAAAAAGTAGTGTATTGTATAAGGTAGCAAATATTTAATAATGGACTCTTCAGTCTAGCAGAAAAGAGGTATAACTTGATCAAATGGCTGGAAGTTGAAGCCAGAAAAATTTAAATTGGAAATAAGATATACATTTCCTACAGTAAAAGGAATTAGCCACTGTAAATCAAGATTGGATTGTCTCTAAAAGATCTGCTCTAGAATAATGCTTGGAAAGTTCTCTGGCCTGTGTTATACAGGAGGTCAGACTATCTAATCCCTTCTGGCCTTGGAATCTATGAAAAATATCACAGAAATAAAAGGAAGTAAAAATCTTGTGATGCTGTGATAGTCATGCACATCCCAACTAAAAATCTGGAAAGAAACAACCCTAAAACTGCCACAGACCAAGAGATATGCGAACCTCTTCCCTTCGAAAGGTGGGGTGCTTTTAGAACCACAGGTCACCAGGTTAGCTGCGCCACGTTTGTATTTCCACATCTTCAAACATCAAACCACAGGAAGCCAGTTACTATTGTACCACTCTTGCGCTAAATATGAAGCACATGCTTGAGCGCTTTGCTAGACTGCACCCTAAATTCTCGGTGTCAGTACCTTCAAAGAGGCTCTTGCCTCCTGCTTAGACCTTCTACTTTTCAGCATATTTAAAAGTTCACTAAGGAAGAACTTTGTGCAGATTGGATCCTGACCAAATAACCCACATGCTGTACTTTTCAATTCATATTGCTAAGCCTCATGGAAGGCCTTAAATAAACAAATTAACAGGAGAAGAGGTTACTGTCACTTTTGGAGATCTGGGATTTCCAAATCCTGTTTTAAGGTCAAAAGACAAAAATCATTTCATTAGTCTCTCTCACCCCTAGCGGAAGTTCGCTCACCCTCACCACAGAGCTGCGCACTGTGGGGAGTTGGCTGTTTAGAAAGGCCCAGGAATAGAACAGAAAGGGCATTGCACATGGGACAGGTTCAGGACTATTTAATAAAGGTGGACATAGAAAAATCCATGGGGCCAGATGCAGTGTATCCAAGCGTGCTGGGGCACTTGGCTAATGTGACTGCAGAGTCATTGTCCATTAGCGCTGAAAACTCATGGCGATCGGGGGAGGTCCCAGATGATTGGAAAAAGGCAAATATAGTGCTCATCTTTAAAAAAGGGAAAGAGGAAGATACAGGGAACAACAGACCAGTCAGCCTCACCTCACTCCCTGGAAAAATAATGGAGCAGGTCCAAAGAATCTACTTTTGAAGCATTTGAAGGAGAGGAAGGTGCTCAGGAACAGTCATCTAGGATTCACCAAGGGCAAGTCACGCCTGATCAACCTGATTGCCTTCTCTGATTCGATGACTAGCTCTGTGGATGTGAGGAAAGTGGTGGATGTGATATATCTGGACTTTAGAACAGCTTTTGGTATTGTGCCCCATTGTACCCTTGGCAGAAAATTAAAGGAGTATGAGTTGGTTGGATAAATGGACTATAAGGTGGCTAGAAAGCTGGCTAGATCATCAGGCTTAGTGGGTAGTGGTCAATGGCTCAATGTCCAGTATGCAGCCAGTATCAAGTGGAGATCCCCACTTGATGTTTGCTCAACATCTTCATTAATGACCTGAAGAATGGGGTAGATTGCACACTCAGCAAGTTTGCAGACGACACTAAGCTGGGAGAGTAGTAGATATGCTAGAGAATAGGGAGAGGATACAAAGGGATTTAGACAAATTAGAGGATTGGGCCAAAAGAAATCTAATGAAGTTCAACAAGAAAAAGTGCAGAGTCCTGCACTTAGGATGGAAGAATCCCATGTATTGCTAAAGACTTGAACTGAGATGGGATCAGTAGATGTACTGGTTTTAAAGGCAGAAAAGACTATTATGCCCTTTTCACTACACAGGTCAGAGAATTTTACCTAATACTTCCTGCATCTAGACAAATAACTTGTGGTTGAACTATAGCATGTATCTTCTAGAAAGATACCCAGACTTGATTTAAAGACTTGGTGGCAGAAGCTGAAGGTTTCTAGTCATATACTCTGAATGTTGCTATCCCTAGTGTGGATTAATTGGCACAAGCAACAGAGGAAATTTTTAGAAAATTTCCCTACTTTAAATAGGGCCCAAGCTGTAACCAACTTAAGTTTGAAGTAAATCTGAGAGGTAATGTAAGGGAGATTGCACCATTGATAGCTGTTGTATTGGTTCTGTAGATGTGGGTTTTCATTTTCCACGCTGAGAATCTGTCACTCCGCAATAGCTCTACGCTTAATTTAAAAATTATACTTAGAAACTAATCAAGTAGTTTCAACTTATTGTTTATGAGTTCTGTATCTCACAAGGATTAACAGAAATGGTAAATCTTGCAGAGATAGTCAAAAATTATATAAATCCCAATTAATCAAGCCCAGAAAAATCTTACTTCATTTAAAAAATCTGTAAAAATTTCTTTAGAGCTGATATGTTTTTCAAGATATTTAATGGATTTGGAACATAAAAGTTATCCTTTCTAAATATGGATGTTTAGTTTAAATGTCTCTGAAAGCAGATTATTTTTTTAAAAAAATCATTTCTTATTATCCAAATCAAATGTGGTTTCTAGTACGTTATAAGTTGTCTAGTTGGTTATAAGTTGTTTATTTACATCTGAGCCGTGTATGATATTGAAAAAGAAAAAGACACTGTGGAAAACTAAAAAAAAGTTTTAGCTGTGGCTTTAAGGAAAACTTGCTTACTTAATAGAAATCTGGTCTCTTCAAAACTCACACAACCACTGTGAGTATAAAAATCCATTACAGATGGCTTGCATTACTAAAAGGTACAGAACTGCCTTGTTTAGATGCGCAATTTTGCTCTGTGCTATACACAACTTTGCCTCATGCAGATAAGTGAAAGCTGTAAAAAGCAAGTGAACCATCAAAACTGCATGTTAAATTTTATAAACAGACATATGAATTAAACAAATATCTGTTCTCTGAGGATATTTTTTAAATTTGGGATCTGAAAATACTCTTTAAATTATTGTTTAAAAACAAAAAAGAAAGCAAAGACTCATTTAATTTTAATTTATATTTTCTTACCTAAGGCTCCAATCCTGCAATTGAAAAGCCATGTGAGTGAAGATACATTTCCAAATGGGGTTCCATCAGCAGAATCCAAATGCAAGATGTTGCCTTTATATGGACAGTTTTGGACAGCATACAACAATTGTACTTTTTTATCTTATGGACCAGATGAGACACTAGATTTATTTTCCGACCTCTTGCAGTCTTGCAAAGACTTAAATATACATAAGCTTTACTCATGTGAGTAGTCCCACTGACTTAATTGGAACTGGAACTATTCAAGTCAGCAAATTTACATTTGTTCTTAGTCTTTGCAGAATTTGGGTTTTAATCTCTCTGATTCTACAAAGAAAGAAGGCTGGTTCTCTATGAATGGTAACCTTTGAAACAAACCTACTAAAAGAATGTGAAACAACATGTGATAAATAATTACCATGATCTGTGTATGATTTAGACTGCTGATCTATAGAGAATGACCTGGAAAATGGAGAGTGTGAAACAAGCTTAAGTCCTGTAAAATGGTGGGTGTGCTACAAGCTCAGACTGCTTTTCCTCCTTTTCCCACCCATTCTCAAAGAAAATCAATGGCCAGCTCCAGTGAAAAGCCAAGCTACAAAATTTATTATGTGTATAGGGTTTTGCTTATACAATTTAAAGAAACTTACATTCATATACACATAATGAAACAGGAACTCTCAGGTTGTTGAATGTGCAAGAGTAACACAAAGAAGTAATGATAAAAAAAGCCATTCTGCCGCCCTGGAGAAACACGTGAAAAACAAAACCAATGTCATCTCTCGCTCCTCTGCCCTACCAAAAAAGTGGATTTCAATAGATCAGTTTAGTTTCTGTGGTAACACACTTCAGTATCCTTATGTCCTTTCTTCCTCTTTCTTCCCCCGCGCTCGATTATAAAAGAAAGGCCTTGGGTCAAAAGAGAAAGGCTGAAGCTGATGTTTTGTGTTGAGAGGCGGTTTAAATGAATAATTAAGTAACAGGAGAAACTTCAAGTTGACCCAGAGGATTCTGAGAGACCTATAGAGAAAAGGGTGCTCTGGGTCCTGAGATACTCTCAAAAGCTATGGCTAAGACGGTGTAAGTCACGCAATCAGTTTCCTTCTGCGCAAACTTTGCCTAAGGAATGCCAACTGCAGAGGAACCAAAAAAAAAAGAAGTAGCTCTCCACAGCTTTACCTCCCACGCAGCTGTTGTCAATGGGACAAAAGCCCTTGTCAAAATACAAAGTTAAAGAAATGTAAAGAATGGCAACTGTTGACAGCTCTGGCGCTCGCTGAAAGACAAAAGCTTCAATTACCTGGATATTCCTAAAGGCCTGTTAACACTCCTGGTCTATAAGCAAAACTGTAAATAGCCTATTGTATTGTGTTCATAAAGACTTGTAAAGGGATTATTTGCTGAGTTTTGCCAATTGCCTCTTAATTCCACCAAGAATGTTTGCAAAGCAGCCCCTAATTGCCCCAGAGCTTATAAACAGTTTCCTCCAATGGCAGGCTCCAGTCAGAACCCTCCGTGCTAGGGAAAGTCAGCTACCAAAGAAAAATACAGTGGAATGGCTCAATCTGCCAGGCCATACATGCTTCCCACCCTCCTGCCCCAAATTAGCTAAGTCAACTTTCAGGATACAGAGAGAAGTAAACAAAGCAACCAGTGTATTCAAGAAGTACTTGGCAGAGACTGCAAAACCCACTTTTAAATCAACACGGAAAGAAGACCAGGTATCAGTCTCAACTGGTATGGTGCAAGATCAGACTTGGGAGAAGGAAGGAGTTGCTTTGGAGGGTAAAAGTTGTGCTTTTCTGGGTCTCCACACATGCAGTCATAGAATTCCCTACCTCCCATTATTTGTCCCCACAGTCTTGCTTCGGGACCAGCAATCTGAGATAAAGCTACTCTACAGCAGTGGCTCTCACACCTTCCATACTACTGTACCCCTTTCAGCAGTGAGACTTGTCTTGTGTACCCCCAAGTTTCACTTCACTTAAAAACTACTTGCTTATTAAATCAGATATTAAAATACAAAAGTGTCGCAGCACGCTATTACCGAAAAATGGCTTACTTCCTCATTTTTACCGCAGAATTATAAAATAAATCAATTGGAATGCAAATTTTGTACTGACATATCCATATTTAATACATAGAGCACTAACAAGTCAATGCCTGTAGGAAATTTTGGTTTGCACCAACTTTGTTAGTGCTTTGTATGCAGCCTGTGGTAAAACTAAGCTAATGCCTAGATGAGTGTATTTACCCCTAGAAGACATCTGTGCAAATCCCAGGGATACACATCCCTCTGGTTGAGAACCACTGCTCTAGAGTGTGGGCTCGCTTCTTCTTTTGTGATTGTTGCACAAGCTGTGGAGTGGCGCCTTCATCCAGGGAATAGTTTCGATATGCCATTCCCCCATGTGGAGAAGTCAGGGTTAGCTGGGGCGCCAGCCGAGCGAAAGTTGGTGGCTCACGTGATGGAAAAGGACATAAAAGGACACGTGTGCTGGGTTCCTGTGAGCTTTCCAGCTTCAACAAGACTTCCGGGGACAGCCGGAAGTCCCGTAGGACTTGGCGGCATGAGATTTGGAGTTATACGGTCCTGCATTGAGGGCCACTTCCTGTTTCTGGGCGGAGACACCAAACTGATTCTGGCAGCTCTTTGTGGATAATAATATATCATTAATAATAAATCCATATTTTTAAACGACTCCCCCTGCTTATTCTCTCTTCCTACCCCCAAATAAATACAGTTTCCAGAGCTGCAGGGAAGTACTTACAGCCATGGTTGCAAATAGGCGTGTAAGGGTGTTGTTTTCTATTAAGTCTGGCATCAGATTCATGTCTTCAGGGGCTTCCTTAAGATGATAGGAAGAGGGAGTTTTATCATGAGCCAAGCTGACAGAAAAGCCTGCTAATGGGACTTGAAGCATACACATGAAAGAAAGTGCCAAAACATTAAGCTACCGCCAAGTGTCAGAGGGCTACTGATTTATTGCAGCAATTTTGCCACTGTGTCCTTCTTTATAAGGTCCCATAAGTCCTTCCTGCTGGCAAGAAACCATGAGCTGCTGCAGCTAGGGGAGAAGTTTAGCTCCACAGCACAGAGACTAGCCAAGAGAAAGGGGGGAGGAAAAAAAGAAAGAAGGAAATCGAATGTTGACTTGAACTTGCCCCAGGCAGGAATGAGTCCTCTTAGCTCCACTGGCTCCTTGACAGTTTGATGAAATGAGCCAGGGCCTCCCTATGGCTAGACCAGCTCAGGCTTCTGAGTACCGGGGTAGAGCTGTAAGAAACAGATTGAGCCTCAGGGCAGCAATTTCCCCTTCCCTCCCGCTCTCTCCTCAGCATTTGGCTGGGGGAAAGGGATGTTATGAGTATCACAGATGTGTATGCTGAGCCTTTGTCTATGTGCATGTGTGTGAGGGGAAGGGAGGCGGCAGGAGGAACAGCAAGAATGTATTAGTGGTGGCAGCCGAGACTAGCCCTGAGCATTAGAACTAATTTTGAGGGGCAATGATGCATCCTCTGGTCTGTCTGCTGTTTGGTCTGAGGGGGCCCCTGTTGTGAAGCGGCAATCAAGAGGACATTTTGTTAAGTGACCAACAGCTGTCATTTGCAAGCCGAGAGGAGGGAAAGAAGGGGGGGTGGGGATGAACACTACCTTGGAGGCAGAGCCCATTAATCCACCAATCTGCCTCAGCTTTAACTCTAAAAATGCTCAGCACCTCCTAAGGAGCCTCCTACTCTATCGCCCACCCTGAAAGATGCATTCCCCTCACGAGGCATGGATCTGTCAGACAGTGTGAGCGCTTCGTTACCTCTCTGGGTCAACGCTAAAATACTGTTTAAGTCTCTTTTCATTCCCGAAATCAGGTTGATCTGCTGTAACTTAGGGTCAGTCCTTCAAGGACTGGATCTCCCCCCACTCCTCGCTTCTCGTTCCTTAGCACTCATAAATTAATCAAGGAAGACCCGTCATTTCATGCTGTACAACATAAAAGACAGTCCCATGATGATCCTAAGATCTATTAAAAGGGAGTTGGGAGGGGAAGGGCTAAGAAAAAGAGGAGAAGAGGAGGGAAAAAAGGGAAAACCCTCAACCTTTTTCAGATAAAAGCTGGAGGACTTTGTTACAAATTCTAGCCTACATCAAAATACCTTAAATAATTCAAAGAACATGTTAAAGGGAAGAAACTGAATGTTGCTCTGATCTTCAGTTGCTGCAACACAGAATATTACCCAGAACAGCACAGCCTGTTAAGGAAGAGCAGCCTTGAGCATTTCAGTTCTTTAGAAAAATGTCAGAACCTGTAAAAATCATAATTTCCAGCAACTTTTTTTTTTTTTTGCATGATGTAAACTCAGCGAGACTGAAATGTAGGTTTCTGACAAGCTGTTAACAAGACAACTTTAGAAATCTGTCTGGAGCTCTCAGGGAGATGGGCTGCCATTTCATTGCTTCCAAGAAGTTCATGACATGACAAGGAAAAATCAGGGAACAGAGACCTAAAAACCATGGTGTAATTTTCATTTGCTTCTGTCGTGAAAGAATTCAGGCAGAAATCTTAGAAGGCTGCACAACTAAAAAACCCAGCAACTGGAAAATAGTTGTTGGGGTTTGACAAGCACATCTTTTACACTGAAAATGGACTTCCCCACCTTCTCTTACATGAATTTTTTAAAAAAAAGGAACAACCCCAAACTATTTCATGAGAACCACAAGGATTCTAAGAGCTGCCCGTTCTTCACAGTGGGTCTAAAAATGACCCGATTAATATGACACTGTTTCCACACCGATTGACAGATAAAAGCCACCAGTTTTCTATAGTTCTTTCCCCACAACGTTTATTTCATTAGGAAAAACAGGTGCTACCTTTTCTTATGGTATATTGCAAGCTCGTGATTGACTCTAGAGTAACCTGACGGATACCGCCATAATAGAAGGGTGCTTAACAGAGAGAGACTGATATAAACAAAGAATCTGAGAATCCGATGCCAGCCAAACGTTAGTGTTCACATCTCACTCAAAAGAACTCTTCAAGAAGGCTAACCAGAAGGTCTGCGAGTTCATCACACACCTAGCCTTATTATGCCAGTCTACAGTCCCCCCCATGACTCTTTGGAAGGCCTGGCTAAATGGTCTTTTTTCCGGATTCTATCCATACTGTGGTATCATTAGACACAACCGGGAAACCTAAATGGTAGAATCTTTGCTCATGAAATGGAGACCAAGAATGAGCATCTGGCTCAAAATCTCTTTCTGTATAAAGCTTATCATATGGAAGTGTTTCCTTACACTGCATTAGCTCCATAGCTGCTTGGACACCAAGCAATGTGATCTTACGTACGTTCTGAGTTCCTTCATTCAAACTTGCTTTCTAGGTAGTGACAGCATACATTTTCAGCCAAAGACATGGAGCTAGCTCTAGCATCCAAAACGAAAAATGTTAGTTTTCGTTCAGTTCTTCAATATTGTAACAACGGTGTTATTATTAGGGGCCTTGTAGCATCAGTACTGAGGTCTCGGCACAAGGCTGGCTCAAGGCGCTGTGGCGCCCTGAGCTGGCTTTTGATTTTGCGCACTTACACACACATCCTAGTGGGTGGTGGTGGGTGGGCGCGCGGAACCCGGCCTCCGCCCTGGGCTGGCTCAGAGGTGGGCCAGCCCAGAGGTGGGGCGAGAGAGCGGAGTCCACCCCGTGGGCTGGCCTGCTCCGCCCCCAGGGGCAGAGTGGCTGGCTCAGGGGAGGGGCAGGAGTGCGGGGTCCAGCTTCTGGGCTAGCCTGCACCACCCCCGGCGCCCCTAAGCATCGGCGCCCTGAGCCAGTGCCTCATTGGCTTATGGCGAGAGCCGGCCCTGTGTGTGCATTGAAAATGTGATAAATTCTCCCCTCTGTTACAGTGCTTGCACATCATAGGGGTGGATGCTGAGACAGACAGTTACACATTTTCAACTCCATGGTTAATTATGACCTGCATTGGCATGGAGGTGGACTGGATGATGCAGTAGCTCATGTCCGTCTCTATCATCTCTGATTCTATGACTGATCTAAATGGGGCATCTACCTTTGATTTAACTCAGGGCATGAATTTGGCCCATTATTTGCACAGGCCAGGCAAATAATGAACTGAAGCTTTTTCATTCCCTTCCTCTTTCAGTTCTTTTCTACACAGCTCAGTGGTGCAATCCTAAGGCTGCTTTTGGGTAATTGAAAGGACAGTGCACACGAAGTTGAATGGCTGACACTGCATTTCACCAATTTACAACACGGAGGGGAACTCTGACAGGAAAAGAAGTCTGGTTTGTCCCTCTTCAGAGGCAATGACACGTTCTTTTCATTCCCCACTTACTGTGGCATTGTGTGGCTTGTCAGTCATTTTCTTTTCATTAGGCAGATACTATGAGAGACATCACAGTGTCAGAGCCGTACACGGGCTTTCGCTGTGGAGCTAGATAAAGATCCATTACTTCTTTTTCATTTTGTAGTTTTAAAATGTGACTAAACTCACCTTCTTCCAACAGGTGGTTCATCCTACCCCTCTTTACAATCAGTCGGCTTGTTTGGGCTATTCCTAGCCCCCTAAATCCTCGCAGATTAGTTTTTGAGATTGTGGCTCCCTAGCATCCCCATACTTCAAAATGGCTCCTCTGAAGAGAGAAAGTAAAATGGAGACAGAATTTTCAGTTATTCTGCCAGCTACATTAGCAGCTGGGGCATTCTGCATATAATATTCAACCGTGCCCTTGGTTATAGCCCAGATGTTAACACAAAGCAACTCTAGTCCTTGTCTGCAACCAGGAAGTAGAGTCAAACATACAGCAAATATTAACGCAAGAGCAATTTGCAACGGTGAAGGATGAAGACACGATTGTGGTTTGACTATCTAAGCCATACTAAATTTAAAGAGGGCAACTGGGTTATTCTGGATTTAACCAAAAGTCATAACATCCCTTCATTATATTGTAATCCCTCACTGAAACCATAGCTATCTGTCCAAGGATTTCAAGCTTATTGTAAATATTAATTTTCTCTTCTACTTAGGCATTATCTACTCCAGGTGTAGGTTTAAATGGTATAACTTGGTCACAACAGGATAGCAAAAACAGTGTAAAACACTCAAACATTAAGAAATAACAAGGATTATTTAAATATGCCCCTATTGTGACTGGAATAATACCTCTAGATAGTTTTAGCTCTTGCAGTATTGCATGCAACTGTGTCTGGGAATTTTATTTACATACATATTTAGTGCAGAACATACATGGCTGCCCCTATTAGTTGGCAGAAAGACTTTACAGGAAATTTCAGTAAGGACCTCAGCAGATAAAGTGCTTTTTAATCGATCATCATCACACTTAATAAAACCACCCCATCCAGAAGGAACAATTTCTTATGGCTCTAGAACATACTGTGATCTGTTATGATTGAGTCATGGGAGTGTTTTTTTAATTTTACTTTATAAGTAAAAGAGCTGCATTTGTTCCATTTGATCATTCTGTCAACTGAACTCCTTTGCAAGCCATTGCTTCTCTCCGTCCACATTCTTTAAAAACTGAGCTACTGGTTTCCACATCGTAGCAATGAAAGCACAGAATGGGCTATACATCCACACATGTGCACAATGTGTGTTCCAGGGCATGGAAGGAGTTAAAAGAACCTGAGACAACACCGTTGTTAAAAAGCTTGTGCCCAACCTTTTCGCATTCCATTTTAGGTACTCAGATTTGAAAATGCTGAACTTAAGTTCTTTAACAACTTTATAGGTATGGACATCTTAGGATCAGTGGTGAGGCCAAGCGGAGCTCACAAATTGTATATATGATAATCCAGTCCTATGGTTTTTATCTGTCTCTATCTCTATATCTATATCTATATATCTCAATGTTCAATTTGGACCTGAAACTTAATCAAAGAGAGAAGGACCTACAGCATTCCCAATTTGTCTTAAATCAGGAAAACGAAGTACACTATATAATGATTTCAGTAGATGTCCTAATGTTAAATGACTCAGATATATTGTTCTAAGGCTTTTTAACTGCACAAAAGGAAAAATCTTTGCTGCTGCCACATATATGATTTAGCATACTTATGTGTAATTAACATGATCACCAATGTTATTTAATCCCACTGCTATTTAACCTATAAAAGACTTTTTGCTGTTGTTGATTTTTTTAAAAAAGGATAAACCTTACAATAGCTACCAGGCATGTCTGCATGAAGACCATCATTCAATTTGGTTAATGACTTAACACGACCAGAGAGTCATCTACAGAAGCCTATTTTCCCAGAGGTAAAGAGAATGTCAGAGCATGTGCTAGAATAGTGGTTCTCAACTGGTGGTATGCGTACCACGGGTGGGACACAGAAGTAGTCTTGGTGGGATGCAGGGTTTTCATAACAATTATTAAGAATTTGGTCTCTCTCCCACTGATCTGCCCTGCCCACCTGACCCAGTATCGTTATATATAAACGGTAGCAGTAAAATTTATACTCATCAGTATTATCACAATTTTCAACTACTAATGGAATTATTATTTTTGTTTGTGTTTTAAAACCATAGTAATAAAATTTGCTCCCAATAATACTACTGCAATTTTTTGTGTCCTTAAAATTTACTGTAAATGATAAATATAACAACAAAATGCCTGGAAACATATAAATGTCCTTCTCAGAAAAAGTGGGCTTTTTGTTTTTATCATGGTGGGACCCAGGTTCTTTGACAGAGTGATTGGTTGGATGTAAGATAAGAAAGATGGAGGACCACTGTACTAAAACACTTCAACCACTGCTGTTGAAATAAAGCTTGAGAGGAGGACTGCCCGGGCTCCTTGATTGTATTAGTAGGCTGTCTAAGGGCCAAAAAATTACTAAAATGGCAGCCGAAGAGAATTTTAAATCCAAGGTGTAAAGGGAACAGAAAGTTTAGAACAATATAATGCAACTCCTCAACAATCAAATTTAAATGGGCTCCTTCTTTTCATTCTACAAGCCTTCAAAAAGCTGTAGAGGTAAGTAAGTCATACAAGTGAAGAGACCCATTGTCTGGATTAAGAGAGGACTGGGCCCCTTTTATTCTGCTTCTGCTGTGAACTACTGAAACACAAACTTGAAAATGACAGGTTTCATATCTCATCCACTCCTTCACTTCCTTTTCATTACCCCTGGTTACTCAACTTGCTCTTATCAACCTGCAAATCCTCAGTGCTCCACCCAATTTTTAATAATCTGCTGAAGGGTTCAGCTACTTTTACATTCCGTTTGCATCAATCGGAAAGATAATCTGGCCTGCACTGAACTGAAAGATAATGTTCAGAGCCTCTGGAAAGTGCATGTGAAATCTTCCGTAACTGAAGCTACTGCCACACTTAAAATCAGTTTAGGGTTAGCTCACTTTTTGTTGTTTGCAAATTTCCTATTTTTATTTTTACATATATGTTTCCTTCTGAGCAAATATTTGCTTGGATGGATGGATGGATGGATGGATGGTAATAGGTCTCCACAAGTAAAATGATACCGACTGCAAGCCTCAACTGTTTGTCAAGTATTTCCTCAGTAATTATATCTTTTCCCAGGACTAAACCACAACAGGGTGATTGAAAAGTAGAAGAAAAGAAGGTACACCTCACCTGAAGAGGAGGAGAAGCAGGTGAAGAAGAACACTATATTAAAGAACAAAGATAATAAAACCAACTTTTTCTCTCCCACTGTGGACCAGCAATGGGATGGGACTAGAAATATTACTCTTCTGGACATGCTCAATGCTACCTTCAGGTGTTTACCAGCACCATTACCACACCTTAAAACCACCCACGATTAGATTCGAGGGAGCAAACTAGTATGTATTAGTCATGAAGTGAAAAAAGATTCTATTAAGGAAACCGATTTCCATTGCGAGTGATTAGTATAAAAAAGAGTGAATGGAAAAATCTATTTGAAAATATCTTCATGCTGACCATTTTAACCACTCTCTACTTATGGATATTGAAATTAAAAATACATGCTTTGCTGCTATACAAGGGGGGTACAAATAGTGCTGAGAGTAAATTTTATACCTGTTGTGCTTTTTGTCATATTGCATTGTGGTACCCCAGGTCATTCCATCTATTGAAAATGGCTCAAGCAGCAGTAAAATGCATCAATAGCAAGTCATGATAATAGCATTATTAATGTATGTCACTACCACACAACAGGAGGAGTTTTCATCCACTGCAGTGTAATTAGGTGCTTTTAAATTTGCTTTAAAGCTTTTTAATGAAGCTACAGTGTGGGAGGATTCCCCTCAGCTGTCACATGAAATGTTTGCACAAGTAACTAAAAAGCCCAGGGGTTTCTGGCAAGCTTTTTTGGAGCACATGCAGAAAACGGCAAGAACTGAATTTAGACTCCTCCAAGTTTGTTTTCTTTTAAATTTTCGTTTTAAATCACACCTAAAACACTTTTGTTTATGCAGCAGAAATACCATTTAAAACAAACCAATTTGTTGGCCCAGCTGGTTAATGAAAAATTGTCACAACTATAAAAACAAATCTTTGTTTTCAATTTTCAGGAAGCAGAGCTAAAAGAACAACCTGCTCTTGAAACCATGACAATTTTTTTCTACCAAGGGAAAAAAAAAAAAAGGGGCAGCCTTCCTAGCAACTGCAATTATGATACTTTCATGTCAAATGAATTATATTACTGAAAATAAATCTTTCTAAGATGCACAAGAGGGTTATCTGGCTCCAGTCAGACTTATGCATTACTGGTTTTATATGTTGTACTCTACTTGATTAATATAGGTAATCAAATTATATTGCCTTCCACTGTGCTCTCAAATTCAAGGCTATAATGTTTTCAATGACAAAGTTCATAGAGTTGTATAAAAATGTACCTCATGCTGTACCAGCCCTTTACTGCTGTAGTAAAACACCATTTTCAATTTAGTAATAAGTGATATAAAACAGAGTGTCTTGATTGGCAGGGTCGTATTCATTTTGCAGTGCCCTATAACACAGCATACTTCAGAAGAGAAATTTAAGGAAATCTATACAATATCACCGATTCCCTTTTCCAACGGAAGCACAGGACACTGGGCAGTGATTCCTTCATGAAAGAATATGTAGAGCAAGACCGAAGGAAAGTTTCAATGAAGTGCATTCATTTCATTGAGTTCCACCATATAAAGGTTTTCCTGAGCTATAGCCAGTCCTGTAATGATGGTAAATAACAAAAAAGGGAGGAAGTGTGCCACAGTGGATAGTGCTTACTCAGGACATCAGGAAACATGGGTTCTTTTGTGATTCTGCTACTGATTTGTTGTGTAGTCATGAGCTAGTTGCTCTGGTCTAAGTTGTTAAGAGACAAGTGATTTTGGATGCTCAGTGTGAGACACTGTCTGAAAAAGGGTGTCCTTTAAGGTACATGCTTAGTACTTTGTGAACATTACGCCCCATTAAGGTGCCTTAAATTGGGCAGTCAAATACCAAGACACTTAAAATCACTAGTTATTTCTGAAAATATAGGCCCTAACCTTTCTGTGCCTCATTTTTCCCATCTGTAAAATAGGGATAATATTTACCCACATTTGTATTAAATTATCTTTTTCTGCTAATTGATGTCTTTGCTAAATATGTGTGCATATTGAAGAAGTATATTAGCAGGAAAGATAACTCTTACAGTCAGAATTAGTCATGTTATCATAGGTTTGTTTCCTTTGCAACCTGACCTTTCAAAATCAAAATATAGGCAACATATCTTTCTCAAATTGTACCCTGATAATCTTGTGATTAAAAGCATCACCAGAATGTGGCCTTGCCATAAAATGGAGAATTAACAACTCTATATTAAATGATCCACTGATGTTGCATCAAATTAAAGTACCCTTGCAAGAATATTTAACACTTAATGAGAGGCTCTGTATTAGAATAAGTTTAATCTAGGATGCAGCTATGGATGACATAAGAAGGAATTAATCAGCATTGCTTCCATTAAAACAGAAATGCAAAATTGCTGAACAGAATGAATTAGAAACAGATTAAAGAACTAGGACTTAAACATAAAAGAGACTGAGCTGATGCCACCCTCAGAGAGCTAATTTGAGATACAGGAGAACTTAATTCGCCTTTAACGGAGGAATCATAATGTTTGATGTTATTAAAGAGAAGCCTGCATTATGAAGAAGGAAAGAAAGGCAGATAGTCTTTTGCCTTGTCAATTAAAAATGAAAGCTCAACTGGAATATTAGTGGCAGACTCAAAAACTCAATTGAATAAAGTTACTGCTGCCTTAGGGATCATCAGAGTATCCTCTGTGGAACTCTAAAAACAACTAAATCCTCTGTAAAACATCACTAGCTTAGAATATGCTTGGATATGTTGCATGTTGATGTCTAATGAGGTGGATAACTCAGTATTAAAGAAATATATGCTGCAATTGAACAAATGCTTGGAACTTGTGAAAAAATATGAAATAAGATGAAGCTTCCTAAGTGCACTCTAAACAGTTTGATCAGAATCTATACAAAAAAAGTTCTCTCCTACCATGGTAAGGCTCTGCCAGGATCAGCTACACTATGATATATTCTTCATTGTATGGCCAATGTATCATCTCTCCTATTACTTGAGAGCAACTTCATATTTTCCATGTGTATTACATGGTCCAATTTCTTTCATAAACCAAGGAGGGCCAGGGTCTTTATATGTGAAGCTTTTATCTTGCACATTAGATACAGATATTCATATAGTTTAAGATAAGTAGGGAGATTCAGGGAGTCTAGTCTGCCCTTCTCTATATATCACTGGCCACTGCATTTTATCCAGTTATCTCCGTATTAAGCCCAATAATCTTTGTCCGCCTAAAGTATATCTGCAAGAAAGAAGCCAGTCTTGATTTGAAGACATTAAGAGAAGCAGAATCCAACACTTTCCTTGGTAATTTGTTCCAATAGTTAATGACACCGATTAAAATTGTGAATTATGGATAAAATTCTGATTATGCAAAGGATAAATTGAGTTTATCCAAGATAAAATTTGTGTCCACAATATTCGTGTGTGCTCAGTATCTATTCTGCCTGATCCAATTAAATTGTCTATGATTTACTATTACTACTTCCTAAAAAGGTATTTGACTGTGTTGAGTGGCCATCTTCAAAATATTAAAAAAAAAAAATCTGCTTCAGTCCCAATTTTCATCAATATACCACTCATCTATGTGCATTTTTCCAAATTAATGAAAAACTAATAAAGAGCTTTGATCTTGATGGGGGAACCCATCAAGAGTTCCCATTTATCTCCCTAAGTGCTTGCTTTGATGCTCAAGGCTCATGAACACCGCATAAGTGAATGCTCTGATGTTGGTGAAATACAATTGGGTGAACCTGTGCTGCATACATATAGTTATCCCTGAAATACATTCCTTCTTTCCTTTAAGTAATTCCTCAGTCACTGATGTTATAAGGAACACTAGTAGAGTAAGTTATTAAAATAATTTATATTACTTTAATTCTTACTAAAAGCATATTACAATATCTAATGGTACAATCAACTTGTTCTTTCTAACTGCACTGCAAGTATATTGAAGCTACAATGTTGTCCAGTGATTAGAACACAGGACTATGAGTCAGGACTCTCAAATTCTATTCCTCGCACTGCCACCAACTTGATGTATACACAGTAATCTCTCGCTCCCTCAGTTTTCCTAAAACTAATAGAAAATCAATTGTCCTTTTTTGAACTTATCTGCTAAGCCCCAAAGTCAATGATCTACATCTCCCTTATGAAAGGATACAACAATTTCCTATGGTAGTACAATTTTCTTTGTTCCCTGTATTGGTTTAATTGTACGGGATGTCATGAAACACAGTACCTGGCAGGTAAAAGACTCAATGTGGAACTCACATTTTATTTTAAAAAATAAGTACATTTGCAAATAAGTACATTTGCAAATTGTCATTGCATGCATATATTCTTGTAGCTACTGCAAACCTTCAAGAGGTTTTTTTAATTAGGTATAAAAGTTTTAAATGCACCTACTAAACAGGCAGTAAGTGAACGAATGTCTTTCTATCGCTATTGTAAGTGGGAGACATACTAATACAGTTTAGATTAAACTGTCTGTCTGGCTGCCCAAAGTTAATTTTTAAAAACATTTTAAAATACAAAATTACCCTTTTTTTTCCTTTAGTTTTTTAAGGGAAACAGTCTCTCCTGGACATGCTTTTTTCTTCAGAATCTTTCTTAATCAACAAAAACTGTATGGAGAGGTAACAATTTATCAGGGTGGAGGTTTTTAAGAAAATACAGTATGTGATGTTAGAATAGACTAATAACTTCACTACTTCTGTGAGCGTGCCCAGTATGAAATATTTATTCCTAGAGGGAAAAAAGCTGAAAAAGCTTTCCTTGCTGTTTCTCTGCCACAGGCACAACAGAGAGACACAGAGCTACGTGCAAAGAGAGGAATTAATTGAAAACTTCCTGGGGCTCCAAACAGAGAAGAAGCTATGTTGCTATGGTAAAGCAGACAGGAAAAATGGGGAAAGCTGCTCTCTGGCTACATGGACCTAAATTCAAATTGTAGATTTCGACCTCAGTGCTATGCCACTTGCACGGGTGGTGCTAGCATGTTGAATTACAGCTCCATTTTAAAAAAATGTACTGCTCTAACAGTGGAGACACAGGTTGCAGAAAGTCGAGGTAGGCAGCATTATGTTGAACTTCACTGTCAGTGTAGACCAGGGCTAAGATTACCATCCTGCAATAAATGCCACATAGTTGGAGGGATCTGTGCACATGCTGCAGAATGAGGGCCCAAAATTCACCAGCACTGAACAGGCATAACATTATTAGAAGCTCTTTAGCAAATTCCTCTCTTTTGTTACTCATCCCTCCACCCCCAAATAAAAAATAAATCTTGTGTATTATTAGACACTGAGGTTAGATCATGCCTGATATTTCGAAGATGTGAATCAGAATACAGTGCACTTATTACAGGATTACATTTATGCGGATAATCTCAACATAGAGGCACTATACTTTCATCATACAGCCTATGACTGACACCTTACCAGTTTCTTATTATTTTGTTGGGAAAAGGAGAGAGGAGAGAGGAATTCCAATGAATTTAATAGGCTCAACAGAAAAGAAGAAGAATTGATTCTGGGGCATTATGGCAAGCTTTTTCCCCCTATAAGCATAAATGAAACCTATCATCCATAGCAACTACAAAATCCCCATAGTAGCAGAAAACAGCATGCAGAATGAGCCGATCAGACCAATCATTATTGGCTTTGGACAAGTTGCCTTAGGAATTAAAACTACCTTGTTTAAGAATGTGAGAAAGAACAGTACCAAAAATGTAAAATGAGGTGGGAAGAAGAACTTATTACTGTTCAAATGTCTTTTTCTAAAGAAGACCAATATGCCAAAGAACTTGAGCTCATCTTCGAAAGAAACATGTCCAGTAATGTGAAAGGTTGTAAAGTACAGTACATAAGAGAAAATACATAAATCCATATAAAATTCAGCATGATTAATATATCATTAGTTAACGTTTGTACAATGCTTTGAAGATGTACATGCTAATTAGAATTTCTAGATTGGTCTGGTTTATGCCTCATTGCAACCCAGATCAGGAAATAAAACGCCGTGCAGAAATTTACACAAACTGCCCAAAGACTGTAGAACCCATGAGACATTATTAAACATTTTAAAATTAAAGTGGATGGAGAAAGAGGTCAAGGTCTTACTGAAATTAGCTAGGAAAGACAGAAAACAAGGCTGGTAATACTGACATGCTTAGATGATCCAACTTCTCTGTGAAGCCAACAGAAGGGGAGCCATTAACTGTAAATGGAATTTGATCAAGCCTTCTATATCTAAGGTGGAAAAGCAGAAGCTTAATGCCCTTGAGCATATGCTTAATTTTAAACTCTTGCATAAGTTTCACTGACTTTAGTGGAATTTATCGGAATTTATGCAAGTGCTTAAGTGGATTCCTGAATAGTGGCCTAAGGGACAAGAGAATATTAATTTTGTTCTGCTTTGCAGTGTTCAGTTGAGAAGATGGAATGGATTTGGTGTAGACGGGGGAATGGTGGGGGAGAGTAGAGAGAAAAGACGGAGAAGGAAATCCACTTTAATCTTCATTTTAAAATCAGAATTCCAATCTGGGAATGAAAAGAAGAACAAAAGTGTAATGAGGTGACTTGGACAACGTGCACTGTTCAGTGACAGAACCTTCCAAAGCAGCAGCAGAAAAGGTACAATAGTAACCATACAAACAAATAATGACGCTCATGAAAAAGAAACAATCGAAAGATAGTGTCTGAAAGAGTTGTATAAGGAAAGTCACTGATGGTTAAAAAAAAAAAATATGTCGCCTGTATACATCACTTGCACGTGACAAATACACAGTACAGGACAGAAATAGAATGACATCCAACTGAGAGATGTTGACTCTGCTACCAATCTGGCCTTTTCCTGCTTAATTAAAGCTGCTGAACACTTGAGCTGGAAAACTGTAATCCCCATTAAAGTGTCATTTTAGCTGTAGGTGATCAGACCTTTCAAGATAAACTAAGTAATTATGCTAGCGGGAATTGTGCACTGTATTACGGCTACCATTGGAAAGACATAAATGTGTAGGCAGGAGCACCATCAACAGAGAACCCTCGTATGGAGTAACACTACTTAACACATAAGGGGAAAAAGTGGTTTTAGCTCTAGGTACATCTTTAATCCCACTATGCCAGGATTTACAGAGTACTGAAGCATAGAAGGGTAACATGGCTTTACTGTTGCGTACTATAAGCATCAACCAACAGATTGGATAGATGGGAATAAGGAATGCATGCAATGATAATTCATACAAAAGTAAATCATCAATTTGACATAACCAACGAGTTTAAGTGCAGCAGGAGAGCAGGCTCAAAACAATGAAACACTCATCACATGAGTATGTACTGCAGATCAGCATCAAAGCACAGAAACGCATATGGTTGTCTATAAAATTTAAGTTGGCTTTATGCTTCTCTGCATTCTACGGAATAAGAAATGTGACCCATGGAAACCTTAATAATACAAAAATTGCAGAGACAAAGCCACTTTGGAGAACGCATTTACATGTAAAGCTTAGTAAATTCCTTTATGTGCCAACTTCAAAAAGACTATTCAGGGGTGCAAGAAGATGGGAGTACATCATAAATGCCTGTTGATTAAAAAGCATTCTGCAATGAAGCTGAAGCCATACTTAACCACTTCATCCAAGAATGCCTGAGTTACTGAGAAGTTAAACAGAAGAAAGCCAAAGCAAAGCAAACCTTCTAATTAGTGTTAAAATGAAACAGGCACTTCCTTATTAAATAGGTTATACAGTTTTCTGTACTGTGTTCTTGCAAAGAGAACTCGGAGAACTACTCATGCCGTGTATAAAAAGATGTAAACCCTAGGTATTTACAAAGCTTTTCCAACTCTTTTTTAAAACTTGCATCCACACCAATACATTATTTGTAGCAACTATTTAAAATGAAATATTTCACAAACTACTTCAGCACTTCTTTGAGTATTTAATTTATCTGAGATAAAAGAACAAGAGAGTATAGCGTTTTTCAGTAAGTGGATGTAAAATACGCATTGCATGGATCCCTATAATTAAAAAAACAGCAAATCATTGTCATTAATGCACAAGCAAGATCATAAATGAATACATTATTAAGTCCTACTGAATTAATGTTTAACTGCAATAGAGCTGAAATTGAATGAGGCAATTAATCAGAATAAGATCTGAAAAAAAAAGCTGCATCTGTCTCACTTTGAATACATTCAGCTGAACGACCTTCAAAACAGTACTGTCAATCAAAGCATGCTGCCCACTGATTTGACTGTCTTGGTGCCACCACCAAGGGAAAGTTTAGCCAGGGGAACAGTTAGAAGCTTTCACTCTGAGTCACTTCGGGGGTACATGTCATACTGAGGGAATAAAACATCATGTCTCAGGGGTCTCATCTCATAAAATCATGAAAGCTCAGATAGCGAAGATCATGCCGGTTATAAACGTGAACTACATCTGCTCAGAGATTCAAGAAAATGAAACGGAGGGAGTTGACACATATTAATTATAATTTTGAGAGGCTTAATGCTCTTCAGCATCTACAGTAAGCAAAAAAATTATGTTCAGGAGCTTTTGTTCCCGGGATTGTTCTTTGATCATCCAAAGTATGTTAAGTTCCTTTCTTCCTTGTCAATCGTAAATTCCATAGTGGAATTTTCTTTAATGGGATAATTAAACTCTCTGAGATTCTTGATTGCTCTGAAAGACCCACATACTCCTATTTCAATTTATTTCAAAGTTGTCCTATTTAGATGAAGAAATTGTAAAATACTATTATAATAATGACCTTTGTGCTGGCTAAAGCCTTTAACCATTCTCCACGTCATAGTAAATATTTTGAAATAGTATGATAAATCTACTGTTCTACTGTACTAGCTTATGTAAAGAGAGAGAGTCTTTGGGACTTTTCTTCAATATTAAAATATTATGGATACTAAACTATACTTAAAACTTTTAAAATTCTATTGGTATTTTTGTTTCAAATTCTTAAGCAATAATTATCAGTCTGGGTATTTCTTTATATTGTTAGAACAAATCAACCCCAATCCTTCCAAATTCTAATTGTTTCCCCCTCTACTGGACTTCTGGAAAGACTGGAATGAAGATAATCAGCATATTCATTTCATTTCTTTGCTGCATTTAAGTTTAGGTTTAGGAGTTGCCATCGAAAATGTCTGCTCTGGATTTTGTTGATGATCCATTAATTATTAGAGCTGTAGATAAGTTTGCCAGACATTTGAATGATGGTCATCAAGCCCCTATGCTCCTTCTGTCATACTAACGAGTGCATTAAACACCTTGTGTTATCTTTGTAGGGTACAATCATTTGGCATTTGGTTTAGGAATACCTTACTTCAGCCAAAAAAGTTGTGCAGTAAAGAATTACCACTCTATTTCCCCATTAACACCAGCAATTACCTTCTTTTTTTGTGGTGCATAAAGCAGGTGGTGTCACAAATGCCAGATGATTTACTCCAGGGACCAATGTGAATTTTTCTATGATACAGCACTCCTACTCATATTACCTAAATACATCAGATGGGGACTGCAATGTCTCATACGATATCAATGAACTCATGCTATAATGTTGTTTGCTCTGTTCTGGCTCTCTGTTTCATATTGCTAAAGCCTCCCTCACACAGATTGCCCTAGATTGTTGGCCTAAAATAAATGCTCATGCTAGAGTCTGACTACCAGCTAGGGGCGGGATTTCCCAGCTCACATACACATATTTGCACTAGCCGTATCAGAACTAGTACAAGCATAAATGGAACAGCAATACGGCTTTGCTGGGCCAACTGTGTACTCACAGGGTACAGGCAGGTTTGTACTCAGCGTGGCTAAGCCGTGGTGATGCGGCCTGTGTAACTGCAGCCACCCTACTATTTATACTCAAGCTCGCACGTTCATCAAGTCAGTGTGAGTACACCTACACAAGCCACAAATCCCACTCTAACACACTGTTGAGACAGCCTGTGTCTGGAACTCTAATATATAAGAGGAACACGGTAGAGATGGTTGCTATTGTCACAGATTCTGAATCACCACCTAAAATTCACTTCGAAAGGTCTCGTGTTGTCAGTAAACTCTGCACAGCTGAGGGAACTATTGCAGACACAGAATATCCAAGCAATAAGTTGTCATATGGGAACATTTTTGCACCATTGCAAAAATATCATCTTCTATCTCTGAGGCTCCCAAACTTTTTGGCATCATGCCTCCTTTCTGATCTTTGAGAAACCCTCATGCCTCCCTACCTCTCCTTTACTGTCATCCTTTACCTCTACCTTTTAACAAAAATTCAATTAATAATTGTACAATTAAAAATAACCACAAATAGGTTTTCTTGACGCAAAACTTTTTCGCTATGAAAATTTCCAAGCCTTGCGCCCCCCTTGAATTTTCTACATGCCCCCCAAGCGAGGCACACCCCCCAGTTTGGGAACCACTGTTCTATCTAAAGGCTGGATCTGCAAGGGGCTGAATAAATTCAACACCTGCTGAAGTAAACGGGAGTTGAAGACATTCGGGGCAGAATTTCTGGAAGGGTGCAGCAACCACAATTAGAGCTAGATTTTCAAAAGAGCTCAGGATGTTGCATTCAGAGTTCTTCTCAAAAGTCTATCCATAAGCCTCAGTTGACTTTGGATGAGACCCCAGAGTATATGATTTTCTGAACACGGGAAAGTCCATATACCAGTAAGTCCCACCAATCGTCAAAGAAGTTCACATTTAGACGACTAGGTTTTTGGTCATTAGTGTAGGAGTATGGAAACAGTGCACAAGACAGAGCATTGTCCTCATGAAAACTGTAAGGATGAGATTTTCAAAGCTGCCTATGGAAATTGTATGTCCTATTCCCACCAAGTTCTACAGAGAATTTTACCACGAAGAGAATGGCCCCTATTAATTTTAGTAACTGTGGATGCAAAACCAAAGATGATGATCTGAAGTGACATTTGAGCAATGTCATATTTCACATTGGTAACCATATTTGATTTATTTATATATTTATAAATAAAACTGTCTGGGCACCATCTTATATGAGAATTATGTTAAAGAAATAACTACTCAAATTATTATATTCACTTTCCATTAGGACCCAAATATGTGAATTTCTTCAAACAGGCAGAAGGAGGCACGTTGGTGTGGATAATCATAGCACAGCAAATTCAGAAAGCTATAGGAACTGAAGTTTTGATCTTCAAAAATCTATTGAAAAGCTGCCAGTACTGATTCTGAGCTTTCAACATGGGTTACAAGGTACCCAGAGTTTTAACAAGAAGCATAATTCACTCTATTTAACGTAGAAAGGTAAAAAGGTATAAAGTGACCTATGGCGTGCCATTAGTGCAAGCCTGTCATATTTATTAATGAGTGGTCATGCTATTCACACTGAACATGTTGCTCTTCAGATCTCATAGTAAAGACACAAAGAGAAGCGGGATTCAAAACTAGAATATATTACAGTGGGGAACTTCAGATTGTGTCTCCTAAGAAAAGCATGTCCCAAAATAATCTCATAACACAGGAGAGTTAGATTCACATCAGATAAAGATTCTTTTGCTTTAAGTACAATGGAAATTCATTTTCCTACTGAAGGGCTTTTTTTAAAAAAAAAGAAAGAAAAGAAAAAGCTTTAGAAGCTATTCCACAGGATGCATTTCCAGTTTGACAACATTTTGTCAGGATGCTGGCATATGAAACCTAGATATATGTTTCTGGGTGTGCCTATGTCCATTCAGCCCGTTTAAAATGTGACATCTGCACAACTATATCATCAAAAAGTGAACTTGAAAACCTCATCAGAATTGTATAACGACAGAGGAGGTAGTTTTCAATTAAAACTTCATAATGGAAGAGCACAGTAAAAAGGAGTCATTGCTATGTATTAGGGATTCAACTTTGACTGCTCCGTACAAGATAGAGCACTCTTTAATGAAGTGATATGGAAATGAGACAAGCTAAAGGCTTTCCTAGGTGTCATGACAAAATAGCTAATCAGCACCTGAATGCAAACGAAAGCATTAACAATATCAACTAATTGCAAGCATGGCTAATTGACCCAATTCATAGGGAGGACGACAACTTAGGGCTGAATCCTGCTCGCACTGAAGTTAACGGCAGAAGATCCGTTTCCTGTAATGAGAGCAGGGTAGGGTCCTATAAAAAGGGGTGAGTGAGAAAGACCACAGCATGAAGAAGGAAGAAACAAGAACGAGAGAGAGGGGAATTCACTAACATACCCATCTACAAGATAAAAATCAACAAAGCAATTAAGCTTCAACAAAAACAAGACTTTTTAAAAAATGTGAATGTTAATTACTGTGCTTTACAGCGGAGATAACAAGAGGGTTTTAATTCCCAGCATTTTTCAAACAAAGACATGAAAAATTCATGAGCCAGGGAGACCTTGGTGTAGAGCTTGTTTTCCTGTCAAATATTTCAGCTCTGGAGGTCTTTGGGAAGGTTACGCAGCAATATTCAAGTCTAAAGGATGCCCGTCAACTGGAACTAAAAGCAAGAGGAATTTTATAGGCTGCATGTGACCTTGTTAATGGTATTTTCACTGGCCAAGAGTATCTTAGTAGTAGTTACTCATCCCAATTAAAAAACGAAACCAAACCAAACCAAAACAAAAGAACCAAAGAGTTGGTCTTACAGGGAGCTGAGCATCCTCAGCATTGGATAGCTTGTTTTATGCCAGGAATAAATATGTCATAAAATCAACATGAAAATTCTAATACAGGCTGTTTGCTATGGCTGAGATTCACCCTGGTGCAGAGGACCAGCAAAAAGTCTACAGTGCAACTTTGACAGTGCACAGAAGTTTTGCCAGGCCGTTGCACAAGATTGAATCACCCTGCATGAGAGATGGGTAAAGATCTTGCCAAGTTTGGCCCAGCAATTGATACAAATTAAAAGATCTATTCTGTATTCATAACATATAAGCAACTGTGCTTCATGCCAGTTCTGCATTTATTGAAACTCAGGTAAGATTTTTTTGAGGGGGTGAAAAAAATTATTTGCTGTGTGTTGACATATAGGTCAGGGATAGATGGTGTGTCAGAAGAGTAATGCCATTTAGCTGACTAACAAGAAATAAAAGTAACACAAAAGCCTTTGGGATTTTGTGAAATTCTTTCCCCTACCTAATCAAAACCACCACAACAGCAACAGGAATTTGATGAGCTCTTCAAAGCCTGAACAGCTCTATATATTCTTTCTTTGCTGCTTTAACAGCATAACACCCCTTGCGTGTGTTACTAAAAATGATTTCACAATTCACAAGCTTCACTCCTCCCTTGTCTCAAGCCTTTAAAAAGCATTTATTCAATTTCAAAACCGCCTCATCTCTTGGAATATAGATGCTTATATAAAGACAACATACTAAATACATCGCAGGCATCTTGTGTGCATCCATTTCTTAACTTAAGTAATTTCTGCGGAGGTGCAGGGGTTCACCCATGGAGAGCTCATTGCAAGATCACGGCCTTAGTATGTTAATCCACAAATTGCCTCAAATTCACTGCTGTTTCAAAAATATATTAGCAAACTAGCCTTTTTGGGGTAAAATAACATAAAGAGCACATTGACTTCATAATTCGATTCTTGGAGTTAGACTAGAACCTACATATATAAAAAAAAAACCCCAACCCACGGCCAATACCAGACAGATCAGTGAACAACTGATCCCAAAAAGGTCACATAGCTTGATTCTGTCCTAAAGTGCTACTGTAAAAGGAAACTTCTAATTAGAATGGGAAATAGAAATCCCTAACAGTGTGTCATGTAAAACCCATCTGAATATCCTACTGGTGTAGTTCAGAATACTTAATTTCATTCACACAACACTCCTGTTTGCGGAGTAAATCTCCTCCAGAAGTTCTGTTGGTGTCAGTATTACTAACCCTAAAAGCCCCAAAATCATGAGTCCTCCCTTCTCCCGCCCCCTCCCTTCATTACCCCCTCCACCCCAGTGGTGAGATTTGTTTTAAGAAATCTGAGGTTCATTTTATTTCCCTTCAAGTTTGTCTCTGCCCTCATCAGGAGTAGAAAGTTCTATTTAAAAAACGCAAGAGTCTCACGTAATCATTGGTTTCCAGGAGCTGGAGCTTTAAGGTAAAATACCAAACATCATGAGAGACAGCGACATGACAGGATTTATGAACATTTTACAAGAAAGGGATTTCTTTTATTAAATATTTATTAAAAATATTAGCTAGATGGAAGGGAGACGGCAGTGTTTAATTTCCTCCCATTCTGTAAGTTCCCCATCTTCAAAGCGTCTGACGAAGTGGGATTTTCTCCCACGAAAGCTCCTGCGATAAATAAATGTGTTTGTCTTTAAAATTGCCCCAGGACTCCTTGTTCGTTTTGCAGTGTACTAGTTAGAGAAGGAGGCATTGCAAACTGCCATACTTTAATCAGATGAATTGAATAAATGCTTCTTTTTCCTAAAACGTTAATTAGTCATTGAAGTTAAATATAGATGTTTAAAAAATCTAAAAAAATTGTTTTAAAATACTAACTAAATATCCTACCCACAACAGTTTAGGATTGCATTGTCATGTCTCTTCTGATATTGCTATACTATTATTTCTTCCTAGCTTGTTGGGACCTGATTTTTACACAACAAGCAGAGAAAAAAATCCAACCCTTTAATTCCTGCCCTCCATCCCCCATCCCAAAAGCTTCTGACCCTTCTTTATGCATCATAAAGAAGCAGAAAAGGACACAAAGCATATTTTTCACCACCTTTGCTGGTCACCTCTGATAAATATGGGCCCAGATACTGAAAGACACTTGCTGATAGGTAGAGAAAACACTTTAAACAAGAGAAAAGCCAAGGGAGAAGTAAGTACGTGTTCTTGTTTCACCAATGACAAAGTAAAAGCAAGTGCATTTAACCTCAACGTGTTTCTCTTAAGTACCCATACTAGACTATTTTCTGCAATTGTAACCACTGTATGCTTTCAGCTAACCACACTCTCTTCTCTCACATTGCAACACTAAGCCACTTAGAGTTCAAACACGGCATTCATAACCAACCACTCTGCTCTTCTGTGTGCAAGAAGCCTGAATATCACTCCCCGCACTTGTTCTTATCCCTGAGCCATCCCGTTTGCATGCAGACATACACCCGTGTAATCTCAGATGATTTGGAACACACATTTCTGTTCCATATGAAATCTTATAGAGAGGGGGTTTCGCGGCAAAATTATGGTATCTCATCTGCCATCCTGATGTGCAGGGTGAACTGAGAGGACATGGGTTGGAGACGGGTAGTTATCTGTGGCTCACGGGTCCAGAGGCTGTTTCTATGCAGCTCCATTCTGAGGAAAATTATATCCGCTACTAATAGTTACAAAATGCCACTGCACTGCCTGTCCTCTATCCCATTTTATAGATAAGGAACTGAGCTCCAGAGACACTAAATGACTTGGCCCAAGGGCATGCTGGAAGTCTTTGGGGGAGCAGGGTTTCAGATCTTTCCGGTCCCAGGCTAATGTCCTACCCTTTGGATGACTTTTTGTTCAAATCTCTGAAGTGTAGCAATGCTCCGGCCACACGCTCTTTCCCCGACTATATCCTTTATGAGGGGAGGTGGTGGTGGAGGTAACGTTCCCCCCATGTTAAAGAAGTTCTCCTCCCTTGGCCATATTTACTGGTTTTATGGGCCCCTTGGGCTGGTGGACTGGCACAAATGGGGCACAAAGTAGTACAGAATTGTGTTCCACATATCGACCAGACCGCTCAATATCAATGGTTTTGATTCAGAGTTCCAGCCTGAGCCCATTTGTAGCATATATATGGACTCAAACAGTCATCTCAGCAACTACATTGTTTAATGCCACGCTCCTGGGTTTTATCTCTTGTTTTCCTAAGCTTTTCCTCCTTTCTACACACCCATAAATACCACTGTGTATGTTTTCATTCTGGCACTTCACAATTCTCTTAGAAAACATCTTCCCTTATGTAAAAAGAAAAAAGAAGCATTATGAAAATCATTTGCCACATCACACAAGCTTAACTCGTAGAGTATTTCATTTCTTCACTATTCCGTACTACAGATATCTAGATAAGAAATATTATACCCAAAGCCAGAATATAAAGCCCCTACATACCTCCGGGAAAACGTCCCTTCTAGAGGTTTAGGAGTAATTGAGCAGAATGCAAAAAGTCTTATTTCCAGCTAGTTACAAATGATAGCGTTGGCTTGAAGAGCCATGCTCATGAGTCAGTCCTGAACTGACACTGGTTACAGTTCGGTATAGATTCACAATGGGGTTACTGAGATCCAGGCCAGCTTCCTTCTGAAATGAGTCACAGCTTTTCCACCAATCACTTTCAGTTTTAGTTCATGTGAACCTTCTTGGACTATTTTTCAACCTACTGGCTCCTAAAGACTTTATACAAATTAAGCCACTTCTCCTGCTTGCATTTTCTTCACTTTTATTCTCTACTTTGGTTGGGAGCATTGTTTTTCATTTCAGTTTACTCTACTGGGCAAATGCAACTGGAGTCGATACAAAATGGCAAACCTCTTTTGGTGTTTTCTGCTATCCCACACCTGTGATGTTCAGAGTTATTAAGCTACTCTTAGAGTAATTAACTAAAGAGAATGGGGAGACATGGACCACTGAATTTCTAATCAGTGTTTTGAACATATTAGGGCAAATTTTGGTTTGACACTACCTTCTGGATAGCCCCACTGAGTAGGGTTACAAAGAGTGTGAATCAAGACAAAAATTTTGTCCACAGCACGCGGGAGAAAACTTACCACCTCTCAATAATGAGAGGGAATGAGCACATAAGTCAATCAACGTGATTACAGACCAGAGCCTTGACTAATGTTAGGTAGGAAAGTGGTTAAATGTGAGTCACCATCACTACAAAGATAACCAAATTGGCCACTTTTTTCTTTTACCAGAAATGTCATAACAAACACACAGCTCTCTGAGGGAAGAGAGAGGCCTAACTGAAACCAATAAATTATATTTATATAATGTGCACTTGCGGTGTTAGATGGAGACTCACTGGAATTCAAGAGGTTATGTAAAATTTTTCTAACGTTTTCTTGGAAAGGAATTAAAGCCTGAACTCTCAAAAAGGTAAACAGAAGACCTATACCAAGAGACTGCAGTTGACGATGAAGATGGTGTAAAGTCAGTCACTCATAAGGAGAATTAAAAACTACGCATGGTACAAAATATCGCTGCCTCCCCTGAACATACCCAGAGACAATTTGCTTCGGCTGATAAACCTTAAATTGTTTCCAAACACATTTGTTTTCCAGGTTTGTACAGTTTTTTAATATGAAAAGGCCCCAAAGCAGAAGCAAGAACTCAAAAGAGAAAATTCCTGCTTCAAAAGAATTGTTCTTCAGATCCAACCAAAGGCTTCTACTGGGTACATGCTTGTAATATTTACTTGGACAAAAAAAAAAAAAAAGTTGTTTGAAGGGTCAGAGTAAGAGAAGGTTAAAGCACTGATTTCTAACACAGAAAAGTTTTTGACTCAATGCAGCATTCATTAGTAGGTTTATTTTCCTCCTCTGTTTAAATTGGAGTGTCTAATCCTCATGTTCCAAAGACCTTGTTTCTTTTTTTAAAAAAAAATCTGGCTCAGGCTACAACACAAATGAGATTTGTGATCATGGCTTCGTCCCTTAGTGGATGTTTGTCAACATCCCAAAAACATTACACAGTTGGCACTGTTCAGCGTGACTGGCAAGCCTGCAACGGCTGGGGAGTTTCGGGTCAGGATTGAGGTACCTTGGCAAAGCTATGTCTGGGAAGCTTGTACAGCACCTGCATGCCCCATGTCTGGTTACTGTTCTTTCATGCTCTCACTTTCATGAGAACCAACATTCAACCGCCCACACATCCACCACAAAAAGAAACTCTCTAGAGACCGTAGAATTTATCACCAGGGGCTATTATTAAACAAAACAGCCAGAGCAACTGAACACTGGGTGAACCAGTCTGGTGGCGAACCATTTCCATTTCGATTTTGAAATCACTATGATCCATGGCATGCTTGCTTAGCCAGGAAAAGAACTCAGCTGCAGTGGCTGATTATCACGGCTTTAGCATCATCCAGCTGGCCTGAATGAGAGACAGAGAACTGAAGTGATATACCCACCGTCATTCACTGGGTTAGCGAGTGAATGCAACTCATCTGGGATTAAAACTTAGGATATTTCTTGCTCCCAGTCACAGGCCTATACGTCAACCACAATGTTTTCTTTTGACTATTCCTGCTTTCATTTCGACTGGTTTTCACGGCATAAAATTGGAAACAAAGTTTCAACTATACGGTAGATTAATTATATTGATACAAATGGAAAGGTCATCTTGTAAAAAATATTTTCACTTTACAGCTAGCCATTAGTGGAAATGATTGCCATTGGCTGAGTAAGGTCCTCGTCTATACTTGCCGCGCTTTTCGGCGGCAGTCGACGGGAGATGCGCAAGGTACATAAAATACCTTGTGTATCTCCTGCTGACTTCCTAACTACCCCTTACACATTGCACTGAGCTGACCGGAAATGGCGTCCAGTCTGCGTAGTGTTACTCCCGTTACAGAGCCGGAGTCACAGCTCCGGTTCTGTGTTCGATTGAGCGCGTCTTAACAGACCACTCAATCGAACATGGAAGAGTGCACTGATGGCAGCGAATCTGCTGCTGTAGGTATAGACATAGCCAAGGTTGCCAGCTGAATTATTCTTGATAATGTAAGAGGTGAAACTTTTTTCCTTTCTTCCCCTGACTCCCTCACTGTTTTCCCCCTCCCACCCTTTAACCTGATTTCCTACATTTCCTATGAAAAACATGTGCAAAATGCTTCCAACATAAAGAAGAGAATATTATAACTGAGTAGCTATGATAGTTAGGTGGAGCACCTGCCTTGGAAGTGCTGAGTGTAACACCTACGGCATCTTTGCGTGTATAAACCCCAATGATCTGCCTTAGACTGTGACACTGATAGTGGAAACAGAGGTGCCTTTGCAACTCACTGGTAATGGAAGAAGGAAGCAGTGTCTTGGCAACTTAAAGGAGGACAGACAGAAAGAAAGAAACACTAGGAACAAACTAAAATTTCCTTTCAACATTCTTATAAAATAAAAAACTTCGGAGATAGATTTCACTGAAAACCCAGCAGAGGGATCATCTCTATAGTTCAGTTAAACTATTTTAGTTTACATTTGGATGCTTGATAGAGATTAGCTTCTCGGTGATCTTAGAGGTCTCAACGTGCAGGGAACAGACAGGAAGAATGAATTAACTTGGAGAGCTTGTCTAATATTATAGCCTTTTGCAAGTCAAGGAGTGCTTTGTAGGTTGAAATTAAAGCATCCCATTCAAGCTTTGATGAAGGTCTTCTGCAAAATAAGGCAATCAGCTAAAAGCCTGTGTTTGCATGTATCCTTTTTCATTAGTGCAGGTTCACATAGAAACCCCCCAACCTCAGCTACATGAGTCGGTTTCATTAAGCACTGTAAAACAAACAAGGAGTCTGGTGGCACTTTTAAAGACTAACCATTTTATTTATTTGTTAGTCTTTAAAAGTGCCATCAGACTCCTTGTTTGTTTTGCTGAACTAGACTAACAAGACTACCCCTCTGGAATTAAGCAGTGTAGCTTACAAAAAGCCGTGCACAGAGTCAGAGAACTTCATGCTGCTGAGGGTAATAATGCGTTCATTTGAAAAACTGACTGGTGAAAAAGAACAATGCCCGTCTATAGCTAAGTAACCACTTCAGTCACAGGACAATGTTTTCTCTGCTGCGTGCTCACTACCACTGCTAGAAACCACTGCATGAAAAATCTTATTCCAGTCCACCTGGCGTGGTTTGATCCGTGGTCCGACCAAAGGGTATTTCTACCATCTGAGGGTGTAATTATGTGAAATGAGCTGACGGTCTCAATCTAGATCTGAGTGCACAGGTGTGAAGAACACAACAAATATCCTCCTCATCATCACTGGCACCTTTGATATCAGTCTCAGCAGAGAGGTGGAGGATGGATGGTGTGAGCCAGACAAACTACTCCTTTATTCCCGAGGATAGGGAACTGATGAATTGGGGTAGGCTTGAATGACTGCCCATGCGGTACCTGACACGTGGATAAACAGTATTTTTATCATCAGAGCTATAAACTGGGCAACTTTCACGAGCACTTAATCCATTAAAAATACCGCTCAGAAGTACCGTAAGTAAATACGCCATACTTTGAATTTATACATAGGGACTTTCAGCCCAAGATCCCAAAGCGCTTTAACAGCAAGGGACACCAGCTACTGATGCACAGAGTTTAAGTGACTTGATTGATCATGGTCACAGTGAGATGGTAGCTGAAGTGGGAAGTAAACCCAAGTAATTTATAGTCCGCGGCAGGGAAGTCTAAAGTTATGTCAGCCTTTTCACAATGACATGTGGGTAACAGCAGTATGGTGGTAGAGATCCACCCCACCGCACCCCCACTCCTGGCATGCTTGTCTTACCCCCACGAACCATCCCTTACACAAGGATGTGTGAAAGGGTCCTCAGAAGATAATACATGACAGTGGGATAATTCTCCCTGGTCCTTATACGTTACCCTTGACTCACACCTGTTTCCCTGGGCTTGATGATGTGTCAGAGAGATAGAGAGAGAATGAGAGTCTCACACTTTTTATTTCCCAGTCCCCTTCTCTAAACAGCAGACCATGCTACTCCCACGTAAACATATCCCACTTTCCCGCCGACCACTGCGTATTAGTAGGAGTGCAGTTATAACTTATTCTTACAGCATTATGGCAGCGAACGAAGGCTCCAGTTAGATTCAGAAATTCATTGTGCTTGGTGTTCTGCAATGTCAACCCCATGGAGCTTGCATGCCTCTGTAGAGACAGTGGCATCTGGCCATACATGTGGCTGTTTCAGCATTTGAGTCTTTGACTATGCCTCATTTCCCTATTTTTTCTGCTTCTGGCAGATCCTGGCACGTGACTGAACCTTGGAAGCTCTGTGCATGGACAGAAGCTGAAACCTTCTTGGCTTGCATCAGTATAGTAAATCCATCTTTTAGGGTCAAATGTTAAAAAAAAGCCATGGAAATGAAATCTGTTGCTATCTTGCTGAGTGCAGTGAAAATTCATGGGGGGAGACATTTCTTACCATTCCTGAACTATAAGCAGAATTGCAAACCAAAGCTGTTTTGTTTTTTGTTTTTATTTTTTTATTAGTGACACCCAGAGAGCTAGAATTGTTAGTAAAAACGATGAAAGTCCCGTGGCACCTTAAAGACTAACACATTTCTTCGGGCATAGGCTTTCGTGGGCTGCACTTCGTCAGATGCAAGAAGCGGAAACTACAGTTAGGAGGTATATATATACTTGCAAGGGTGAGAAACATTATAATGGGGAGGGCAAGTGCTAACAAAGTCAATTGAATTGCTAGTGGAGATGGACGTCCTGCTAACTCGTTAGATCATTTGTGACCTGATTAGAATGGGATAGTGATCCATTTTCCCATCCTTTTTAATACTTGTTTAACAATCCCAGAAACAGACAGAAAAGTTTAACTATTAAAATGGATAAAGATCTACCACTCCTGCTCTTATGAGAAGAAACCAATGAAATTAAGCATCTGAGCCACAAAACCAAGGTTTGCACATGCAAAATTTGGCCAGTGAAAAAGTGTATGCTAAATCTGCATTCTGATTTAGAGAGGCTCAAGGGAGTCCCATCTGAAAATCTAGCCTAACATCATATTATGAAAACTCTTGAAGATCACGATCAAAGGCCTAACATACGTTATGCTAAATAAGACCGTCCTGTAAAAGCTCATGCCACTAGGAGACTGGCACGTTTTGATGTTCACATAGGAACGTACTTTTTAAAGCACTTCTTTAAATTGTGTGACAGGTGTCATTCCCCTTAATGACACTCAGTCAGGAGAGTGGCTGAATTTTAAACCTGGATGTAGCACGTGAAACTTAAGAAGCTGAACAAGAACGTCAATTAACGGCTACATCTTGCATCCATTTTTCTGTCTTTGTCATGACTTGCCCTTGCCCTATTTTGGAAAGAAGGCAAAGAACTGGAATCTATTATTTAGTCTAAACCCTACAACTCTTTGCTAAGATTCATGCCTCTCTCCTGGGAAATAATTCTCAAAACCATGCAAACCAGTTGGATTTTTTTAAATACTCTCTGCCTTGAGGTTCCAAATGGACTATTTTTATACTGTGGTTGGTTTAAGCGGGTCATAGACACTGTCTTAGTAACAGATTGAAAGGAACCAAACAGAAGGCATACAGCTGAACTCATTATTATATTTAAAATGTTTCAGGATCCTCAAAAACAGATTAAGTAATGCAATAATAAAACTCTCAGTGAAACTGTGCAATAAAATCCATCAACAGAGGAGATGGGTAATATAATCTCTTTAGGAAAAAAAATCCTCTGCTCTGTGCTTGAATTACCTTGTGCGCCACAAGATAGAGGATTTAGACTATGGCAACGGATTGAAATCTCTCTTCAGGGACATCCTTCTCATAATTGTACATTCATGCCTCTCTCCCCAATAGTAGCCTAAATACAATTTACCGTTGCACACATTTTTATAGGGTTTCTGCAAATCCGCCACTTTATTACCACCCCAGTTATAAGGGGCCCTATAGCAATTCCTAAGAGTTCACTAACTGAGCAAGATATTAAGCATGAATAAAAAGAATCAAAAAGTCTATCTACAATTTATAGTTCTGTATAAAGGACTTTGGGGAACTGCAATTTTGAAGGTGAAAAGTAAATGGAAAGCAGATTTAGGCTGGAAAATTCCATATGATCAATGGGAAGACTTATGGGGAATTATCCAGAGAGGTTTTTAACGTGTGTTAAAATTAAAAACATACAACTTCAAATTATACACAAGCCATACATACACCCCAAGGTGGATTCATTTAATTAATAAGGTCTATTCAGAGCTTTAGAACAGCTGCCTTCTATATGCAAATGTTGTGAAAGCAACCCTATTTTAGACCATCCTTCACAAGAAGGGAAGGTAATAAGCAGATACGAACAATTCTCAGGAGGAAACGAGTACATAATAGTTTCCTATCTCGACTAGAAGAACTTGATATTAGCAATCAGGAGATCTAGGCACTAGACCAAGCTCTGCCACTAACCCTCTTGTGACCACGGGCAAGTCACTTAACTACAGTGTGGTTTCCCCATTGGTAAAATGAGATAATATTAGCTCATTAACATCTGTTAAATGTTTTGAGATAGTAGCATGAAAAGGTGTTTTATACATTAAAATCGGTAGAGTTATTAACTTTCCTAATGCATGGTAGGCTGTTGCATTCAACTCAACAGCTGATTAAAAAGCAAAACAGACTGAGAAATAAGAGCTAGGAATGTGTTTATAGTGGTGACTAGGAAGTTAACAAAAGGCGGGGTTGTGAGCACATAGAAGGCAAAAAGATCTGTAAAGCATTATTCAGAATGGACATGAGTTGCAAGATTTAGACCCAAACTTTCCCAAAGTGCACTTGGTGTCTTTAAGTCAATGGTCCTCACACTATGGGATGTGCCCCCCGCCCATGAGGGGCATGAAGGAACATTCAGGAGGGCAAGTGGTGGGGCTGGGGCCTGGAAAAATGCCACCCCCACAGCTGCAGCTACGCTCCATCCCCTGCACCACCCAGCTCTGTCCTCATTCTCTCTCTGCTCCAAAGTTAGCTCTGCATCTAGCCCCAGCTCCTCTCCCATCCCCAATTTTGCCCCGCAGATCTGCTTTCAACACAAGCTCTTCTGTTGAACCAACTGTGCAGTAATGGAGGGGGAGGCATTATGGACAGATTCCTTTACTGGGTAAGGGGGGCATGCCAGGAAAACTCGGGCACCACTGCTTTAACTCAAGATTGGGTGTTTTTCTAATGAACAAGTCAGCCATAAGTTGGCGTTGGGCTGGAATCACTGGATAACATTCTATGGCCTCTGCAGGAGATCAGAACAGATCAGTGGTTTTCAACCTGTGGTCTGTAGACCCCGAGGGGCCACAGATAATGCCTAAAATATGCCAAGGGGCCGCACCTTCATTAGAAATTTTTTAGGAGTCCACTAATGAAAAAAAGATAGAAAACCACTAGACTATATGATCAGAATAGACCCTTCTGGCTTTAGAGCAAAAAGCACTACATTTTCTGCTGTTGTAAATCCAATAATTTGAGTGGAATTATACCAGCAGGGAATTTGTCCCCAGGAATCCCTGAATGAATAAATACAGGCAACGAGGAATGATTCTGCCCCCAAATTCTGTTTAGTTCCATCCTAGCGAAGCTTGGCCTAAGGAGTAGGTATTCTTTAGCTCTGATCAGGAGTGGTGATGGGGCAGAGCATTATACAGAGGGCGAACTTTCTAGTACTAGCGAAAGGTAAAACATTTCGTAGTGGGTCTTTGGCAGTGCCTGAATATCGTCCTACTATTCCCTCAACCTACAGTATCTTACTTGAGTCTGAAAGAATTACATATGGTAATTAACCTTCTTTTCATTGCCTTTTGATTCAATTACATCAGATAACCATAGCAATGCCCACCAGGTGGGAAAATCTGTATTTTATTTTAATCCTGCAGGAAACCTAGATAAAATATAGTTTTATTCGTTGTCAAATAAAGCCGAAAATGAGATAGGCTTGGGTGCTGTTTTCAGCGCCATCATCATGTTTTTATTATTTCTCCTCTCTACCCTGATGCTAAGTCTAAAAATAATGTAAATTCAGCATTCACCCAAAACACTGACTTGGGCAAGAACATGCTCTCCTTCTGCATTCACAATGACTTTGCTTGTGTCAGCACTCTGGACAGTACTTGCGAAGCACCCTAAGAGTCTCCATCTGAAGTGATGACACAATTTTGACCCTTCAACTTGGAGCTTAATAAATCACACTCTGAGGCTAAGTGTCCTAGCTACCCAGAAGATGCTCAGTAGAGAGCTGGAACAAAGGAATGTCTTTAAAGTCCATTTATTATGGACTATTTGTGAGGAAGGGCAGGTAGAGGCTCTGGGACTCAGGAGGTGTGAGTTTGATTCCTGGCTCTGCGGAAAGCCTCCTTTGTGACCTTGGGCAACTCAGTTAAACAGTTCCCCGTCTGCAAAATGGGAATTCTGGTACTGCTTGTCCCGCGCCCTTTGTCTGCCTTGTCTATTTAGAAGGTAAGATCCTCAGGCCGAGCCTCATCTTTTCATTATGTGTTCAGTGCATTGCACACCAGGACACCTATCTTAACTGAGGCAACTAGGTGCTACTGTAATATAAATAAAAATAATAATTAACCCGCTTGGTGTTTTATGGAGATATACGAGTCTCTCTCTCTCTCTCTCTTTTTTTTTTTTCCCAAATTATTTGCTGGCATGAACACAAACCCTCTTTTCCTCCAGACTGTTTCAATCTATTGACAAAAATGTTTATTCTACATGTTGAAGAAAGTTACTGGAATTTCTAAACGGCATTAAAACTAATCCTTTTGATTCTTTACAGTCGCCTTCTGGAAGAGCTTCTTTTTGTTCCCAGCCATCACTCACAGCTGCTTTCATAACCAGTAGGCAATCAAACACATCCTTCCTGTTTGCAGTTTTTACTGTACTTTACACAAACAAAAAGTGCAGAACAGTCCAAAGCACATCCCCATGGGTCTGAGAAAGAAGAGGAAAAAGGTAAACATTTTCAATAGCTCCAAAAAGAGGACAAGATGCAGAATAGACACACCTGAGCTTGCTGATGAAGCTATCTTATAAGGGCCTTTCTACCCTGGAAATATAACTTTGTCAGGTGACTTGGTAACAATCTGGATTTCCAGTGACGATGCTAAAGCACAGAGCCACTGTGAAGTGTAGACTGAAATATAAGAGCAGTGACCTTCAAAAGAAGGAATCAGTGAGCCATTATTTATTATTTTTATTGCAGGACAACCAGAGGCTCCAGCTAGACTTCGATACCACTGTGGTAAGATAACTGGTTTATTATAACAAACAAGAAGTTCAGTGGCTCTTTTGAAGAATAACATTTATTTATCGCATGAGCTTTCGTGGGAGAAAATCCCACTTTGTCAGACGCTCAAAGATGGGGAACTTACAATGTTGTGTTGAAATAGGCAATGGACTCTCTGCGGGCAGTTGTATTAATTCATGTGGTGCATACGATGCTCTGTTTTCCAAGAAGTTTAAACTAAGGATTCTTTCCTACATGTAAGCCGGGGGTCTGATGAGCTCAGTGGCCAGTTGTACCCTTCTTGTCCCTCTGCTGTGGCATGTTGCTGATTCATGTATCTGTTGCAGAAGCGTTCTGGAACTGGTTGAGAAAAACATTCTTTTCTTTTCCATAAACTCAGACTAAACACACTGGGCTATCTGATATGTGGGGCATCCAGAGTGGTTCAAGAAACCTTGCTTATCTTTAGCAAATCTGTCTCTTATCAGAATTTAAAGAGACATGTTCTCACACAGCTAAGGTGCCCCATTTCCTGCTGATAGAGAACTGTTGCCTATTGTTCTATAGTGGTATTTTCATAGAACAACGATTCGCAGTCTCCAGGGTCTTTCGTATACTAGAAAACGTACCCACTTTTCAATAACCATGGAGTTGGAGCAGACTGGGCTCAAGGTATTTTTAACATGGTATAGTATAAAAGCCCCCTGCTCTAACGTACAACGGTAAAATGAGCCCTGTCTACGTTGGCACTTAACCTTTCGTTAGAACCAAGACAGCTAATAACGGGTCCAAAATGTTCTAGTGTACTCCAGCCCTTGGAAAAAGAGAAGCTGGGCTGATTACCTGCAAATGGCTGTGTTGTCCTTATCGTGTGTCCAAAGAGGTTACAGTCCAAAGCCAGATGATGGATGGGAGAAGTAATAGAGACACAGAGAGCACAGAGAAGTGGTTTGCCAAAGGGCACACAAGCAATTTCAGTGGCAAAGCTAGGAACAGAATCCAAGTCTCCTCACTCACACTTCCGTGGACCATTCTGCCACTCGTATTTTCTATTATTCCTCTCCATTATTTTCTCAGATTATCCGACACAGTCCACATTCAGCACTGCCACTCTGTGATCAAGACTCATGTTCTGCAGCTTTGGGCAAGTCATTTAACTGCTCTGTGCCTCATTTTACCCATTATAAAAGGGGGAGAAGTCCCAACAACTTTGAGGTGGTGTGGGAAGGCTAAATCAACCAGCATGTAAGGCCTCTGACTGCAAGTGCAAAGCAATCTTCTTCCTAGAAGAGGTATAACTTTAAAATTAACATCCAAAACATCACCCAATAGCTAAAGACACGTTTTGCCCTATTTATGAGGCGAGACTGGCACATTTAATATGGAAAATAATGGTTAAAACATCTTTGCTGCAGTTAGGGGAATAATAATAGGGAATGAATCCATGAAACATTAAAAAGCTACCATGAATAAAGAACAGCCCTTTCCCCAAGCCCGCTGCAACCAGAACATAATGCAGCTGAGATGCTTTTTGGTGTTTACTGCTTGAATGACTAATGTTCAGAAACCTTCCCTTAACTGTGCCGAGAACTGATTGATTTCAGTGCTACGCTATCCAGGTCAATAAAGAAGAGAATTTCTCTATTACCACAATGATTCATGGAAGTGATTACTCCAACTTTGACATGCCCTAAAATATATATATATATATATATATATATATATATATATATATATATATATATAGA
>ML685868.1:3449963-3460434 GCA_007922175.1 Pelusios castaneus
GGGAGGTAATGAAGCACAGACCCAAAACGACCCTCAGGCCCCGGCCATGCACCCCTGAGTGCAGGACCTGGCTGGAGGCAATAATTTATAGCAAACCCAGGCCTGCTCTAAGTTACACCGATTAGTAATAGCCATAAGCTGGAATGCATCAGACTCGCACTTTCTTTCCTGGCCACACCTCCATACTCTAGGGGCTATGAGTGGATGCTGCACAGCCAAGTATTCCGTGAGCTTCCTCAGCTTTCCTATTAGGTGTGTATATATCTCTTTCTATAGGGGTTAGAGCACAAGGACCATTGCAGCGACCTGAATCTGGCTCCTAGTGTTTGTGTAGACGCTGGAGGGAAGTGTGCCTGCATCACACCCTTTCAAGAGTCAATAATAATGAAACCTACGAACTGCCTTTCTGAGATCTCAGGAAGTTTTACATTTTAAGTGCCTAATGCCCAACACCCCTTAGAGGTGGGCACTGTTACCCCATTTTCAGACGGCCTCGCTCTCAGACTCATAACATACAAGCCTCTCCACCTCGACAAAATGATCCCCAACTCTGCTGCATGGCTTGGAAACCGGGGCCACACACAGAAGACATCTCAAGCATTTAGAAAAGTATCACCAACAGTGCCTTCGCAACTCTTCAGATCAGCTGATAGGATAGATGTACAAACATCAGCGTCTTGGCTGAAACAAATTCTACCAGCACTAATAATAGAATCTGGAAGGGACCATGAGAGGTTATCGAGTCCAGTCCCCTGCACTCACAGCAGGACCAGGTACCCTATTAAACCATCCCCGACAGGTGTTTGTCTAACCTACTCTGAAAAATTTTCAATGCTGGAGATTCCACAACCTGCCTAGCCAACTTATTCCACTGGTTAATCACCCTGACAGGAATTTTATCCTAATGTCCAACCTAAACCTCCCTTGCTGTAATTTAAGCCAATTCTTCTTGACCTATCATCGGCAGTTAAGGAGAACAATTTTTCTCCCTCCTCCTCGTGACAACCTTTTAGGTACTTGAAAACTGTTATGTCCCCTCTCAGTCTCCACTCAGGCCATAATTATCCAAAGCCAACTTTGCTGGATAGCTCATGTTGTTCACATGCCCGACTCCCACCTCCCTAAGAAAACCCTTTTCACACAGCTGAAAGAAGGTCAACAAATTCAGGGAGAGCAAAGAAAGCACTTTAAAGACACTTTGAAGGCAAACATGAAGAGGTGCAATATTGACATCAATAGCTGGGAGGCCCTCACTCAGAAACGTCTAAAATGGAAGAAGAGTCTGTTGGAGGGATCTCAATACTTTGAAACTGCTCATTGGCAGGTAGAAGAGGAAAAGAGGAACAGGTGGAAAGAACATCAGACCAGTCAATGCAGCAACACTGTGCCTATCCCTCCTGGAAACACCTGTCCTTATTGTGACAAGATACGTAGGTCTAGGAATGGACTATAAAGCCACCTGTGGACCTGCTACGGAGAAGACAATCTTACTCATTCACGAGTGCCAGCATCATCGTTATCCCCGTTTTACAGATGAAAAAAACTGAGCCACCATGAGGGAGAAGTAGTTGCCCAAAGTCACACAGTGAGTGGTAGAACCCGCAAATACGATCCACACCTCCTGACACCCCCGGTATCTCTACACTACAGTTGGGTGGTGTAAGCTTGAGTAGATGTACATGCACTAGCTCTTCTTGAGCTAGCATATTATACTCCCTCTATTTTAGCTGATCCTCGTATCACAGGCAAATGTACATGCAGTCTCTTCAATGAGAACTCATTACATATCTAAGGCCAAGTTTACGCTACAAAGTTGTCAGCACAACTGTGTCGGAGAGTGTGTGAACACATCTTCTAGCCAGAATGGCTATGCTAGCAAACCTCAATGAGCTAATGCCATTTGGGGAGGTAGTGTTACTACGTTTGTAGAAAAACTAACCCTAATGGCATAAAGTACATCTATATCAGGGGCTCTGCCAATATAGCTATACCAGCAAAGCATCTGTAATGTGTAGACAAGGCCTGAGAAAACCCCACAGTGATCTTCCAGGGCAAATTCTGGACTTTTGTCTACTACTTCAGCAGCATTTAATGGGCTACCGCAATGGTTTTCAACCTGTGGTCCATGGGGATCCGCAGACTACGTATAAGACTTCCAATGGGTTCCATACCACCATTCATAAATTTGTAGGGGTCTGCAAATGAAAAATGTTTGAAAGCCACTGGACTAGAGAAAACTGTCTCTCTCATCTGGTAACACATATTCCACCCTCCCCCTACACATTCTTTTTTTGGTAGGAAACACATTAGCTATGAGGCTATGCATTACTGTGATACATTTGCTTTTGAAGCACTGAGTGGCTTTTAGAATTTGGCATTCTGAACTTTCAAGGAGGAAGAATGTTATTCTCACGACAAACTTTGAAATCTATTTCCTGAATACGTTAACTGTTTACTCTCTCTCTCTCTCCTGGCCACTTTAAATCCTATTTAAGTAAACATAGCCCTAACCTCTACAATTCTTACCATTCAGGTGTCAAATAACATTCCAAATGCAGGAAATTAATGTAACAATATTTTAAAATACAGAGACAGAGCCTGAGAAGGTAGTGGGACGAAGGCTTTTAAGCAAACATTCAACATCCTACTCTTACGATGAGTCTTCCAGTTCATTTTATGGTATTCTGGCAGCTTTAATTGCTCAGATATGTATGTCACAGGAATCAACAGTTATTACTAAACATTCACCTTTCTATCAAAGCTCTTTAGCACACATGGGTCTGGATTTAGCGTCCTGTTCAAACAGTGTGTGTTTTAGTTCAAATATCTGTACTCTTGTGTCTCAGATTGGTATCAATCCTTTTCTTCTGTACTAAAAAAATACGATCTGAAACAAGAACTTTATAAAATAAATCTCTGGTTGGATTCTATATTCTTTTAATTGGTTTTAATATCCCAAGGCCAAAATTTGCTTTCAAGTTACTCTAATGCAATGCCACTGATTTTAGTAGAAGCTACAGAGAAGAATTTCTGTCTTGTATTTTTCTCTATTGAAAATAAGAAGCAAAGGATGCCCAGCTAACCCTTCCTTATTTAAAGTATTTCTTTTTCATTTAAAAATAACAAAAATAAGTTCTTTGTATGCTACAGTCAAATAAAAGAGCTTCATATATATTTCTGCTTTAGGAGCGCTGAGAAGGGCTTATATACAAAATTGCCACTCAAAGGTGGCCACAAAAATAATGGTGGCAAATATTTTTCGTCTAATAAATTTAAGGCATTTTTACCGTTTTTTTTCTTTCAAGGGAACAAAATCTCTGACAAGTGTCAGTTTCAGTCTGATTCAAATGCTAATTGAGAAGTTGTTAGTGTCAGCAAACTTTTTTTTTTTTTGGGGGGGGACGGACGCCAATGAGTCAATAACTTTTTGTGCTGAGCACAAGTTAAAATAGATACTGCATCTTCACCCTCCTTTTTTGCACTAAGGCATATTTAAAGCAAATGATAATAAAAGTTTCTCAGTTCCTGCTTCAACCCAAACCTCTACTTCTTCTTTTCATCCTTCTAAGAAGCATAGGGACAGAACTTGCTAAGAAAGGAAAAGAAATGGCTTTTGCATAACCAGCGTGTCATAAGAAACTAAGTTGCACAACTAGTTCACAGAAGCCTGGATGATAACGCAATCCAAATAGCGTTTCAAAGCGGGATGCTCATATCTAGGGTATGTCTGCAATGAAGGTGTGATTGTAGTCCGGGTAACAACAGCAGTGTCAGCATGGTAGAACAGGCTTCAGCAAGGGCTAACCATCCGGGTTCTTACCCAGAATCCCTAGAGGGCTTGTACTCTGATTACCTGCCAATTCTGAAGCCTGTACCACCTTGTCTGTGGTTGCTTCTCTAGCTGGATTAAAGCTACTGTTCCATGCTCCAATCACACCCTTCACTTTGCAGTGTAGCTATACCTCTAATGTTGAAGGATAGGTACAGCACAAGAGAGAAAGAAACTATTCCCTTTTCCTCCTCCAACGTTTCCCCGGGCAAGAACCCTTCAGAAGATACATTGCTCTCCATGGCTGCCCACCAACTCCAGTGTCTCAATTTTAAAATCTGTTTCCTTTATGCTTGTATTTTCTCAGGGTTTTTTTCCTCCCCTAGTGAAGTAGGAAAAAAAATCTGAGTTAGAAAAGAAAACAACCAGTGCTAAAATGCTATATCCTCTTTTTAAAAAAATCCCAGAGCTCCGATCCTTTATGTTCCTGTTGTCTTTGACCACTGCAAATGCTGGGCAAGGCACTACCAGCCATTCAAATAGGAGCCTATAAAACAATAAAACCTGGAAATACCAATCTTCTTGCTTGGTGGGTCCTCTAGCACCTTCGTTTGGGCACAAATCTGACATCAGAAATCACAACATTCAAAAACCAATAGGGGAACACTTCAACCTCCTTGCTCACTCCATTGGTGACTTGTTAATAGCTGTTCTCCAACAAATCGCAGCTTCAAAGAGGAACTGCAGAATTGGAACTTATCTGTAAATTTGACTACGTTGCCTCAGGGTTAAACAGGGACTACGGATTTTATTCTCATTACAACAGGTGATTTGACCTCACCTCCCTCTATATGCTGTTCCCCAGTGTTTGAACCCCAACACCTATTCTGATTTGCTGTTACAGCCTGACCTGATCCTGTGTCACACACTTCCCTGCATTTAATTTCCTCCCGTTCTGTAAATTCCCCATCTTCAAAGCATTTGACGAAGTGGGATTTTCTTCCACGAGTGACACATAAATTGGTTAGTCTTTAAAAGTGCCACGGGACTCCTCGTTTGTTTTGCTGACCTAGACTAACATAGCTTTGGACCTTCGTTTTGCTAAACCATGGCCATCAGCAAAGCAATTACTAGCTAGTCATGGCAGATTCTACCACTGCTGAGTGAGGAGGGATTTACCGACAATGAGCTCCATCTCACAGAGAGGTTGCACTTAACAAGAATCAATGGCTAGAAATTAAGGTCAGACAAATTCAAATGGGAAAGAAAGCACCAATTTTTAATAAAGACTGTGATGAATCAAGAAAAATTATGGAGTCCCTATCACTTGATGTCTTCAATTCAAGACTGGGTGGCTTTCTGGTTGATTCACCCCCTCCCCTGCACAGGGCAGGAGGAGTCCTGGCCCCCCCCCAGCTGCGGTGGGGTGGGGGCATGAGGCTGAAAGGGGGGGGCGGTGCAAATGCAGTTCTGTAGCCCAGTCCCGGTTGGAATATGGCAGCTTCACCCCCCCCCCCCGACACACACCTGAGGAAGGGGCCTGCGTTGGCCTGTCCCCACTCATAGAAGGGGTTGGGGGGGGTCCTTAGCACCTCCTGTTTTCCCCATCCCCTGCGAATGACTGGTCCAGCACCACTTGAACCCTGGCTGGGAAAGGGCAGCCTCACACATACACATGTCTGAGGAGAGGAGGGGTGCTCGGGGCATCCTTCCCAAAATGGGGGGGGGGCGCTGATGGATGCCCCCCCATCACTTACCTATTGCCACTGGCTCTGACAGGGGACTGCCTCCCCTCCCCTGCCTTGCTGGGTGTGAGCCTACCTCTTCCCAACATGATAGGGGTGAAGGAACCTCCTGCAGCTTGTGAAGGGGCAGCCCAGCGCTCCCCCCCAGCCCAGCACCCAGGGGCCTGACCCTCCCTGTCTCCCCAACCCCTCCCGCCACATCAGGCCACTGGGCTCAACACAGGAACAACTGGATGAAAATCTTAGGCTGCGTTATATAGGCCGTCATAGCGAGATGATCTAACTCAATCCATTCTGATATTAACCAGTTATGAATTTTCAAAGCATATTCTGGATTTAGCTGTGTTGGCTTAAATCATACTAAAGCTTTTTAGCCACAGGCGTCAGGTTTCACTAACTCAAACTTTCTCTGTTAACTTTTGACTCTGCAGAGTTAATCTAGTTACCTTCTTTCCAGAATACGGAGCTCCAGATCCCCGACTTTAGACTCAAAGGTCTTCAGAGATTTTAACCCAAGGCCTGTAATTACACACCCGGCATTTCATCACGCATATTCAACTGTGGGTTTGTTTTGTTTAAAAGGTTAAATATCTGTGTGACGTTAAAGAAGGGTGGAAACAAGCCACTAAAAAGGACATGCAAGTTTGAGGTTTGCATTTTTGCACTTGCCAAGCTTTGCTCAAGTTGTTTTTTAAACCCCCTTCATGTTTGAAGCAGCCACATAGACAATATTCCTGGAGTAAAAGTATAGAGAGCTGCTGCCTCGCGATGAAACCACGATGGCCACTCATGTTGGCCAATGCTTGGTTAATGATGATGTTCCTTCGCAAGGTAGCTGGCTCTTTCCTCTTAATGACTAATTACTGCACGTCAGGCTCTGCTCTGGCGGTGCGACGACTTTGTTGGCCTCTGGCCTAGACTCTGCATTTGCTTCCCGGCTGTCCTTTGGAATGTTTTCACAATTTATGTTTTAATTCTTTTCCTCTATTACAACATTTCCCAGACTGGAAAATTTAATATGAGCCTAGTCCCCCCTCACCTCTGCTGGGCTTGCCTGCCACCAAAAAAATTTACTAGCGTGGAGACCCCTGTCTGGGTTTGAATTTGAGACTTCCATTCCCCTACACTTGCAGAACTCTCAGCTCAGCCGTGGTTGGGGAGAATGAGAAGGTGTCTGCATTGTTATGCGTCCTCCATGTCCCACAATTGCATTCAGAGAACAAGCGGGTTTACTGGCTACTTTGCCCACACAACCACAGCAGCAAACATACAGTGCGAAACAAGTGAAATAAAAAGAAGGAAAAAGTGTATACTAGAAAGATGACATGGGCTCACTGCCTCACCCAATAACTCCGTAAAACCAGCCTCAAAATCTTTTGTCTGTGCCTTGCAGGGGTGAGTCCCTGATGGACATATTTGGACGCAGTGGTTAAAGTATAATTTGACGGGCCCCGGAACCCTCCTAATCTCCGGGCCCCCTTCCCGTATTGCCTGGGCACCCTTCATGCATGTGCGGGCCCCAGCCCAGGTAGGCATTTGCAACCACTTCTCAGTATCATATGCATCGGTTATCACTCCATAAAAATATTTATAATTTTATACGGCGTTTATGTCTATAGCAATTATTGTCACAAACTAGCAAACACTGCATAACGCAGTAAGTATTGTGATTAACAATGGTGGGGCGTAGGACCTGCCAGCTGCCAGGGCAGGGCGGAACATGCGTTCCACCGGATTTTTCTATTTTTAGGGGCCTCGGAACTCTGGCCCCTCAAATTTGGGGGCCCCAGAACTGCATTCCAGTGCGTTCCCCCTTACTTTAACCCCTGTTTGGACAGCACTTTTGTGTCCCATATGCCCTAATTATTGAATGAGATAACTTTAGGAAGATAAAAGAAGTATGAAACCCTCCCTCCTCTCCCAGAATGCCAGATGCAGATGTGCCATAATTTAACCGAGAACCACACCCACAATTCTCAGTAGCACCGCACAACACAGTGTGTTTGGAAATCATTCATAAGAGTCATCCTAAAATGGTTTTAACTTAGGCACTTTGGGAGTTCCCTACTGAAAGAGGAAATATTGCTAAATTGAGACAGTATCAATAGAATAAGGAAGCACAGTTGGCCATGATACTAACCATTTTACATTCTATGCGTAAAATGATATCTTGCTCTATATAGAAAACTTATATTTCTGAAAGATGTGATTTGAAAAGAGAGTTTATTATTAAACATTAGTCTCTTTAGTCTTCCCAGCTAATTGGAAAGCATAATGTTTCAAGCTAAGCTCTATGGTTTACTACACTTAAATGATAACATAATGATTATTTTTTAAATTCATGTAAGATCAAATTCTTCCATAGGAAAGCAACTCCTATTCTCTTAGTTCAATCATTAGTTGCAGTTAGGCTCCAGAATCCAGTCACACCCATGTAATTATACTCTCTGTTATTTCAGGATTTTTCTGTTTTATTTTGGATTCTTTTGTTTGCTTCATTCCCCCATTGGGTCAGCTCCTGCTGGACCCTGAGATATTTTGTGGCTGCCCATGGAGACTCTATTTTGGAGAAGAATTTATCAGTGCTACAAGGAAGGACTTGGACATATGTTTAGATATGAGGACGGTATAAAAAGGTACTTTCAAAATTGTAATTTTGATATAACTGCGCAGGAAAAGTTGGCCTACATACATTTTCTAGAACACGCAAATCTGGAATCAGTGCACAGTAGATAAAGTGCAGTTGCGTGTTGGTTACAGGGACTGGGGACTCAAGAAGAAAATTTAGCTCCTTTGACCTCTCTCTGCAATCCTTTAGTATAAATACTACAAATACAGTATTATTTCCAGTACAGTTGTTTAGGTTTTTCTAAACAGTCTAATAACAAACATATTTCTTCAAGTGCTTTAAAAACTATTCTGTTTTTACCAAACTATCAAAATGATCTGCCACATTTATGCTCTCGACAGGCAACACCAGGTACTAAGAAAGAAAAAGACCTTAGTGAATTTTTTTTTTTTTAAAAGCTCTAGGCCTGAAATTTGTTGATAAAAATACTCTTTAAAAAAGAGCTCTGACTCTGTGCAAAGACTTCATCGACGGAGAAGTTTGGGAATGGATTGTAGAGTGTTCTTCAAACCACAGGTTGGGACCTAGTACAAGGTCACAGACCCTTAGATACTGGGTCATGGCGCACCCTGCTGCCGCCACTGAAAGACTGGACTGCGTTGCTGAAAGATGTAATTGTTGGGTCACGGACATAAATGGCTCCCCTCGTCTGCGGGAACCATGGCTCCCCTTGTCCCCGGGAACTGCAGCTCCCTTTGCCCGAGGAGCCGCAGCTCCTCCATCGACCTAGGCAGTCGACTTAAGCGTCTAGTGTAGGCGCTCTGAGTCGACTTTACAAAGTCGAATGAATTTAACAAGTGTAGACATAGCCAATGAAGATATATACCATATAATGGGACTGATCAACTCCTGGGGTTCTGGTGGTGAAAGTAGAGCTCAGCCTGGGTATTCCCAACATTGTCGAGTCTGTTACTGTCTAAGTGTTGCAGTGACACAAAGAACCTGCAAACCTCTCACCGGAAGGGCAGGAGCCTGCCCAAAGCTTTCTCATCTGGAGTTCTTTATAGACTCATAGACTTTAAAGTCAGAAGGGACCAGTACAATCATCTAGTCTGACCTCCTGCAAAATGCAGGCCTCAAGACCTCACCCACCCACTCCTGCAATAGGCCACCAACCTATGACTAAGTTATATACCTCCTTAAATCATGATTTAAGGACTCCCTAGGGGAGAATTATTTGGGGGAGTTGGTCATTTCTCTGGGGGGAGGGGGGCTGCCTCCTCCACACAGAAAGTTGCAATTTACACCCCTTTCATCCAAAGAGACGAGTCTGGCCCAACATTACCCAAATACAGATGCACCCACACGCACACTCTCTAAGAACAAATTATTCACCTTACTGCGTTGTAGCTATCCACTCACCAGACACTGCATTTCAGGAATGGGAAAGTACTGAAACTCATAAAGCAAATGCCTCCATTTCAATATAAGCTATGTTTTGTGCTGTATGTGTGGGAGACAGAGGATTTTTACAACCAATGATTTAATGTTCTTTTCTCAAAAAACAAACAAAAAGCCACCTTATTAACGAATGCCCAGGAGTAACCATGGAGCACAGAAACAAACACAATAGAAGAGAAAACATTTGCAATTAGGAAACACATTTTCCTTTTTAAGTTGCTACTGCATTCTTCTAAACACCAGTGAGCAAAACAGTCACAGGAGAAGTAAAATATTGGTGACAGTGTCCTTTTTATTTACTATGAACAGTCAGTCTTTGATCGCTGGATATTCTCACTCGGGGTCCCAAGTCTCAGATGTATTATAGTGAAGGCAGAGTACTAGCTTAGGACAGATGAACATCGCATTGGACAGAAAACTGTGCCTGAGTCTGAATATTGCAAAATGGAGTGACCCCTTTATGTACAAGACCTATATAGAACCAAAGAAAGAGTCTCGTGACACTCCTTGTTTGTTTTGCTGAACTAGACTAACACGGTTACCCCTTTGGAACTTGTCTATATATCGCCAATGTAGTTTTATAGAACTTGAATAGGTTTCTATAGAAATAACTATAAAATCCCACAGAATTTAATAGCTGATCATAGTCTTTTTATTGTTTTAATTAAACCACCCTATAGGAGTCTATGGCAGGGATATACTTTATTAAATTTCACAAGATGATTTCAAACACCTACAGAAAAGTGGACAATTTTCTATTAATCTTCCATAGGACTTTCCCATAAGGGCCCATAATGCTCGCTTCTTTTACTACATGTACTTATTTAAGCTCTCATGGCGCCTGTTACAAGTTTTAAGAGCCTGATCCAATGGAAGTCTTTCTACTGACTTTGAATCAGGCTTCAACTGCATTTAATTTTTTTTTTT
>ML685868.1:3460534-3522375 GCA_007922175.1 Pelusios castaneus
GTGCCACAGGACTCCTTGTTTGTTTTGCTGACCTGTACTAACACGGCTCCCCCTGAGGAACTTGTCAACTTGGCCTCTAATAATCTCTCCTCTTCTCAGCCCTCTACAATCATCCTTCCCTAGAAATGGCTGAGAAAACAAAGGACTCTCCTAGTATGTTCAAAAAAACACCCGACTCTGGAGAACAAAGGAAGGAAATGAGTTCCAGATCCAAGGACTCTTCTCTTTAAATATCCTCCTGCCAGTCCCCTCCCATTAATACCTGCTTGTGAACCACAGAAGATGATAATTGCTGTGCTATATTTGGCCCTTATGCAACCGAGGTCAGTGTTAATCCCAAAAGCAGCTGATACTCCACAAACAAAAGGCTGAAGTTATAGCCTCATTTCTGGTTAACAGTCCAGTTTTATTCTAACTTTGCAACATTTTTTCCACAGTGAATGAGTTGGGCTCCATCTGACGTTGCCAAATCATCCACTCCAACCCTGTCAATTTAGTTTCTTACTGGTCCAAGAGCTAATGAGACCGAGCGAAGAGACTGTGGCATGTCCAACATGTTAAGCTGACTTTCTGCTGCTTCTTCCACCTCTGCCTGACTTTGCTTTTTCTGTTTCCTTTCTGGATTATGTGTAGCTTGCACTGGGTCCAGGAATGCCTCTTGCTTTGACTGCCTAGATTCTCTCTGGCACCCATGTGGACCCTGAGGGCATCTAGCAGAGCCTGGCTAAAAGGAAAACAGAACCTATGCCATTTTGATGTTTCCATTAATCCAGAGCACAAGAAAGCTCAGGTTCTAATCACAAAGATGGTAGGAAACAATGGTATTTCTAGCGCTTGACATATGTAGTAGGAAGGCTTGCGAGTGGGAAAATAAGGTTGCTAATCACTACCGTATGTCTTGCAGGCATCTTTAATGTGAAGTATTCTAACAATGCAATTTGGTGCACTTTACTGTCCATTTCTTGCATTCTTGAATTACCCTTTAAATGACCTTTACTTAGGCTATTTTCACCCATTGAACTACAGCAGCACACAATGCAACCATATGCCCTTGGAGACTCATTGTTGCCAAGTGATACTTCAGATGGGATGGGAGCTAGCGTGGTGGCTTTCTTCTCTACATTCCTCCACTGCATCTAGCAATGGCAGGAAGTGTTTGGTGAATTATAACCTTCCTGCCTACATAATGTCACCTGCAATATGGTCTTCAGTGTGTGGGGGCGGAGAACAGCATCAACATTACCATGAATCTTAACTTTTTTTTTAAAAAAAATTAATTTCATTTCAGAAATGTCTCGCAATAGACATTCAAGTCCTTGAACAATGGCTAACAACAAAAAAAAATTATGCTGCCAGAGTGACCTTTGCAAGAAATCTAGGGAAAAAGAAAAGAGCAGGATATTCCCTTTCTAGGGAGGACTGTGAACCATCTCCCAACTGCACTCCTGAACGTGAATCAATTTTCCTTCAGTCGATAACTAGCGCAAAGGTTCTAACCTTCATTTGTGCTCCAAATACTCAATCGGGGATGTAGAACACATACCAATTAAGCAATTCAGCTAAAATAAGAAGGCCGTGAACCAACATCGTTGCTGCAGCTGCCCCTGAGGGATTGAGGGTTATCAGCTTGGGGAAAAGGTAATTTATTGAGCTTAATACTCTGCGAAATGTTCTCATGATAATAAGATTGTAAGATCGTTTTAATATCTGAAGTCATGTTGAAAAGGTCATTTCTCATCTTTTACGCCTACCTAAGTCATGTAAATTAGAGCTACTCAAACAGAGTTGAGGATTTTTGTAGCCTAAGTTTTTCTGTTATTTCATCTGAAGGACTGCAAAAGGCTAGGAATCACAGGTGAGGACAACCAACCAAATCACCAACTGGTGCAAAATAACAAACTTCAGTGCATCAATAGTGACGTACGTCACCTGGAAATCTGGGAGGATATCTTGATCTCACAAAAGTCAGTGAAAGTTTATTCACTGTTTTCAATAAAGCCAAGATTCTGCCCCTTTTCTTGTAGATTTTTATTTTATTGTATTAAGGTTAGAATTTTTTTAAGTGTTCTGATTTGGAGACTATATTCCATATTAAAATAATTAAGAATGTTGGGTATAGGTTGGAGGGAGGTGAAGAATAGCTAATGTTATCCAGTCAGCTAAAAGTTTTATTATTAGGCAAATGGGGCTTTGGCAGTTTTACAAGCAAAGAATTCTCCTTTTTTCCAACTTTTTTTTCCATGGAAGAGAATTAATTTGGTGAGGTTCCCCACTCTCCCCCAAGTGCTTTCTAGGCAGAAACTCTGTAAGCTTTACTCTCTTCACAGCTCTGCCAACATTCCTAAATCACACCTTGCATTTGCCCGTTTTTCTAACGCTGAGCCTCACTTTGGCAGAAGAAACAGAGTCACGCCAAGGTGTGATGTTTTTGTGATCCATACAGCTATCCAATGGGGACTGAACTGACACCAATAAACTCATCTCACTTATGTCCATAACCCATTTTTGATTATAGGTCTCTAAAAATGAAAAAAAATTACATACCTAGTCCTTTAGGTTTGTTGCTGTTGTTTTTTCTGATGCCTCAAGTACATCAACACATTGAGTTATGTCTGAGTTTATTCAAAGCAGAATATCAAATACTGCATTAGATTTCATGGCAGTCTGAAAGAAGATTGTCCCCCCTTTTTCATTTTCTCCTTACTGGCTTCCTCATCTTCTACCGCTCTATGCTCTGCTGTTTTTTTAGATACCGCCCCTCTCAATTTCTTGTCCAGCACTCCTTCAAACCTATTTCCTCAGGAAATTCTTTTTTACTGAGCTCTCCATACCAGTTATCTATCCACTCTCCTTTTTGCTTGCACTGTTGTCCCATGTGTCTTGACTTTGTTGGTCTTGTGCCTCAGGTTGTAATAATTTCCAGGGCAAACTAAGTCTTTTTCTCTATGTCTGGCAAAGTACTGCAAAGGTGCTATAAAAATGATTAATTATAACAGATCACAGCTGGAGCAATTTAATATATTGTAAAGTGAACACACAGGAGAGTTGGTCACCCAATGTGTTAGCCAAGTGAGTGTTTTTAAAGCATACATCCAATTCTATGTAAAAAGTTTTCTACTGCAGTATTTTCAGATTTGCCGACTGGCATGTGTGTGAATTTTCCAACCATTCATCAACTTGAACTTCTCCCGTGGCTTTTATCATACATTACAGTCCCTCTGACAACTTCACAAAAGAGATAGACTGGAACAGCTGCCAAACCATTTCTTCATCACTGGCTCTCAGAGCCTGGGTTTCTGAAGAGGGTTGCAATGAAAAGATGCCAAGATTGTCACCCTTGTTCTCATAGTAGTCATAATGATGGTGAGAACGAATAACATACAGGATCAGATTGCTCTGTCCTGCAGGAAAAACTGTGCATTATTGCCCTTCCAGTCTTTCCTAAATTGGACCACTGGCTGTGTTTAGGGTATGAGTGTGTGTTCGACAAACACGAGCTCTGTCCCAGCCTTCCCGGAGGGAAAACACCTACACAAAGGCTCTACCGAGAAGGTTACCCGGCAGCCCAGCTCTATTGGAATTATGCTTCCAAGGTCTCCTGTCCAGCTATTACTCCCCACTTAGACAGAAGTTCCAAATAAAAATCAGTCTGTCGCGAACATGATCTCATCGTATCTCACTTTAAGACTCCTTCTACTAGTGCAGGAATAAGGCCACATCGTATCCATGGGGAAGTCAATGACACACTGATCCTATCTGAGGGCACAATTTGGCCTTTAGTGTATGAACAATATTATCTCCACTACAGCCAGAAGAGGCTTTTGAGTCACTCTGTGATACTGTTCTTCCAAGTGAAGCATCTTATATTTTGAGGCAATAAACTCACCTTCTCCAGAAAACCGAGGCACAGAGAAAAGCAAGTGGCATAAAGGCATCCCAAGCAACCAGATCTTTTTACCCTATAGGCTTGTGTCTGGAAGTTGACTGCCACTAACAGACTATAAACTCAGAATAAAAATAGGCAGAAAACATCCAACTACTGTTTACAAGGTCTATTTCCCCCCCCCCCTTTCTTCTCCTCCTGTTTAATAGCTGTAGATTAAGTTAAGTCTCCAAAAAATGAGCAGAACTGATGTGACTGTGAAACCATAAATCAAGTTTGTTTCACTTCTGCAATAGTGCACTTCAGAAATTCACAGCACATTCTGGGTAAGAGTGGATGTGTGTTTTTCACTCATCGTGCAGGGGAGACACAGAGACAGGCTGTGGTTACCTTAACAGGAAACCTGCCATCTATTTTCTGTAGTGTGTGCCAAATAATGCAGCCTGCATGTTAATGGATGATAAATCGTTATTTGGTAGAAAGATGTATTTCTCGCACAGCTTAAAATATGTCCGTAAAAAAGCTGATACCTGTTAATCTCAGGCATTTATATCTTCAGCCAATTCTAAAAATTTCTGTCAGTTTCTGAGTAGCCAATATTTCATTGCTGATTAGAAAAATATCTGCAAGGGAGGAAAAACCTAGAAGTATATGAATAGTAAAAATTTTTCTTTTCTTCACTTCTTCAAAGCTCATATGTAACACGGAAAAATAAGAACTGTGATTGAAGTATATAAAGTCAGCACATTGGAGATAATTTTGCAGAGCACATAAAAGTTGACAGTATTGAAATCCAAGGGATATCAAGCATTTTAACTTACCTTCTTTAAAAAGAAATGATAGCTAGATAGATAACTAGATAGCTAGATATTTTTCTCCCAAAATTCTTTGTTTCATTTTCTCATGTTCTAGTCCTCTCTCTCTCTCTCTCTCTCTCTCTCTCTCTCTCTCCTTCCAAAAAAAAGTATCTGTCTTAGATTTTAGAGTCAGTCACCTATTGTATAGTAACAGATAAATTTCCACATTAAATCAATAGCAAATGTCAAATCTCTAGTGAACTTTTAGGAAACTCTGGTGCATCTCCTTTTTGGAATGAAAGCGTTTTGTTTTTAATTGAATGCTTGGTTTGAAGGAATCCAAGATTCATGGCAACTCAAGGTTTTCCAGCCACTGTTATTTCCGCAGATCAATTTCAAAAGCCGCTAAGTCTTAAACAATAAGGATGAACATTGTTCTACATTTGAGTGATATTTTAAAATCTAGAAATATGCTGCTGCTCCAATTCTATTTCCCAGCCTAACCACAAGTTTCAGGTCTCATACACTAATATAGCAAAGTACAGGAGCCTCTATTTGGCTTGCTCATTGTATATTGAGCCCCTCTGTTGGCTGTTATGTTTTAAATGCCAACACACAGAGAGAAAAATGTACATAGGGCGCTATCCACAGAAGGCTGTCCGTCAAAGGTCTGAAACAGAAGGAACTGAATGGCTCGCTCAGACAACTGATGAGAGACCAGGCAAGAAATGGATCATCATAGAAGCCCAATGTAGAGCAACATACAGGGTGGAATCTGAAGGATGTGTACATACAGGGTAACATGAAAGAGGTAGTTTAACTTCATGTATCTCAAAAAGATCATATATTTCTAATTAAAAAGTTCTTGTATGTGTCAAACAATACAGATGCTTCCTTTATCAGCTTGCTAAGAAAATGTCGTCGTGATTCAGTACCATTCTTCGTAAAACCTTAACTGCATGGCTATGAAAGAGGTCTAATTTTATGGTAGTTTTATTTGCATTTCATATCAACATCTGACCACAAATGCCAAATATAACAATTATTAGATTTCACCTCAGTGTTTTATACTTTATTACGGGCCAAACCATTAAGTCCTTACTCAAACTTTACTCACGATATTATTCTACTGACTTCAGTTTGGGACAACACTGGCTTCATAATGAATTCTCACTTCATGAGTGTAAATACAGAGTTAACTCCACTGAATTCACCGGTGAAAACATGAGCGGGATGTGACCTTATATATAAAACACAAACAATATTCAAGAGATCATGGCTGATGTGCCTTTTTAAATCCAACTCTTCAGCAACAATAAGAATAAAAATAAACCATGATCCTTTTCTTCCTCCTCCTCTACTGCTCAGAAGGTCTCAGATCCAATTAAGATATCATTAAACAATAAAGACCAGCACTGCAAGAAAGAGCGCAACGAAGCACCTACAGAATTGCTGCAACCACTCTTCAAAGACCAAAATACCCAATTAAGGATGTTAGTGTTTTTGAGTTGTGCAGGCTCGCTCTCTCTCTCTCCATCTCTCTCTATGTGTGTGTGAGAGAAAACACATTAAGTATCAGATACAAACAAGTTTTAAGTCTCACATTTCTCTACCAATGTTTATTACTACTATCCTAAATAATAAATAATAATAATAATAATAATAATAAAGTTCGGACAAATGTTATCTGCTTAGCACATCCATCTCATAGACTCATAGACTTTAAGGTCAGAAGGGACCAGTACGATCATCGAGTCTGACCTCCCGCAAAATGCAGGCCTCAAGACCTCACCCACCCACTCCAGCAATAGGTCACCAACCTATGACTGAGTTATTTACCTCCTGAAATCATGATTTAAGGACTTTAAGATACAGAGAATTCACCGGTAGGTGAGCCATGCCCCATCTGAAGGGCTGTCTCTTCTCTAAAGACCACAGAGCAACTCTGTATTTCCATGTTAATGCAGACCCAGGTAAAAACCTGTTTTTGCAAGCTGACGGGGTTTTTGGTAGACTGGTCTATGCTGTGGAATTAAAATTCCTGCATGGGAAAATGGAGGAAGAAAGAATAGTGACACGGTCCTATGCCCCAATCATGTAAGTTACCTATTCCACCAGACCCCTACTCTTCTTGGGAACCCAAGGGAAGACAGTGGAGTCTGGTGAGGGTTCTAGGATCTGTCCACACAGAAGAATATGCGGGGTTAGGGCCTGAGAGAAGCTGTTCGTTTAATGAGCTAAATTCTGGCTGCTTTTTGAATGCGTATTGGGATTTGTATTTACCCTTCCCCCAGCTACCTGATGCAGTCACCAGAAAAAAGAATGATAATAAAAGGTTGATTAATTATGTGTAATAACTGGGACAGCATATCATGAAAATTCCATTCTTGTTTACTCAGCTAATTCACTTTTTATGAGTGTTTAGGCTTTAAAGCAAAACAAAGCACTAATTACCCAATTAACGAGCAATTAAGTTACTGCAGCCTAATAGCCTGTACAGTGGCTGCCTTTATGAGTCTGATGGTGAGTTAGAGACCCATTAAACAAATTTATACACAGCTGTAGCAAATACTACATTTCCAGAGATGTTACATTACATGCTAATATTTTCACAGCCCTGAATCATCATTTACTTCTTTAGGAAACAGAGGCTTAGTTAGCAGTGTTCTAATAAAAAGGGGGATTTCTTTTATATTTTTATTATAGCAGTACCCATGGGGAGGGGAGGAAGGGGGCACTATATCTGAAGATGTGTTAGCACACCAGACAGTTTATTACTCAACTGTACAACCTTCAGTCTGACTTCAGAATTTTCCCCTTGTGCTTCGACTGTGGAGGAATCTTTCAACAGTACGTCATCTCACTTCTGAGTACTGTTGCACCAAGATTTCACATGATGAAAGTTAAGACAGAGCTTGAAATTTCACTTTGGACTTCTTTTCTCTTGAAACTTTAGGTCAAACAAATAACATTATTTTAATGTGCCCTGGTGATTAATTTTTTTTTTAACATCAATAAGGGAAACGTGTCTATAACTTGAATTGCAAAAAGTAATATTTTAAAAGTCTAATTTTAATCTCAGTTGCAGAAAATATATTATTTTTGTTTGTTTTTCCAAACAAGATTAACTGAAACATAAAATCAGATTTTGGGCAGGGTAGGGGGGAGTACCCTGGCAATCAGGTTTCCTTTATCTCAATTCACCAATAAAACCAAAGACCAGCTTCCTACAGGCATATATGCACTTAAAATGGGTAACTTTCATAAGGAAAAAGAACCTCAAAACATATTTGTGTGTATATGTTTATAAGAATGCAATCTTGCAAACATATCACAGAGAACTGTGAGTAATTCCAGTGAAGTCTGGAGACAGCACTAAGCTGTACATATACCTGGTGAGTCAGACTCTCAGTTGGTGTAAACTGCCACAACTCCACTGGAAATTCATATTTCAATTTACAGAACATCTGAGGATCTACCCAATGTGTGTGTGTGTGTGCGCACGCGCGCATTTCTGAATAAGCTAAAGGCAACAGGGATGTCTCAATTGCAAAGTGAAATAAACAAAGTTTTATTCACACTCTTCAGTGACAATATAAGCAAGGCGTGAGCTTTGCTTCTAGGATAGATGGCTGAATAGAAGAAGGTGGCTTTTGCAAGAAATTTCATCTGTCAGAAAAAACAGCACAAAACCACACCTGTCCCCATTTACAGCCATATGTAACCTGTCTAACCTATACTCTGAGCATGCAAAAGTAAACAGATCTGTAAGATGAAAAATGATGAAGAGAAACTCAGAGTCAACATAAACAAGATAGAAAGTGGCTATGAATTCACTCAGAAGAGTTACATTATTTAAAAGAATAAATATACTTGAGTGGAAAACACTTTTTCAGAATCATCATCTAGCTCCACTCACCTACGAATCATCCAAACAGCATCTGGTTCAGTTCAAGTGATTTCTTCCACTCCACCCACCCATACCCCCATCTTTTTTTTAGGTCTCACTTGGCCTGTTTTGTATTGTTCTGATTTTTTTTTTCTAAAGTAATTTCAAAGAGTGAGTGTCAGATAGCAAGCCCAATACTCTTTTTCTCATTAGCGTTTTTCCCGTGCAGACCTTCAAATGTGGTAATAATTAATGAGTCTGTGTCAGAAAATGAATAAAAGATGGCTCAGATGCTTCACTGTTCAGGGCTGACCTTTAGCTGAGTCTACTGTATTAATATATTCTTGTGTTGTCAGACTCAAAGAGCTAACTGCCTTATGAATTATTTATCAACACAAAAAGTCTTAACCAGAAACAGTGTTAACATTAATTTCTAACCCTCTGTGTCACAGCAAAGCCTGCCTGCACTGCATAATTGAATTTTAGTTTTAGACAAGCAATCAAAGCACAAGTCACTGTTGTTGTAAGTGTGGCTGCCTATGATAACGAGAGGAACGGATGCTCTTTCTGCACATCTGGTGCATTACTGACGGCTCAGGTTTCTGTGAGCACGAAGCCAGAATGGAGGCAAATGTGGAATTTATTTGCGGCGCTTGAAAAGGCTTGCTTCTTTCTTTTCTACCTATTCTCTCGCTGTAACAACACTAGATGCTTTATTAATTATTACACTGCTACTGATATTTCTATGTGGACCTGGTCTGGAAATTCAGGACGGCTTCTAAAGGTTTTTAACATTCTGTGAACATACTTGACATAATACACCTAAATTATGAGACACTAGATTATGCAGATTGCGCAAAGGCTAAAGTAGTTTTATCTATCCTTTTATTCCTCCATCTCTGAGATGGGATTCTACTACACAATTTGTCCTCTCTTGGGATCTGGCTGCTTCTCATTTGGATGATTCTGCAGAGCCGGCTGTAGCAACCTTTGGAGAAACGAATTACGACAGAGATTCCCAAGCACTTTTGAGCAACTACCAAATCAAATCGCAGGGAAAAGCTAGGAAAGCCCAGCTCATGTTTGCGGCCTCTCATTCAATGGTACAGGGCCTGCTCCACAGTCTGAAGGCGTGAGGGCACACACACCTGAATGAGGCGCGAGCTATCCTTTGATAGCACCCGTAGCTCCTTTGAAAATTCCAGCCCAAAATACAGCAACCAATCACGACGCCTCTTCCTCCATCCCAGAGGATCATAGATAAGGAGAAGTTGGGAAAGCAGACCCAAATCCTCTCTCCTAATGGAGAAAGGGGATAGAAACTCTTTAATAAGTTGGGTCCCAAGAAGGGAACGCTTTTGGGGTTCCAGCAAGAGCCATTTTGGGAGCTCAGGCAAGAGGCTGGGTGAGCCAGAGAGCCCAGCATGGGGACACATTGCTGCTGGCAGAAAGAGAATACACATTTGAATAGAGCCTGAAGGGCAGCAGGAAGGACTGAGATAGGGCTGGTCCTGCAGTCAACGAGCAGAATAAAGAGGTGATGCCTTCAGGAGCACAAAAGCAGCAGCCCTTCCAGTCTCTTAAAAAAAGGTAGTAGGATGAAATAGCTATTGTTCAGCCAAGATGACTCAAGCACAGGGGTTGAGCCTGGAGAGGGGTCAATGGGATATGACTGCAAGTTAGGAGAAAGTGAATGGGGGCAGTAAGCTGCCAGGTACATCAAGAAGCAGGTGCAAAGCAAAGAAAAAGAGAGATGGCAGGATGGGGTGATAGCCCAATTGTCACCCACAATGGTGTAGGGGATGTGGGGTAATCACTACATCCAGACGACAGATCGACAATGTGAAGGATTTCCAATGAAGCCATAGGTGAGGGGAGCCCCACAGAACTAGCCGCCCATTGGCACCACTTGTCTCTGGAACTCGTGGTACCTTTGGGGCCAAGTATCTGGGAAAGTTTGCTCAGCATTCCCATGACCACACTGAGTGGAGCTCAATTACAATGCAGCTGGGAGGGACTGAAATAGTAGGAATCAACTCCGGGAGCGTGGAAACTTTGATCAAAGTCTATAAAGTTAAAACCACAGCAGTGAAATTAGAATCAAGTCCCAGGCTTTCCTACTGAACTCCATGAATTGTGAATTATGAAGGCTGAGCTCTTGCAAACATGCCCAAGGGATCGGGGTACCTAATTAAAATGAATAGAAATTGGGTGTCTAACTCCTATAGGCAGCTTTGAAAAACTCAGCTGGAAAACATAGCAGCAATGATTTGAGTCAGGGACTGATGCATTAACCCTTAACCAGCCCAACCATAGAGGTGAACTAGGCAGTCGCCTAGAGAACCAGGGTTTAAGGGGCATCAGATTAGACAAAAGTGAATTTTTTCTCTGTTTAAAAAATATATTAATGTTTTATCTCATATAACATGTTGGGAGGGGTGCCAAAGTCATAGTTTGCCTAGGGCACTGAAAACCCTTTGGCTGGCCTTCTCACCCATGTGACTTGACTGGGAGTTGGTAATAAAATTCCTACTTTTACCCACATTCCTGGGGATATCACCTTCTAACAAGAAAGAGCTGGCTATGAAAGTTTTTATCTGAACAGAAAAGCGCAGAGCTTTGTGCGTGCTAGACTGTATGGGTCTGGCTTTTCTGCATAAGGCTGCCAGCCAGATTTCAATGAAGCACGACTATGTTTTTCATTGCTTTGCTGGCCCTTGGTTAAAGATAATTTTGGGGGGCTCTAGGATTTCCTGAGCAGAAGGGTTTTTTACATTTTATTTTGCGTTGTTTTTATCTTGGCTCTGAAGGCTAACATGGCAGAAATCAGTTTTTGCCAATCAGACACTCTTCCTGGCCATTTGTATATTAAATCTGAAGCTGTGTCTTAACGGAGTGAAAAGCAGTTCTTCAAAATCACCTCACATCCTCTCCGTGACATGTTACTAGTGCACTCAATAACAGGGACAGCAACACCCCAGCTTGCTCTCTTATGACATGCTAACCTGAGACATTCAACTGCTGTCTAGTTACTGTTCGTTAATGCCCAGAAAAAACCCTATGTTTGTAAGATCAGCAAGGTCGACACAGACACTTTTACAACAAACTCTTAAATTATCCAAGTCCGCCTTCAAGTTGGTATTTATTAATTTTCCTCCTCAAACACACCAGAGGCCAATGACAACCCGTTCCCAGTTGCACACACTTGCAGCTGCACGATGGAAAATGACTGCATGGGCCAAGTGGAAGCTGATGTGTTTCTATACAAGCCAAATGAGGTTTAAAAATGACTGACACACTGAGATTGACTTTTACCCTCACCGAAGGCTCGTGGAAGGTATATTCCACCCATCATCCCCTGCAAAATTGGCCAATGGATAAAAATAGCTTATTGCTTTATAGCTGTTGCACAGATGCAGTGACCTGCTACATATCCCATTGTATTCAACATCCCAAACTCTCCCCGTCAGTTCTGTAAAATATATATTACAATTGGGGATATTTTTTTAATCTCCCACTTCAATATACCAGACTAGGCTAGTAAAAAATGAGACGGTCACGCTCTTTTAAAATAACACAACACCCACCCTGGCAGTTATGACATAACCCGGCAGATTTTTCTTGTTACTTTGCTGTTTTAAGTGCCTCACTCAATGTGAATCCAATTACCAAGGCCTTTGTTTTCTCTAACAAAGGGACTGTGTTCAGGGTTGTGTCTCATCTGGCTTTAATCATCTCTCAGGAGGGGAGCTCCGTAACAACCATCCTGGGATACCTTTTATGACAGCTTTAGGAAGGCACCTGGAAGACAGGAGTGGTTTGAAGAAAGTGCAGAAGTAGACGACTTCCCACTTTCTTTTCTTTTGACAAGTGCATAAGCCTTTCACAGAGGTCCAGTAAATCCGTACATGACATATCTTGGAAACTGATGGCAACTATTTTTTAGCAGCTATGTTTTGACTTGCGCCATGAATTATTTTAAATTCCTCTAAGTCTTTTTTTTTAAAAGTGCTCTGCATCTTCACTGGCTCATACATCTGAAAATTACAAGCTTTACTATTAGAAGTGGCCAGCACATACAGTCAGGTTTTCTTTTTGGTTTTAGGCCTAGTCTATACCAGACTTTTCCCCATAAAACTTCCAGTAGTGCAACTCACACATCAAATCTAAAGAACAAAACTTTTGAAATTGGTAGGAAGCAAATCAATAGGAGCGGACACATCAACCTCATGGGAGGGGAATTCAGGCAGTAAGCCTTTCAATTTCATTCCCTTTCCCATTCCATCCCAGCAGGCAATCTTGATTGCTCAAGTAATGCTTTAAAAGTAACCATTTCAACACCAGACTAGTAACCAAGGCCATGGTTATTCCTATTCCACTCCCAAATATTATATTTAAAAGGGAAAGTAGACCCAACCTGAAAACCTCCCTTAAAGCACTCTTGCCTTACTACAGATCAGTGAAAGAGAGTAGCAAGCATGGTCATGAGATAATTATCTCAATGACACAACTAGCCCATATCTTGTAAAGTTTACAAGAAGTTTTGGTAACTTTCACAGTATTCTCCAGCACTCTTTATTTACTTTCTTGGACGAGACTTGAAGAGCTATCCTTGGATTAATCATCTGCCAGTATTTTCCCTTCTTTATCAGGTTTATAACTCTTTAGCAAGGTTTTAAGGTGGGTTATGATGGTTTAAAGCTACTGCACAGAGAAGGGTTTGGGGGGTTTCTTTTCCATGGCACCCAGCAGGAAGAGAAGTCTGCTTATGAACCTTTCCCTCAGCATTTCACTAGTCCAGGAAAAAGTGTCCGTATTGTTCATAACCACCACGATCATGTAGCATCTTCTGATGACTGGCCACATGTCTTGTTGAAGACTCTCAGTCAGTAAATAATGCAGCTTTTCAAGGGTCCTCCCCTTTACCACCAAAAAAGGAACTACATGGTCAAAAGTCAAATTTAACATCATACTGGAAGCAGACACTAGACAATTTTCCATGTTTTGTAAAATTCTTGGGAATTACCTGCTGTTCAAGGCATCTCTGATATTCCCTAAAAGTACAAAAATAATGAAGCAAGCAAGCCAGCCAGCTACATGAGAGCATTTTCCATGGATCGTCCAATCTTTACTACAACTCCTACAGGTAACTTTTGGCTCATTGGACCAAAATATTTCAGGATGAAAACCCATCTTTCCCCTTTGTATTCACTTGATGCTCATATGATGTTTGCATTTGGGTTTGATTATCATCTCAGAACCAATATGAATATTCCCAAAACAAAGAGAGAAGATATTTTTGCTACTTCTCTTCCTATATTGCTTTCTGTCTTGTGAATGGTTCCTATTCGGACCTTAATAAAATAAGATCCAACCGCACACTTGACAACTCCATACAAATCACCATTATTACTGTATTAGACTTATTTTGGCAATGTCCCAGCCACTATGATTTACCATTACAGTAACTATCATACATTTCACATTGATTTACCAAGTCCTTATGCAACCCTTGAAACTAGATTGCATATTGGGAGTCGCAGGAGAAAGCCACGCATAATTAATTGTTTTGCTCCACTAAGGATAACAACATGCCGGTTTAGAGAATTATGCAGCTTTAAATCAGATCCAGAGAAATTACTGGTACTGAATCCACAGCTAAGACTGTAGAAGCCATTCCACTGTAAACTTAATTTTACCCACTAAAAACTTCCAAGCTCAGTTATATTTTGGAAAATTTGAAGGACATCGATTGAGCCATAGGGCGTAGAAAGTTAATGTATTCCTTGGCAAAAACCTCTTGTCTTTTTTAAGTTCTCATCTACCTTAAAAGCCATTTGGTTTTACAAGTTTAAAGAGATACTGCTGTTAATCCTCCATATGGACAAGTGGCTATGACATTTCTGAAAAACTGAGTTTCAAAAGAAAATATATAAACCTTTGAAATCAATCCTTTCGAATTACACAAACTCATCACAGCAGATATTATGAACTACACTGGATACTTGGGAAGATTATAACAACATGCACCAGGGGTTTCTATATCTGATGATGTCCACCATTATGAGCTGATATATGAAAATTGACATACAGACACTAAACAATATCATCATTATTAGGGTTAGTTCTCTGCTTGGGAGCTAACTCCAGCGTTTGAGAGATACTGCCTTCTCTTTAGAGTGAACTGAGTGGCTGTTAGAAGAGTTGACAGGGCTATATGCTTTTCTCCTGCAGAAACCACACAAGACCTGAAAAATCAAGTTTGGAGACTTCCGTGACCTTTTGGAGAATTGAAGCCAGAAGTTTTGGGGTTGGAGGTGGGCGGGAGTTTAAACCTAATTTGGCTTCACATGATTAACTTGTATTACAAATCACAAAACAAGATAAGATTATCATGGGGACTGTAGGGCTCAGGGGATTGATAATGAAATACAGAGCATTTCACGTCTCAGTAGTCAGCTTGAATCCAGCCGGAATTAGTAGTGAGTCAAAGTTACTATACTGCCAAGTGATGGATTTTGAGTGGACTAAGTGAAATGAGTTTGGCAGTTTCATTCCAGTGCCCAGCAGACAGGAGTCCACACCTAAAGGAATCACAGCTAGCGCTGTGGACTGCTCTCTTATTCTTAGAGAGGGGTGCGTCAGTCCAGACAGCATATAGCAGAGGCAAAGTATGGTAGCTGCCTATGCCAGAAAATAAACTGAGGGCTTCAGTCTATGTTTGCCACTCCAGGCACCTTTCACCATCACTAAATTCACATAAAAATTAAAGAGAAAATGATCAATTATTGCTGACAAGCATTTGGCCTTACATAACACCCATGTCAAACAGGAAGGCAAAGTGCTTTCTGTCTTTTTCACTTCTATTTCCTCCCCCACCCCATCCTCTTTTAATAAAAGAAAATCACTTTTCTTTGTCACCGTTTTAATGATTCCCAGAGCATGTCATAGCACAGACATAAATCTGGAAATCAGCTCTCAGAAGGAATGAGAGTTTTCTCTTCTCTAAATCATAAAAGTATGCCGAGCTCTTTGTAAATTCCCACAACAGTGTAATTGTGGTTCTCCCATCATTACATAGAATGTTTTTGGTGGCTTGTTTACAAGCTAAATAAATAACTGCACAAAACATCTGGAACCACAATATGTCTTTAAAAAGGCTGCTTTTAGAAGAGCTTAAAGTCTCAATTTCTACTGGTCTCGATTCTTTCTGATCTAATTGGGGTATATATTAATAAACATCATGGAAACATTTGCTTAAAATATGATTAAAAGCTCATAATCCCTCATGCAAAGAACTAAAATCACTAGAGCTTTACAGTATGACTACATTGATCTTGCATAACTTTCTTGGGCCCCGGATGGCCCAACTGTTCAAGAAGCTAGAAAATAACTTGAGATTCTTCTCTGCAGGAGGCACTGTAATACGATAGCTGGTGCCAGGCCAGGTATAAATATTTTAGGAATCAACTCCACAAACAACTCAAGTAAAATTCACACTGAAATCAACTGAGACTTTTGCCTAAGTGAAGAGTAATGATTTCAGAAATGGGCCTGTTTGAACATGGCAAACTGCTGGTGACAATAATGTCCAGTCCAAATGCATTTCCCATGGTCTTCGAGAGGAGATGGACTTAACCCATAGGGGATGGCTCAGGCTTTGGTGTGGACTGTTCAAACGTTCCAGGGACCCTAGGTGTGTACTCAAGTTTATAGTTCATGCTGAAGCTTGAGTCGCTGTGACTACACTGCTAATTTTAACGAGTGCCGTTTTGTTAATTGGTGCTACATTCACACCTTCAAATTGAAGTCTAGGAGAAAACTGTTTAAGGATCAAAGAGTGGAGCTGCTTTAAGTAATGTAAGTTTGAGACTGGGATTATCTGACATGATGTGTATCTATTTTTAATTGGGATGGATGGGGAGGGGGTAGATTGGGTGTGCGTACGAGAATTAACTACAGATACAAGGGAGCAACGCATTTCTTAAGAAGGAATTTAAAGAAGTTTGTCACATTCTTACAAGATTTCTGAAGCTAGTAAGCACTTCTGGTGTTTCAGGGGTTCCAGCTGCTATGTTTCCACCCTGAGGGTCAGTATGATAATTTTGTATTTAAATGTATTCAGTGTCAGGAGAAGACAACATTTACAAGGTTTGTTAAGGGGCTTATAGAAGAACAATCAAAATTTTAAAAGCTCGCAACACTCCAGCCAAGTTTAAAACACACAATTTTCCTCAAGCTTTAAATATAGCTAATCAAATGACAATCGAGAGACTTAACTGTGAAATCAATTAACAGTCCTCAATGCAGATTATAGTACATAAATATTCACACCACAGAGACAGCCATTCTATCTGTCGCTTACACTACAAACACCTTTCAGACCAGCCCCATGGATGAGGTGGACAAAGCAACTAGACAAGTCCCGCACCCTTAAAATGATCTCTGACTCATGGAGGAAGCAGGTTGTTAAGTTTCCAGGGCATTGTCATAGTCCATTTTTTTTTGGCTAAAAAAGTCTCCAGACCTGTCCCTCCTGGACCTTTTGCGAGCAGTAAATTTCCTTTAAAATATAAGCTATTGTAAGAAGGCTTAAAAACTGTGCTGAGCTGCTGGGTTTTATTCTTCAAAGTTAATTTTGTAGGCAGGCGATTAAAACAGAATAAAATTAATGGAGCCTCTTATCAGGGAGCTTCTGTCAGACAAAAAAAGGAAGACAACACCCTAATTCCCACGCCACTTGGATGCAGATGGGTTTGGGACAGCAGGCATAGCATTTCAAATAGGCAAATTGCCACTGAATATCTTATTTTGAAATTGCATTTATGAAACAGAATTTCAGGCAGCATATGAACCTGTAATGCCCCAAACCTATTTATAGTCCAAAATTAGCTTATACCAAGGGTGGACAAAATTGGCTCACACCTAGGCACCAGCAATTTTACTTCTGGTCACCAGAGGGCACTCTTTCATTGCATTTCTGCAGTGGGGACAGGCAACTAAAACTGGTCGCCATGATGACCAGAAACAGATTTGTCGAGGCCTGGCTTATGCCACCTGGGTAAACAGTTCATACCAACTTTTAAGGCCCTGAACCTGCAAAGTATAGTGTGTGGGACCAACTGGGTTGACCCAACGAGGTTCAGTGAAAGTACAGCAGTTTACGGGGTTGTGTGTGCTCATAACATGAAAGTTACTGACTCATAGACTCTGTAATAACTCAGAACCCATCCCATGTACTCTCCCCTCTTAGGCCATTTGTATATTCACCACACGTAGCCAAATATCAGTCAATTTCCAAAATAGGGTAATCATACCATCCCCTCCATAAATTTATCAAGCTCAGTTTTGAAAGCAGTTATGGTTTTTGCCCCCAGAGCTCCCCTTGGAAGGCTATTCCAGAACTTTACTCCTCTAATGGTTAGAAACCTGCATCTAATTTCAAGCTTAAATTTCTTGATGGACAGTTTATAACCATTTGTTCTGGTGTCCACATTGGTGCTGTACTCAAATAATTCCTCTCCCTCCCTGATATTAATCCCTCTGATGTATTTATAGAGAGCAATCATATCCCCCCTCATATCTGAACCAGTCCTTTCTCATACTGAGATCACTTACATTTAACATTCTCCAAGAATATGTTTCTGAGTCTCCCTACTCAGTGCACTACATACGTAAATTCTGAATCTGGCTGCCATAAACTGATGAAATAGCTACTACCTCACTATACCTCCTAGGGACAGCATGAGGAAGAGCCATGAATACTATTGCTTCCCATCTGCATGTATGCCTAAAGACTGTAAAATAAATTAATGGTGAAATCGAAAACATAATGATAAGGATTCTCCTCCAAACAGGTGTTTTTCCCATCCATGAAATTACAAGCTGCCAGGAAAAGACATGGGCCCAGTTCAGTTTTATTTCAGTCTCAGCTCCTTCTATTAAAATAATAACAGGCTTCATGTTCCTGAAGCTGTAATTAAACAAGTGCTTTAGCAGAAAGACCTAAAGCTTGTTGTACTGGAAATAAAAAGGGAAGCATTGGGCAAATATAGTACCAATCTATAAAAGGGGAATAAGGACAACGGGGGAATTACAGACCGGTCAGTTTAGCTTCAGTATTGGAAAAGATAATGGAGCAAATAATTAAGCAATCAGTTTGTAAACATGTAGAAGATAATAAGGTGATAAGTAAGTCTCATGGCTTTGTCAAGCACAAACCATGTGAGACCAACCCAGTAGTTCTCTTTGACAGGGTAACAAGCCTTGTGGATAGGGAGGAAGCAGTAGATGTGTTAGATCTTGACTTTAGGAAGGCTTTTGATACTGTTTCGCATCACCTTCTCATAAACAAACTTGGGAAATACAAGCTAGAGGGAGCGACTATAAGGTGGGTGCATAAGTAGTTGGAAAACCATTCCCAGAAAGTAATTATCACAGTGAAATGGAGTCCTGCGGGAGTCAGTTCTGGGGCCGGTTCCATTCAATATTTTCATCAGTGATTTAGATAATGGCACAGAGAGTACACTTATAAAGTCTGCAGACAACACCAAATTGGGAGGAGCTGCAAGTGCTTTGGCGGATAGGAATAAAAAACAAAGTGACCTGGAAAAAGTGGAGAAATGGTCTGAAGGAAACAGGATGAAATTTAATAAGGACAAATACAAAGTACTCTCCTTAGGAATGAACGATCAGTGGCACACGTACAAAATGGGCAATGATTGCTTAGGAAGAGTACTGCAGAAAGGGATCTGGGTGTCATAGTGAATCATCAGCTAAATATAAGTGAAGAGTGTAATACAAAAAAGCAAACATCATTCTAGGATGGATTAGTGTACGTGTTGTAAGCAAGATACGAGAAGTAATTCTTCCTCTCTACTCTGCAGTAATTAGGCCTCGATTAGAGTATTGTGTCCAGTTCTGGGTGCCACATTTCAGGAAAGATGTGGATGAATTGGAGAGTCCAAATAAGAGCAACAAAAATGATTAAATGTAGGAAAACATGAGAAGATTGAAAAAATTGGGTTTGTTTAGTCTGAAGAAGAGAAAACTGAGGGAGGACATGATGACAGTTTTAAATTACATACAAGGTTGTTAACAAATTGTTCTCTTTAACTGTTACAGATAGGACAACAAGGAATGGGCCTAAATTGCAGAAAGTATGGTTTAGGATGGAAATTAGGAAAAACTTCCTAACTGTCAGGGTAGTTAAGCACTTGAATAAATTGCCTAGTGAGTTTGTAGAATCTCTGTCATTGGAAAGTTTTAAGAGTAGATTAGACAAACACCTATCAGTACTTAATCCTGCCTTGAGTCTTGAACTAGAAGACTTCTCGAGGTTCCTTTCAGTCCTACAATTCTATGATTTTCTGAGCAAACTGCTCTGACGCTGCTTTTGGTTCACTTTCTCTCCCTGCCTCCTAGTGAGAGACTCTGTATCAAGCTCTCATTTTACATTGCTTTTTTTTTTTAATAAAAGGAAAATAATAGCTATCACTGAGGTATATTTTCTAACTCGACCGCAGTAACTAGAAATGCATCAGTTCTTCAAAGAGACCTATATACTGACCACTGAATTTCCCTGATATTTTTTCACTGGGGACATTCATTTGCTATCAGTATCTCATAGTGACACTCATAACAACTACCCATGATTTCGATCTTCATTTTAATCACTCAAAATGTAAATGGCAAATCGCACTCTAAGGTGCCCCATATTTCATATTATGAAGATGATGGAAACCAAGTGTCTCCATATTTACAATACAGAATAAAAACTAGTAAATATAAAACAGTTCAAGCGGAATAACACTGCTATTTGATCTAAATTTAGATCAATTAAAACAATTATAGAAGCCAGGATTTACAAAAGAAATAAGCCATCTTCACCATGACAAAATACATTTCACCTGCCTGTAGCCCCAGTAAATATAAAGGGCTTTCCAACATGAATTTGCAGACGAGTGGCAATGTAAACTCAAGATGTGCTAATATTTATGATTTTGTGTTTTAAAAGGTTGTTAAAGAAGCTGGGGAAGAGAAGAAAGATGATTTTCTGATTCTCTTGTTCATCCACCATCAATATATATTTTCTAGGCACTACCAAAACATAAATATTGAGCAGTAACATAGTGTTTAAAGCTGGACATGGTCACTGACTGAAAGTGACTAATAATCAGCTATGCCACATTCTTTATTTGCATATGGAGCACAGAAGTTTGCATGATAAAATAAAGCAGGGTAGATTAAAGACATTTATAATTGAGTGTACTTTATCAACATTCACAGCTGACATACAACCAAAATCAGCAAGGGGCCGGTTATCAAAACCAGTTGATTTAATAATATATTTGAATCTGAAAATAATCTAGTAAAAATAGAGTAATAAAAACAACCCTAGAAGAGGATTTGCAAAAGGAGAGTCCAGGGCTTAAAGAGGCACTAGGGATCGGTACACAAGACTACCAGCTTGTCCTCCCAGCCAGGAGGAGTGCCCATCTGGTTGTCTTCCAACAATGAATACCCCATTTTTTAATGGGTTGTATCTGCAGAAGGGCCACATCTCTGGAAAAATACACGAGAAAGTCACATGATACAACCATTCCAGTGTTGTTTGTCATTGGCACATTTACTCCCTCCTTATGGCCACAGTGGGACCTGTTACTCCCCCTTTTTTCTTTAACCTAGCATCTTCCCGCAGGACCTGCTCAAAGAATATCTGAGAGGCAGGTGATAAGGCTGCCCTCTCCTCCTGGAGCAGTGGTTCCCAAACTGGGGGGCATGCCCCCCTAGAGGCCGTGAAGAAAATCCAAGGGGGGTGCGAGGTTGTGAAATTTTAATAGAAAAATTTTTGCGTCAAGAAAACCTATTTGTGGTTATTTTTAATTGTACAATTACGAATTAAATTTTTGTGAAAAGGGGGAGGAGACGTGGGGAGGCATGAGGGTTTCTCAAAAATCAGAAAGGAGGCGTGATGCCGAAAAGTTTGGGAGCCTCTGTCCTAGAGTATGTACTGGGGGGCATATTCCCATTGATGGGCAGTTACTCATGTCATGTCATTAGGAATCTTTTTCCATTAACCGCTCCCCAGTAGGAGTAAGGAGATCACAGAAATCTGGCCTGTAGGGGGTGTGAGAAAAATTGTAAAAAGTCTTGTGTCAATGAACAGATTTCAATCAGTCATTAAGTTAGGAGGAATCAACATGACAAGAAGGGGAGCAGAAAAAGCACCGAGACATTGTTATTGCCCAAACTAAAGAGAGCGTACAGTGTCCAATTAGGAAAGAAACATGCTGAAAGAGACAGCTTTAGCTTTGTTTCGTATTTTCAGAAATAAACAACTGAACCTTGCATGTCAGAAATCCCAGGCAGCTAATTACTTCTGTGGTCTTACAAGCATAACATTCTTGAACATTTTCTTCATTGTCCTAGTAAAAAGCATGGCATTAACCTCAGACACAAATGTCCTCTTGTTCCACCTCCCTCTCCCCTTGAAGAGGCATATTTATTGTCACAAGGGCAAGAGAAATCTCATTCTCTACCTTAAAGTTCCCCTTTGTCTTACTGTATCCCAGAAAATGGTTGAAATGCCATTATTGTAAAACAATATTTGTGTCCATCTTTCTGTATTCTCAAATCCAGGAATCAGGTGACTTCACATTTTAATGAATGAAAGTATCATCTTGCTACTAGATATTACTAAGTAATGTGGTAAATGAATGTGGCTTCTTTATTAGAGTCTTCTGGTTTAAACTCTGGCCACTTATAAATAAGACTGATCATTGGTTTTATCTTGGGTAATCTTGAAAGAAAACAGATGGAGAAATAAACATCAGGGAAAACCAGGAGAGAAAAATTAAGTACCACTGTAGTACCTGTTTTGTTTCATGGATCTGTGACCACATGGAATAGCTCCAATGAGATAGTATAAGTTCTATGGTAGCTTTAGAGACAATTCTCCCTAGTAGCTCTGTATTTTGGGTACTGTAGCTGATTTCCCACACATCACACGAAGATCTCAAGTATATTCTTTGCTAAGAATGGTCAAAGACACCGTTCGCTGAATATGTAGAGACAACTGTCAAATATCAAGGGCTGAATCCTGCAAGGCACAAAGCACTCTGGTCCCGAACCTGGAAAGCACTTAAGCATTTGCTCAACATGAAACATGTCAGTAGCTCATTAACGCAGGGCTTGACAAATCCTGGGCGTCAGGTCGCCAAGCGGCACCTGGAAATTTCATCATGGCGCCTAGCTGTGACATCGTACTTCAGAAGCGGAATGCTTGCTAGGGACGAAAAAAAGCTAACACTTTCAGCAGCACCACGTGACCCCCCTGCTGAAAGTGCCTCAGGCATTGGGGCTTTTTCACACCGCAGCACCATCAAAGCTGTCAGCAGGGGCAGCTTTTTTTTTTTTTTTTTTTGGTGGGAGTGGGTCCTCCACTTCTGAAATGCCTGGCTCCTTAGTTTTTGGGCTGGCTCTTAGGTGGAAGGCAAATTTGTTGAGTTCTGCATTAACCCGTTATTACTAGTGCTGGTTGAAAACTTTTTAATTTAAAAAACGTGAACCACAAAATGTTAAACGATTTTCAATTACTGTTTGCTCCTAGACAGGAGGGACATCTCAGAAAGACAGGATTTCTAAGGAAAACAGAGAAGATGTTTTGTGAAAAAAATGTCTTTATTTTTCAACCGTAGTAACACAAGGGGAAAAAACCATAAGAATCATCATGCTGGGTCAGACTAACAGTCCACCTAAGCCCAGCATCCTGTCTTCCAACAGTAGCCAATGCCAGATACTTCAAAGGGAATGAACAGAACAGGACAAACATCAAGTGATCCATCCCTTGTCACCCAGCCCCAACACCTGGCAATCAAAATCGCTGCTTATTACCAGCTCTATTTCCTACCAGCATAGCACTCTACTAGTCCTGAGTGCAGGGACAGATGACATGGGGTAGATATGTCCATGCCTTATGCTGTACAATAGAGTTTCCACTGGTGCTAATTCAGGTGAAATGCTACATTTGTTTGGTAATAACAGGCATGAGAATTTCTAGTGTGGATTCATCCATAACACCTATCAGTCTATTATGAGCTTTGAGCAGTGGAAGTACAAATATCCTCCTTTGTAACCATTTACTCTACAGAAGCTAAAGTCTTTCTAAAGGTTGGTTCTAGGTACACGTCCTTTTAATGCAAAACATATAGGTAGCCCTTGGCCCAAGGAGAAAACTCTCCTAAGAAAAAAGTACCTTCCCAGATCTCTAGAAGGGCTCAGCATATCTCGAATGTTTGTCTCTTTTACCAACAGAAGTTGATTCAATAAAAGACATTACCTCACCTATTTTGTCTCTATAAAGAAGGAAGATACACATGCTTAAGTAAAAGACTGATGAAACAAACGTTAGCTAGTGGCACCAAATCTCTTACTATTGAAGTTACAGAGCAGCCAGGGAATTATTGCAACTTTAAGGAAATGTCAGTATGTCATTTGTTTCAAAGATATACAGCATGAAGATCTCCCCCGCCCAACTGAATCTTAATTGCTCCTTAAGTTATTTCCTAATAGATATCTACGTGCTAACACAATATTTTGGTTTTATCTCACAGATTGGAGATTAGGTTTCAAATTAAAATGGAAGGGCTGCATTCCAAATTTCAAGAAGCGAGGTATAAATAAAATTGCCTGCACAACAAAGAGGAATTTCTGCATTTTTTGTGCCCTGGTTTAATAGCTTGTCTACTGAGACATAACAGGAATACCTCATACCAATGTGGGACACAGCACTTTAAAGAAGCCACTGACATGGGCTATTTGGTTATCAGAAGATGCTGTGGTAGGGTAAATGTAAATGAAGGTTTTGTGTGCTGATAAATGCATTTGACATCGCAGAAGAATATGTAACCTCAAGAGGCTGACTGTGAATTTATCAAAGGTTCATGCAAGTTTCAAGCCACAGCCTAGAACATGGAAATGCAGGGCAGAATCTTGTCAAATAGGAGGAGATCTATTCCGACGCTGTAATTTAGTGTTGACTTTTTCAATAAACGTTAAAGACAGTTGGAAGCTCAAGGTACATAAATGCTGGAATTTATATCTTTGCTAGAGACAGGCGGATGATATACAGCACAGTTGGAAGGCCAGCACAATTAGACTACACTGTGCCTACGTTCACGTGATTGTGTCAAAGGGGACTGAGGGGAGGAAGCAAATTCAAGGTAGGCCATGCTGGAGATCAGGGTCTGTCCTTGGAATAATTTACATAATTGAAAGAAAACATCTAGAGGGAGCTTGAAAATGCTGTCTCAGAAGGAGAGCGATAAAGAATTCATCTTTTTGGAGATGTGTTTTGCCACTGTCTGTAAGGTTCTCCCTCTTTTCTTTCGCTGCCTGCAACACTGTATAAAGCTGCCACGCCTGCCTCCTGGGATGCTTTGTGCTAGCAGACTTGTCTGTACCACAGCTTGCAAAGAGGACTGGATGCTGTGACCTGTCCATGCCTGGGGTGGTCCACCTGAAAATGCCAACGTCAGGGCAGACTGAAAAAGGAAAGCAGAGTCTCCCAAACTGATAGCTAAAACTTCAGTTAGAATCACCAACCAGTTACAAACAGTGCCTCTGATTCCCCACAATGAAGGCTGCATTGGTAATATTTTAATTCTAGCATTTCCGAACTTTTGACTTTGCAATCATAATGTTTTTTTACTAAAATTTTTATACATCATTGCCTTAAAAATGCAAACGGAAAAACAGAAATTCCATTCAGTGGAATCTTACCAACTCCAATATGATTCCTCGGCAGAGTCAGCGTCTTTATACCCACAGCACCGATTCTTGCCACCTATTGCCCCAGGACGGAGCACACTCAGTACAGGTGGAACCTTCAAAGATTGCAGCTGCCCAACGAATCACTACGGTTCATCTACATACCGAGATTTTCAGAAGCTCATAAAGAGGCCAAAATTAGGTGGGTTTTCACAGGGAGAGCAAAAGACAATACTGACACTAAATTAAAAAGGAGCCCTGGGGCACTTTTAAAGACTAGAGAAATTTCAAGTCCCTGCTTTAAAGCATGGAGGTATTAGAGCTTCTCGAAATGGCTCTAAGCAGGGCTTCTTTTATGGTGGTACTCAGGAGTACTGAGTATTTTGTGATGGTACTCAGGAGTACTGAGGACCGGCACCTTTTTTTCACAGTGATGAGGCCGCGGCTCCTGCTGCTGCCACTGTGGGCCCCCGGTCCCTGGTCAACTACCGGCCCCTTTTTTAAAACAAAAACAAAAACAGAAAAGGCCAAACTGTTTTTACTCAAATAAAATTGATTGATTGATTGATTGGTTGGTTTTTTAAATAACCCTCACTCAAATACAAAGCATGGCAATTTCAGCCCAAACAGCTGAAGTCTGGAAGTTATAAGCAGTTTTCTAATGGAAACTGTAAGGTAATCTTAGCTACAGGCAGTGATACTTCAATGCCTCTAACAGGTAACTTCAGACTACATACAGCAACAAGGAGCGAAAGAGATAATGACATGCAAAGTAATATTTTCATATGCAAACAGGCATCTTACTGTACAAGAGAGATACTCACTGTACATGCACTAGCTTTTCTGTATTCTTGAACAGATGATGCCACATGTGCTGTCGATGAATTTTTGGAGGACCTTGGAAAATCTGGCCCAATATGTAGAAACTTTTATTTTGCCTACTGGTTGATTGAAATACCTATTGGCTTTAAGAGCCCTGAGCTACCTACTGAAACGGAGGAGAAAAAGATGCTCAGCCGCAAATCTCAAAATGAAGTGGTGGAGACATTCTCAACTGGTGGAACTAGATTTGTTTTCACCCACTTTTTTCATCTAAAAGTAAGGTGCTGGGAGCAGAGAGCAATCAGATCCACGTTTTCATAAACACTGACAGACAAGGCTTTTATGTGACCTTGGCTGTAGATAAAGTCAGACCAGCTTAAAGTTGGAGCTGCCGAATTTCAGAAGAAATCATGATGTAATCATGCTCAGTGCTGAAAAGTTGAGGATCTAGTTGGCAGGGCTCCAAATGGAAGAAGAGCCGATGTGCTAAACGTTTATCATCAGGAACTAGAGATGAGAAGCGAGGTGGACTATGCACTGAGCAGCGGAGAGGACCCTGGGCTTGGATTCACATTTTTGTTAAGACCTCCTTATGCCAGTCTGGCCGTATAACGACACCTCATATGGTCCATCTACTCAGCCCATGGCAGCAAGCCTCTCAGCACGGATCAACGAGTCTGGGCTAATTTAGCCCGTGTTAATGCTCTAAAAAGAGCCGTGTGTAAACAGCTCTTTGAAGGTGCTGCTTGGTTTGAAGTTCAGCTTCTGAAGCTTCCCTCCCTCTCCTCCCTCATTTTTTTTTTTTTAAGAGTAAATCAATTTCTCATTGCACCCCCCACCCTCCTCCCAGTCAGTAAAATGGGGATTACCTGCCTAGCAAGTGCAAAAGGGTTTGGTAATGTTTGTAAAGCGCTTTGAAATGACAAGTTAATTGAGCCTCACCCCTCCAAAAGCAAATAGGAAATTAGGTGGTTTCCCCCCCCCCCCCTTTTCAAAGAAGCTCCTGCTGAACTGTCACATCGGTCACGTGAAATCTAGGGGAGGTAGGAAAGAACTGCTCATTTATCATGCTTTATTAAAGCTACCCAATAGATAATGGGTTCTTCAAATTGTGCTCTGTTGAAACAGTCAGATAATCATATTAAGAAGGTAAATTGAAGAGGAGTGCAGTATAGATAATACGTGTCACTTCAAGAAATGCAGCTGTGTACCCTTACAACACAAAGGCATCCAGAAATCTCAAATATAGTGTTTTAGAGTCTCATATTTTATGGGATGATGTCGAACTATGATATTACAATGTACACAAGAGTCCCCACACTATATAAAAACTAGAATTCTAAAATATCCAAGAATATATTCAGGAACAATACTACAGTAGTGTTTTTAATGAACTGAGATTTACTATCATATGGTATGGGGGGGAGGGCAGGAGAGACGGAAGCAGGAGAAAATTTGTAGAAGGTCACATCAGTGCAATGACATTAAGAAAGACACCATGCCCAGTAAATTGTGAAGAGAAATTTTAAAAGCTGGGATTCAGTGTCTTTGCTCGTTTGTTCACTAACAAGAATCAAATAGTAAAATACAACTAAATAAAATGTACTATATAGCTTTATTTTTTAACCGCAGAGCTCTTCTTAATGGATGCATACCACTTCGAAGCTGCTGTCACGATTTCTGTTGTCATCTGAAAACCCCTGCAAAAAAGGAGCCTTCTCTCTGCAGTTTTGAGTGTTTTATTCTCTATTTACTTCACAGCTCCTGCACATTGTCAGGCTGTTGTGTTGTGCCCCATGCAAGAGATTCAGAGTCAGGAATCTCCTTGCCTATGTTCTTTTACCATGCTCTTCTATAATACCACACATGAGCACATGCCATGATTTACACAACTTGAGCCAATTAGGACTGAGGACACAATAGGACAGGAGTGTTGTCTGCTTTGTGGGTGAGAGGTATGTGGGGGGGAGTTTGAATGTGTCACTGCGTGAGTACACCCGGAAATAAGTATCAGCAATTATAATAATCTCAGGGAAAGACGCACATCACTTTCTTTCCATCAGGAAGTTGGCCGTCCCTACGTATACATAAATTTACAAATTATGCACTTCTGTTTGTTTTTGAACTGACACGGAGGGTTCCCCTTAATCTCAATCAGTTTCCTGCATGCAAAAGTAGACTTCCTTTACTTTTCACTAGTTCTTTGATCCCCTAGAGAATTGCAGCATGCGAGCCAGCAACCAGTTGCACCCTCTGACCTATTCCAGGATGCATAAGAAAGAAGTAGCTGTCAGGCAGAGGACTCTGCTGAGAGCCATGGTGGTCCTTACCCAATTAGCTAAAAAGGAGTTAGCTAAATAGAGATGCAGGTTTCTTATTACAGGAGCAGACAGATCCTTACATATAACACACTCAATGAAAGGTGTATCTGTAGTACTGTGATCATCAGCACATGAGCAGCTGAGGAATATATTATTTCAGATCCCTAAAATGTCAATTTCAGGAAATACCCAGAATTTTTCAGTGCTTGTGAGAATTCTCTGGAAAAAAAAGGCAAAATAACATTTTATCTGTGAAGTTTAAAAAAGGCTCTCTGGAGTTCTGAATATCTTACTTACCTTTGTTCCACACTCCCCCAACACTTTGCGCCTTCAGATCAGAGTCTTTTCCCCATCCCATTTTGAGGTTCTGAAAAGGGATTTTTTTCTCCCTGCCTCAAGCACTTTCTTCAAATAACCAGTGAATCATGGACTATCCTGCTGCCTTTGGCAATCTGCAGATAACCTGGCTGTAGTGTTCCCATCAGATTTCCCTTTAAAGGTCAAGAACCTTGTGATGATGCTAATAACAGGAGGAGTTCCATTCATGTAAACTCTTGTTCTGACAAATTTCTGTAATACAGAACTGCTGTTTGAAGAAAAATTCACCGCATCAATTTAGGGATGGGCAACCATACAATAATCTTCCATGTGAAAACAGTTTTACTATTAATGCATACATTTTCTAATAACTTTTATGAGGACAGAACTTTTTTTCTAGTGACAATACAGGAACTCTGGATTCTGTTCTTAGCTCTGCAACTGACTCAATGTGTGACCTTGGTCAAGTCACTTCTCTAAACTGAGAGAAATTCTTACCTTTCTCGTTTAGCCGTTAAACACACTCAAACACTTCTCTCACCTTCCCATATTACATGTGTATATCTGATATATGTTTGTGTACACATGCACGCACACAGCATTGATAGGTAAGAGAGAGAGAACTGGTTTAAATATGGCTTTTGTTATCATTGACAAATCTGCTTAAGAATTAAGGCAAATAAAAGTCAGGCAAATAAACTGATCAGGGCACAGCTTGTCTTAAGTCTAAAACAATCTCTAGCAGAAATGTGATTAATCCATGCACGACAGCTTAAAGGTCAAAGCTAGAATGCCGTGCTTCTTGACTGCAGAGAAAGAACTGACTTATTTTTTATCTCTTCTTTAAAAATTACAGCAGCCATGAAGTGGCTCAAGGAGCACAGTAATGAACGTCATAAACCTGCCTCATAAAAACGGCATTCATGCAGTAATACAGCAGGTCAGATGAGCAGGGAACATTTCATTAAAAATTCCCCTTCTTGCCTACCCAAGAGAGACTTAAAACTAATCATATAAAATGGCTGAGTGACACCATTAACGAGCATTAATATTTTAAAGCTTTAATAGTATAACAGAGCTAGGCTGTTATATCAAAATTATACAACCTTATTAGACAGTGCAGTTGGCTGTACTGTACTTGAACTGTCAGTGTTCCTCACTGAAAATATTAGGTGGCCAAGGTCCATTGCATAAATACTTTCGATCTCATTTGTCCGTTCTTTGGAGGCGTGATAGCTTCCTGACATGTGACCAATTCCGACCAGTTACACATGCAGCGAAAACCGTTAGCTTCTGGAATCAGGTTGATTTATTTTATCAGTACCAAAAGGGGGTAGGAAATTATTATTCCCAGATTATCTGGGTTGGGGATTACTGCTTTCAAAATATGGTAGAGATCAGAATTCTGATTTTTAAGTAACCTGACGTATACTGCTTCACAATTAACGCAACCACTATGACTGGGGGAGGAAGGACAGTAAATATCCTTTCCAGTTTTCCTTCCACTAGTGATTTCTCCATATTAAAATGAATATAGGGCAGAATAACAGCTGGTCGATTATACATAACTCCCCTAACCCCTCTCCCCCCCACTAAAAAAAGAAAAGAAATCCTTTTTAATATGACTGCATTAATGCATCACAGTTACACAGGGTGAAACAGAAGTATAGACACTAAGTAACTTGCCCAAAATCTTCCAGCAAAAAAACTTTAGGCCTTGCCTGCACTACAGAGTTTTATCGACACAAGCTATGCTGGTGTGCAGCCACCACTGGAAATAAACCGCTGTTGCACATCCTCAGTGTGCCCCTTGTGTCCGTGGAGTGCACTCACACTACGAGCTCTTGCACTGACAGAGGAAACAGTGTACTATGGGTAATTATCCCACTGTGCCTCGCTATGCTGGGTGCTTTGGGGAGGGTTTGCAATGCCTCATGGGGCAGGCACAACATCACATGATGAAAGTTTTTGACTCCCGCCATCGTTCCACGGGCATCCTCCTACGCTGACAGCCACTTTTCAATGGCTGTCCCAATGACGCTGCTGAACACAAAACGAGGAGGCCACAGAAGAGTGTGTGTTGGGGTGGGAGTGTGTGACCGGAAATGAGTGTTTGTTTGCATCACTCACACACACACACACACACACACACACACACACACACACACACACACAGAGTGAATGTGTCTGCATGCTCAGGAGTCCCCTGCAGCAGCCCGTGCAGCCGGCATGTCTGGATAGGATTCACCCATAGCCTTATCTCCCTACTAACCCAGGAAAATGACACTCCCCCCCCCACCCCCAGCACAAGGAAGCCGGCATGCTGAGCTGGGCAGTAGCTGTGTGAACTCCCCATTCTGAGCAATTTCAAAAGGGCCTGGGGCTCCAAAAGGGGAGTGGCATGCAGCTGTGTGGCTGGAATGCAAGTTCCTGCCGCAGAGTTCAAACGACTGAGCAGAGCGGCCAGGCTGAGCATTGTGGGAAAGCTCCTGGCATGGGCAGTGCATGCACGTTCCCTTTCGGGAGGCTAGTCCCCTGCCCTGCCCTCATTTCACCTGCGGCCATGCCCCCTCCCGAGTCCGCTGGCAGAGCCCTAACCTTCCCCCCCCTCCACCCCGGCTGGGGCAAATGAGTCCCGAGCTCTAGTTGGTGCCCTGAAGCCCTAAGCTCAAGCCAGAGCCTGACCACCCCACTGAGCCCTTCCCAGAGCAGAGAAGACCCCTGAGCCCCAAATGACACCCAGATGCAGATCTCCCCGCAAGCCCTGGCCAGAGCAAAGCGGGTGTCTGAGCCTGGCAGGCTCACTGGGACCTGAAACAATCCCAGCAGGTCCAGGCCACCAGCCTCTCCATTACCCACCGCCCACCCACAAGAGACAGGAAGAGGTAGAGCCACCATGGCCTATGCATTTGGTTTGGCCGTGCAGCAGCGGTGGCTGTGAGAAGGAAAGCTTAGCCTTTCCTGGCTTTGGATACCCACCGCCTATCTTGGAACCCAATTACTGCACACGGCGTCTACACCAACACTTGGATGCTCTAACTTTGCCACAAAAAGCTCTCTGCCTCTCACGGAGGTGGTTTTATTTTGTTGCCAAAGCAGGAGAGTTTTTTCAGTGGGGGGAACACTGTAGTGTGTACACCACCCCTGTTCTGTTGCCCAAAACTGACTTTTGTCAACAAAACTCTGTAGTGTAGACCAGCCCTTAGAAAGCTTGCAAGGAACTGATAAAATTGGAGAAGGTAGTGAGTAGCTTTTTTTCTTTTTGAGTTTCAGACACAGAGCTCTGATTCAGATGCACAAGTAAGACCCATCCATCCATACCCTTCCTCCCTCCACCACGAGAGAAAAATTAAATCAGGCAAACAACACTAAACCACAACATAGTGGGTTCCAAATTGAGTGAAACATTTTAGCTAAGGATCCATTTGACAAACCTGAATAAAAAGCTTCATTGCAAATCATCTGCAGTCATAGGCAACAACTTGAGAGTTAGAATCACTTAGTTACTAAATAGACAACAGTCCGTCTAACGAGCCGTTATTTCCAGTCTTTCCTTTGTCAAAATGAGATCTCAGTCATTATCTTCCAGAAATTAAATGCATGAAACAGAGGTCAGGGAAAGGAAGGGATGTGGTCAAGTGTAAGATTTAAAGTGAAGAGACTCTTGTTTATAGTATTCTTTGTAGCCAGCGTAGTTTCTTCCAGCTAAGAAATATGTAGGCATTGCTACTTCATAGTGTGCAAAACTGCAGGAGGAAAAAAATCTTTCAACTCCTGTTCCTGACTCACATAATCTTGAAGCGTTCTATAACATTCTACCTTAAAACAAACACACACCCAACAAGCCAGCTTTCACTGTTTCCAGGCATTGGTGGTTCGATTTGTAGAACAGTGCAATAACTTGGGACATCTGCTCATGTACAATTTATGAATTCCAGTTTGACGTTATGAACTATCTGTATGTTTACACCTTACGGCTGTTTTCTGTTGCAGATTTGCATTGCGCTTCTTGTTTTAAGAAGAGGGAGACGGGTGCCTGGATGTGTGCCTTTGAATGAGATTGTTGTTAAGATTCAACAACTGTTTTACTACAGAGTGCGGCCAAAGCTGCAATAAAGCAGTTTTTCAAATCTGGTCTCAAAATGGGTAGTAATCAAGCAACAGACCAGCTGATGGGGTATCTTGATCACCTGAGGCAGGGGAAGGAGGAGCACAGGAAACACTGAAGCTGCCTCGGAGGGTCACATGACAAAGGGGATCGGAAGTTATAAAATTATCAGGTCTGCTCAGAGTAACTCTCTTTCCTTCGCTAACAAAGGAGGAAAAGTAGCCTGTGCTGGATGAGTGAAGTCCAAGAGAGAGAACCTGGAACTATGAAATGACACTAATTGAATCCCCGAAAGGCTCATGTTTGGTGAGGAAACTGATGGCTTGTCTACTTAGGACATTCAGGAAAGTAAAAACCTCCATATAGACATTTATTCAGAAAATGGCCTCCATCTAGACAAGACTTGATGCATGTCTCTTATTTTGCATGATTGTATCCATCTCTTGCGCTGCTTAATAGAGAAGATTGGATTAGAAATCCCTCTGCAAAATCTGTGTATTGTTAGCTTCAGTTGACCGATTAAACTATAAATCAGAGTTCCCACTGGAGAGCGTTTGGGGAGGATTTCCAACACTGTCTTTGGGCTTAACGCAGCTGAACTGCGGAGTCCCGTTTCCAAGAAGTGGTGCCAGAGGAGGGTCTATGTCCAAGGAGTGAGACTAGTGGCCAAAGAAAGACATTTCTGGCGCCTACTCATGGACCCAGTGGGTGGATCCCAACACAACAGCCTGGTGAGTGTCCAGTAGGGAGCGCTTGACTAGGAGTGTGGCAGGCAGTAATTAGCCAATTCTGACAATATAATATGCACTGTAAACTACATCTTTAATAGGCATCTTGCTTAAGGAACATCTGAAAGCTCTGCAAAGTTATCATTTAAAAGCACCTCTTAATTACTTTGGCATTATAATGAATGTTCCTCACATATGCACCCAGCTGTTTTGTTTCTTCTTGTATAGAGACCGGAGTGGTGAATTGTTTAACAACTGCCTGAGTGATAATACATTGGTATTCTTAAGACTGAAGAGATAATGCTGAGGACTCTGGACTATTTCCCCTCTCTAAATGTTATAATTTTAGTGATCAATTTAAGAAGATATTTCTCAGAGGAGAGAGCGATGGTAGGGGTCAGGCACAATATTGGTTACTTAGACAATATTTATAGTAAACTGCCGCTGTGATTTTGGAGACGGCAGATTTAAGTAAAATGCACAACCCAAAGATGAGAGCAGTAAGTTCTAGAAATGTCTTATACTGTCCATCGACACCACATCTTTCTGAGCATTGCAGATGAAGTGGTCAAAACAAATACATCTTAACATCCCAGATCTATAAATGCTATTGGGCGTTAATAACTAACCTTCCCTGGCTATTGTCTAATGATAATTGGTACTGGCTCTTTGATTTACCGGCAATGCAAAAACCTTGGGTAATCCTATGTGCTACAACGAAAGGTGCCACACATCCTTTGGTGTGTAAAGCAGAAACGATGCAAGCTTGGCATATAGTAGATCCTACATTTTTTGACATATTGTTTATGGATCTTCACTGTTCTGGTTCGATCTGACCCCTGACTATGCACTCTTTATCTCTATCTTGGAATGGAAAAGTAATTAATAAGCAAGCATTTAACATATGTTATTTATAATCTATGAATATTACCTTAGTCAAAGTCAAACAGGACATATTTGATCATAAAGAAAAGGGTAGAAAGTCAACTAACTGTATCTTGCAAGTGTTAAGGAAGAGCGTCAACTGCCTCCTTTTCGGTTTGGATGCTCACACACTGTTGTATCACCTGAGAAAGTCTTGGAATGGAGTAAATCATCCAGAATGTTGGTGTGACATCCTAGCAACTGTATTAAAACAGTAATATCCCATGATACATATCCCATAAGCATATGGTAAGCAAGTTCACATCAAGTCTTGTCTATACACTCACGTTTAAAAAAAAAAAAAAAGTTTTCTGATTGGCATTGTTAGTAGCAAGTCTTAATGTAATGTGAACATATAATAATACTCTTTGAATGCACAGAAAACTTCACACACTGAAAGCAGCTTTCATTCTATTAGCTTCATTTCCTTTTGTTGCTTATTCTGAGCCATAAACTGTGATCAGAAGACTCAGCAAGATCTGGCAAGGACAACCTCCTCTCCTTCCCCTCCAAAAAAAGTGCAAAGAAGCAGAATAGAAACATCCACATGGTACAAATTTATCATTGACCACATGCAGTGACTACAGCTTAGATCTGGCAAGGGAATGTTTTTTAAAAAGATAAAGCTATTTGACATTGTGCCACCTGCAAAGAGACTTGAGACAGAATTAGGGTGGCTAGGCTGTGGGCCAGAGGAGGATGGATACATCACAAGGGGAGAAGTCAACAGATTTCAGCACATCTGCCAGCTGGCTAAATAGCCAAACAGGCAATTAGGAGCAAGAACCATTCATGCACAGCTGGAGCAGTTAACCAGGAAAAAGAATGAGTCTGGGAATTCCATGGCTGAGATCGGGATTAAGGTGGGTAATTGTGGAAAAAGGAAGAAAACGTCTATCCTCATCCAATTCCTTAGAAAGGTTTTATTGTTGAAACAATAAAACCAGAGAGGCCGAGAAATTAGATCTTTGGTGATTTGGAAGATTATTATGGGTCTAAGCCTGTAAAACGGAGGTTAATTAAATATACTTTTTACAAGAATAAACCTAACCAAAGACCGTATTTTCCAGGCACCAAAACAAAACATATAACATCCAGGTCTTATTTACATTGAGCCACCTTTACACTCTGTTGGCAGTCCACAGGAGCCTTACTATGGACATAAATGTATGTAATTTACTTGTGTAAATGTGAATAAAACCTATACTGCACAGCAATGCATTACATTCCCTTTAATAATAAGGTATTAGTCACAATCATAGGCTATGTCTACACTTGCACTTTTAAGTTGACTTTAAGTAAGTCGACTTAGTTAAGTCGACTTAGTGTGTCTACACTTACAATTAAAGTCGACTTAAAGGGGAACTTACAAAGTTGACCTAGAGCGTCCACACTGGATGCTCTAGGTCGACTTTGTGGGGCTAGGGGGACCTTGGGCAGGTCCACGGTGGTGGTGGGGGGAGCACCCCCTGTGTACAATGGGGCAAAGGGGGACAGGGACCCTGGCAGGGCAGAGTCCTGTGTGTGACACTGTCTGGATTTAGGGAAGCATTTATGATATTATTTTCAATGGGTATCTCATAAACGCTATAATCCATAGGAACTATGTCATGTTTGGTATCAATAGAAAGGCAGTAATTTGCTGGGAATGATTATGTAGTTTATGTCTAGGAATTCTATTTCAATGAGAAGTTAAGAATTTGTTGTTATATCCATACTTTAACTTGTGTCATTAGACGGGAGGGTGTGAACAACCATTGTCTCCTTAATGTTTAGGAATTTTCCAGGTAGAATGGTCTCAGGGAGTATCCTGATGAGCCATTAAGGATACAATGGATGTATTAAGTCGACTTAAGCAAAGTGTAGTGTAGATGTAGGGCACATTAAGTCGACTTAATTTACAAGTGTAGATGCACCCATAGATACTAGAATAGGTGGACCACTGGTACAGAATTCCTATACTCCTGTTTTAAAAATAAATACATCATTTAAAGTTGTGAAAAAGTACCAAAACACAAAACCAAAAATTGACTGAGCAAATATCTAGGTGTGCAGATTATTAACTGGTGCAAATCAACACAGATCCAGAGTTGTGTCTTCTACAAAAAGTAAGGACGTGGCCATAGAAAATCAAAACAAAAATCAAACAAAAACCTTTAAATTAATAGCTGCAAAAGGAAAAAAAACTTGCAAAAAATATAGGGTCTGGGATCCTCATCAGCATCTTCTGAACACGATTCTGTGACAGCCTTGCAAAATTCTACTCAATTTTTTCATCCAGGGCTATTAACTTTTTAACTTAGTAGTAACATACCTTCAGTATTTTTGCATTATTAGCGAACAGCAAGGTAAAGGGCAGAAGAATAGATTTCAGTGCCTGGGTTGGCACATTAATGGTGACTTTGCCACACCCTTCTACTAGTCTGCACACTCGGGATTGCCGTGACCCCGTCTCCTGATGAAGCCACCCAAACTGTGGTCACCACCCACAGTTTGGGAACTGTTGTACTAAATTGAAAGGAACCAAGAGAAGAGCAAGAAAAATAAACAAAGGGCTGGAACGATTGACTTATGAGTAGAAACAGAAATAAGTATATCTAAATAGAACTAAATGGACTTATAAACAGGACTAAATATGTCTGTCCCGGCCAAAGGACAACTAAAAGGGGATGAGATGCCAGCAATCAGGAGAATTTGAAACATGTAAGCACTAAGAAGGAAGATGAATTGTTTGGGGTGGACCTACTGTAGAAGAAATGGGATAAATTGAGTCAAAGGACATATAAGCTGCGTATCAGAAAATTCCCTTCCTGTAATCGTCGTTAGATTGTATAACAGCCTCCCAACAGAAATACGGGAACAGCTTCTGCGTGGATCATTGAAAGGCATACTGCAAATGCACTAGGAATATATATATCATAGGGAACAATTCTGCATTTGCAGAGGGATGGATTAAATGAGATCAGACAATCTGCGTTTCCATTTCTATTTCCCACAATCATTTAAAATTTAAATTTGATCTGCATGTAAATAATTTCCCTTCTACCCAGAAAAATAAAAATATCATATGAAAGAGAATTTTGTATTTGTGTCTGAGAATTCAGATTCCCCTGAGGTCCTCATACTTGACAATACAAGAAAATTGCAGAAGAGAAGAGGAGTCATTGGGAAGTATGTTGATAGTAATTCCACATTAAATTTAGCTGGTTAAGAAGTAACTGACAACTGAAATTGTGATAAAAATATGTATTAATTTGCCATACAGGGAGCACAACCCACAGCCATCTTAGAAATTCCTCTTTTTCGGTACTGCAGCTTGATGAAAACAACGTAAGACCTGCAGGGAACGAGTATCCATTACTATTATGTAACAGAGGGGTATTTGTGATGAAATTACACAGCACGTGCATGTTCCAAAGGGGGAGCCGTGTTAGTCTATTGCAGAAAAACAACAGAGTCCTGTGGTACTTTTAAAGACTAACAGATTTTTTTTATCGCATGAGCTTTCGTGGGAGGAAATCCCACTTCGTCAGATGCTTTGAAGATGGGGAACTTACAGAATGGGAACAAGTGCACAGTTATCTTTGAGTTGTCCAAACAAACCCACAACACCTGACTGAAAAAAATCAATGGCGACGTGTGGGTTTGACTACAGGGGCTGTGGACTCCTGCAATCCTTGTCCTGTATTATCAACGGGTGTACGGTAGGTGTGGGCTTCTCCCCACACTTCTTTTCTATCTCCCCATTGATCTAACTCTTGGAAATGCAATAACTGACTGTTCACAAGTTCCACCCTCCCAGCCTGATCCAGTCAGAGGGGAAGATTGGCAAGAACAGAAAAGGGGGACAAGGGGAGATCAGGGCAGTCCCGTGGGGGGAGCGGGGCCCAGGGCCAATTGGCCGAAGCGGGGCGCCACCCCCATGCTGGAGGGGAACGTGGCGGGCCAACTGGTCCGCTCCACCCTCCAGAGAGCCGGCCCTGGGCTGGGAGGCCGCCTGTTGCAGGGGGGCGGGGGGAGCCGACTCCAGCCCCACAGGCTGAGGCTGCCTGCGGGTGGGAGCTGGGCCGGGGCCGGGAGGCCACGTGCGGCAGGGAGCCGGCCGTGTGGGGCAGGCCAGCCCAGGGGCCGGGCCCCACATGCTCCGCCCCTGAGGACGGGGATGGCCGGCTCAGGGGCCGGGCACAGTCCTCCCAGCTCGCCCTGCCTCGCTGCCGAAGGCAGTGGGGTGGCTGTGGGAGGAGGGGCTGCGGCACATGGGCCCCACACTGCCCCGCTGGGAGTGGGACAGTGCTGGGCCCACGTAACCCGTTTGTCCCCCCCAGGGACGGCTCTGGGGGAGGCATAGATGAGAGGCAAAAGAGAATCCCAGTCACATGAATGGCAGGCATCAAAACCAGACTTCATTCTTCAGGGTAAGACTCAGTGGCCTGGAATAGCCTTAACCCTCAAGGAGAAGGGCTCATTACACTCTCCAGACTAGCGCAAAATAAACACCTTTCAAACGGTGTTATAACCAAGTTAGACTCTCCTGGGTTTCAAAATGCTTGGATACAGAAAAAAAAACAACCTTGATTTTTTCTTTCATACCTTTAAGACGAGCTGAAGAAAACTATATTTAACATTAAAAAAACGAGAGTCCTGTGGCACCTCCATCCTGGCATGTGTATATACACTTCTCCACTGTGATTTCCACTTCATGCATCTGATGAAGTGGGTTATAGCCCACGAAAGCTTATGCCGAAGAAAATCTGTTAGTCTATAAGGTGCCACAGGACTCTCGTTGTTTTTGCCGTACACAGACTATCACGGCTACCCCTCTGGAAATATTTAACATTAATGCTGAGGTACAAAGGTACAGAGAAGAAATTGTGTCATATTCCTACTGCTGTTCAACTGAGTTCAATTTGTCTCATTCCCAATTGCGCCTGACGAAGTGGGATTTTACCCACGGAAGCTCATGTGATAAATAAATGGGTTAGTGTTTAAAAGTGCCACAGGACTCCTTGTTTGTTTCCAACCACGTATCTTGAAAAGCATCCCACTCCTCTCTACTTTTCAGTTTTACCTTCGCTTCTGCTGCTGTGGTCTTTAAACTGAGAATACATTCAGATAACTTAAGTGGTATATGGATGGGATTATTAAAACTGGTGCTGAAATGTTCACTTGCCACAATAATTACTTAAAATACAGCTCCAACTTAGAATATATTCTTAGTGTTTCAGTGAAGATGGGAGAGGAGGATACCAATATATCTCCCACACCAGGCAAAAAGAGCTTGTCCTTTTTGTTCATAAAGAATTTTGCGTTTCTTACTCTATTGCTCCAATTTAATGAAACCAGTGATTGCAAGCTTCTGAGTAGCATGCCAGTTCTATGCAAGAACATGAAAAGCCTTCTAGCCTTTCACACAATGTATTTCTTTATCTAATAAATCAAGTCAGGCCTTTTTGAGTAAAGCAATACTTCTCGTGAAGGAGTGAAGAACCGCCTCATTTGACAATGCAAGGAAGAAGAAAAAAACTAATGGGGGAGCCAGTTTCATTTCAAGGTGACACTAAGCAGAGAAAAGCAAGGAGAAGCAGCAGATTGGTATTCTGTGAGACTCCAAACAGGCATTGGACATGAGATTCCTCTGAATTGAGGAAGTCTCACTCCATTAATTCAAAAACCGATTGAGGTGGAGGGAAAGTAGAGCAATATGCATTATGTATTTGTTACAAAACTATTGTGTCAAAGCAATATTTAGTGGTAAATTATGGCACTATCAGGAGCAGGATGCCACATACATAAATCAATTTGTCTGCTACGCTGGCAGAAGTGTGACAAAAAGATAAGAGCTCATCAGTACCATTATTTCGCTAGGCTAGAGGAGGGGTGGGGGAAACCAAAACACAGCCATTGATTGTAAGTGACAAAATGAGGCTGGCCCTGAGCTTTGAAGAGACAATGAAGATGCTATCTCTAGTTAAAACAAAGAAACAAAACCTCTGCTAAAAGAAGGTTGCCCAATACAAACAAACTCTCCTCTCTCCGACAGGAGGGGAAAGCAGACAGACTGATCATTTATTTTTCCAAGGACAGCTCGAAAAATGGCAAAGATTGAAACAATAATATTTTCTCTGGCAGAAGAGCACAAAAAAAAAGAGTAGGGCTTTATTAGAATAAAGGGAAGTACAAATAGCATAGAGCTAAATGGTAATTACAGCTTTATGGAAATATCCCGTTAATTACTAGGTCATTTTTTTTTGTTTGTTTTACAACTGAGTTGTCAATTTGCAGCTAATTTAGGCCATGCCAGCCTAATAGCTATTTACAGATCACACAATTGCCTACATAGGAGGAGCATGTGGCCTCCAGGCAACAGATGCCATTTTGGGAGCGCAGGGGCAAATATAATTCAAGAAGCGCAAGTTACCAATTGAAACAACCCTACAGGCACCTGGGATGCATGCACAAGAGTAAACAGACAGAGCAAGGAAGAAAGAATGAAGTTGCCTGTCTGTTTAGTTAGAATTAATTCTGTGATAAAACAGTGAAATAACTTGTCCTCCAGTCAGGCCTGCTCTGAGATTAGAGGAGCTCAGTAAAGACCGTAATTATTCCTCTTTTTTAAAAAAAAAAAACAATCAGGGCCATTCTGATGCCGTGTTTTATCTATTCCTTAAGTATAGCTGTCCACAAACGTCTCAGCTTGTAACCCCAAAACTGAGGTGCTAAGACTCACTGAACAAAACACCACAATCAAATTAACTTTCTCAACTCACAATGCGAGTACTCTATTTCCCATCCAGAGGCGTAGCGGGGTTTCATCACGAGATGCTCCAGCTGGCTATCAAAGTCTTGTCAGCCACACTTTGGAGAAGTCAGATGGGAGACTGGCAGGCCAGGTGCCAGCTCACTCCAAAGTCTCCATGTGGCAAGTGGACACTAACAGATAGCCTGGAATTTGTGTGGTTCACTGGGGAATATTGATAAAACAGGCACTAGAATTACAAGAAAGTGTTCGGACTCTATTGAAAGCTTGTGAATTGCTGCATGCAGTAATCTTACTTGTAAAATCTGCATTCAATACTGTAACGTAATATTTGAGTGGTTGAATTTTGAGCCTGTGTGACTATGAATCACCATCCAGGAGAGGGGGCATTAATTAGTGTGAGGAGCTCTGCTGCTCTTGTTCAGAAATAGGTACACTCCTTCCAAAAGAAGAGAGCCATCTATACCAGACAGGCTGGGGTGGATCTTGTAACTGGAAATTCCCTGGACTCAGAAATAGTCAACAAAAGGACTAAAGACTCTTACTGATGTTCTGTTCATCTTCCTGTGATGAGTCATGCACCTGGCTCCTCGCATCAGCTGACTTTGCAGCTCAAAGCACATGGAAGGAAGGTGATAAAAAATCCAGACAAAAACTAATCTTCTCTATGCTGCCTGGCAGGGGGGATCAGGGAGAGAAAAGGAGTTTCTAAGCATAAGCAAGAGATCTCCAGCTGCTTAGCCTGGGTTAGTTCAAAAGGTTAACTAGAACTTGCTGATTATTGAAACCTATAATTTACCTTTTGAAATCCAAAACTGTAACTCATTTGCTTGCTTGAACCTTGCAAATAACTCTCTAATGTCCTTTTCATTTTTAATAAATCATACAGTTTCTATAGGATTGGCTATAAACATGGTCTTTGGTGTGAGACAAAGCGTAATTGACTTAGGGTAAGCAACTGGTCATTTGGGATCAGGAGTAAACTGAATATTGCTGTGATTCTTGGTGTACGGCCATTTATTAAAGAGATGTGTTCACTTGGGTGGCAAGATAGATGAGAGTACCCAAGCAGATTGTCTGTGATTCGATGGCTGTGCTTGAGGAGTGCACACGTGGTGCAACTGGTTGGTGAAATCTGAGTTCAGAATTCACAATCAGTTTGCCGTTTGTGCCCTTTGACAGACTGCTCTGAGGTCAGCATTCACGCTCTTGCATTGCTGTGGGGAGCGTTAAAGACTAGACAGCACTTAAAGTACAATCAGAAGACACCTCTATACGACAGTGATCGGTACAGAATAAGAACCAGAATAGAGAGTTCAAGAGACAGAATTCTTAGTTTTTCGGGAGGGGGAACAGAATTACAGAAGAGCAGATGTAAATCAGCACTTGTGACCTCAGAACGAAGACTATAAATACTGAGCACTTTCAAATAAAATGACTACCAGTGTGACTGGATGACTGATCAAGACTTAACAGGACTTTGGAAAAATCATGACAGAAAGTTCATAGCAGAATGAAGCACAAGTAAAATATCTTTGGGAATTGCCATTTCCTGAAAACATGAGATACTGGGATTTTTTATATGGCTTTGACAGGTACTACATACACAAGCAATTTAGAATCAACCCTTTGTAATCTAAAGTCACTGTACTGACTAATGTTAGCTGATTTCCATAGGTTATTTTTTCATGTTTGCAGATACAAACCTCCAAGCACTTCTATTTTGTTTTGTTTGTTTAAAAAATGTGATCCACGGAAATATTTCAGAGGATAAGATGTTTACCGCATGTGCATGCAATTACTAAGATTTCATCTGACCTTTAGCAAAAATGATACTTTGCTGGTTTCTAAACAAAGATTAATGGCTGGTGCTGAACTACAAGATTCACTTTTCTGAGGGACAGAAGAAAGTTTTTTTGGTGTCTGTAGCTGGATCTAGATGGCGGTACCTTGTAAAATTAGCTTTCCTGCAACGTGCACTTAAGAAAAGAGAATGAGAGAGCTTATTGTTTAGTGTAAGTCAAGATAGAAATAGGCAGTGTACTGCCCAGATAAGATTAGGCTCAGCAACAATTCAGACGATGATAACTTGATCTAACAACTTCAAATGAAAGGCAAAGGGGGTGAAATAAATCACACCCAACAAACAGTCTCAAGCAGATTACCAAACACTTTATGTCCAAAGATCACTTTGCAATAGTATAAACAATTTTAAGTCAATTTATTAAAAAACAAAAAATCCCAGAAGGCAATCAAGTAAATCAGGTAATTACCGGTATATCTTGTAAGGGGTGATAACATCAAGAAAATTAGCAACGCTTCTGCACATAAATCAGAGGAAGGAAAACCTTCACACCTCATTTACTCATTACCATGTCCCATATATGTCATATAGAAGGCAAGGGATTGGCCTGGGTGATTGGGGCTGACGTGTCATGTTGGCTGCTTCCCACAGAAACTGGATGAGGTCATTCTGTGCAACAATCAAACATGGCAAATCTGCAATGATATGATCTGGTTTTATGTTTTCAATATTAAAATTGGAGATAGGCCTGAACCAGCATCCAGAATTAAAAACTTTCCACACGGAGGCAGATCAGCTGCAGAGCTAAGCGCTCTGACTCACTCCTGCCTCTAGAGTGGTCAAATGCCCAGGGACTTTGGGGGAGTTGGGATTACAATCTGATTCCAGACCTGAATTTCAACACTTGAGGCCAAAGTGCCGCTCGTGAAGGAGAGATCAGACTCAGATGTAATGAGCACAAGTAGATTTCTATATGGAGGCTGTCGGTTCCAGGCAGGACCCAGCATTTTTTTCTGTCTCTCTCCAGCTTCTAAACTAAAAGCCTACGCCGCTTCCTGACACCATACCAGTTCCCCCTAAAGCCTGGCCTGGATTGGAGATCACAAAATGGACTGCTGATTGGATTTATATGGCTCATTTCTACTTAAAAAGCTTTGGACACAGATATGCTTGGACATAAGCTTTTGTATTCTATCTGTCATAATTGCATCTGCCTTGAAATGGGAACTGCAAGCATTTTTGTAAGCAGCCTGAATCGTAACTTCTATAACTAACACTTGCAATGTGTCATTTTGTGCCTTATATTAGCAGTCAATCAAAGCAAGTATTGCTATGCCTCCCGTAGCAATAGTATGCTATGGGAATTATCATTTCTCTTTTCTCCAGAAACAGAAGAACACCAATGTCAAAAAGGCTAAAGTTCATCAGTATATCCTACTCAGCAAAGCTCTTAAGCACGTGCTTAAATTAAGGCCAGATCTTCACTACAAAGTTGGTAGTAATAATAATCATAATAATCATAATCCACTAGACATCAATCAAACTGCGCACGTGTCTCTGGTGAAATTTGTCTCCCACCAGTGTAAGCGTCCCATTACAACAATGTCCTGACACCAATGCCCCAGGATGCACTGACCTATGGTTGATTTAGTGAAGTCAACTGAGTAACTTATGTTAATTCTAAGAGTCCTCCAGCAGCTGTCCCACAATGCCTGACACTGACCTCTCTGATTACAATTATGATCTCTACTGCCCACAGGTCATGGAGACCAGTAGGCCCACTCCCCTTTAAAGCTCTGTGAATTTTTTAATGCTTTTCCTATTGTCCAGCTTGGCGAGCACACCTAATAGATTCTCCATTGTTGCATACAACTGCTCAACTGTCTGCCGGCTATATGCTACAGATGCACTCTGTCTTGAAGTAGACAGGAGATGTTCTCCTGGACCTGTGAGGAAGAAGAGCACAGGAACAGAGCAGCCATAGAAATATGGATATCTATGAACAAATTGCACAGGGAATGCAGGGGAAGAGCTACAAGAAGGACCAGCAGAAGTGCTGCATGAAAGTGAAGGACCTTCATCAGGAATGTAAGACCAGTGAGATGAATAGTCAATCCAGTGTCAAGGCACAGACCTGCATTTTTTACAAAGAGCTGCACATCCTACTTGGCAGAGACCTCACCAGCAGGCTGCAGACTAGCACGGATACATCTGAGGTGCCGAATCACAGGCTCATGGAGTGAACACTGAGGATAAGGAGGTGCAACAGGAGGATGATGGAGGACATGCAATGGGCCAGGGATGGGCTGTGTGTGGGTGTGTCCAGCTATGCTGCAAGCCAGTTTGAGACCCAACCACAGTCCAGGCAGTCCCGAAAACTGAGCCCAGGCGAGCCCAATCAAAGAGAGGAATCTCAGGTAAAGGTATAATTGTATTTCCCATTACAATGATGCACTGTTCACACCCTCAACTTAACAGGACTCAGATATCTACTTTTCATTCATTTATTCATATTAGAGGAGGTGGCATTGTCACCTGCTTCTGATGCCCCTGTAGACGTAGGCAGTGGGGGTCCACGCAGAGCAGTTCGGTTATGTACACAGGGATGTCCCTGGAATCCTCTTGAAAGATCTTGTGAAACTTTCATGGAGGTAGCCTGCAATGCTCTCCCGAAAGCTTCTAGAGATGGCAGCCTTATTTCCTCCTCCGCTGTAGGACGCTGTGCTCTTTGCACCTTTGTTATGTTCAGGAGTGAGATAATAGCTAAAATCACCACCGACCGTGGAAAGTTGTCCAACCCTCATTATTTGATGCAACCAAGTCATTTCTTGTAACCCTAGTGGGCCATGCTCATCACAGATGGTGCTGTAGTGGCACCGTGCGCAGATACTTCGAAGCAGAAGTTTTGAGAAGAATATCTCGTTGGGGAACAAGGGAGTTCTGAATCTTAGCTTTTGCTTACCGTTCTGACTATACTGATAACGTTGTGTGTTTAATCTGCAGCTGCGGCCACTGTGGCCTTGAGGGGTTCCCTCTCCACATGCACAGAACCCCTGTGCCAGAAAAGGAAGAGAAAGAAGACGACTAGGGATGGCATGTCCATTGCAATCCTGCAAATCAGGGCTGCATCAGACCATGAGCAAAGGGCCTGGAGACATTGCAGACGACCTGGAGAGGAAAAGAGCAGACAGGAGAAAGGCCCAGCCTCCCATCAGGAGAGGGAGATGCACCAACACATAATGGGGCTTCTACAGCAGCAAACAGATATTGCAGATTCTCGTGGACCTATATGTTCAACAGTCATATAGGCTTGTCTCCCTTTCCAGTTTATGGAAAACTCTATTACAGGACTTCCCTACAACCCCCTCAACATTCCACAGGGCATCAGGGGTCACTTCTCTACCCTACCACTCCATTCAGGAGGGACAGTAAGGACAACCACCGCTTCACGTGCACTAACCCATGGAAGTCATGGTTCCTGTATATGTAGTAAAATGGACATGAATGTTCCTTCCCCTCGTTAATCTCTCTTCCAGTAATTCATTAACTTTTTATGTATTTGCTTTTAAATTGCATAGATTTTTATATGCACTGAATAAAATTCTATTATTTGGAAAATAATTCATCTTTATTAGTTCACAACAGATGCTGCAGAGTGCCGAGCAGTTCAGAAAGCAACCAATTACTTGTTACTGTGCAGTGTGACACAACTCATAGAATCAGCAACAAATAGCATAATAATCATAAATGTACTGTAAGCACCACAAAATTAATAGGAGTATTGACAGTGCCATATTCATAGATGTACACTGAGCACCACACGATTCCTCATGGACCCCTGAACAGCAGGGCAAGATAAAGCACAGTATACCACAACAGATGACAGTGGCTCACTGTTAAAATGCTCTTTCAAAGCCTTCTTGAGCCATATAGCTCCACGCTGAGCTCTTCTAATAATCAGTGTGTTTGGCTGTTCAAACTCAGTAGACGTCTCCACCTCTACTTTCTACCCCATTGACAACTTCCTCCCCTTTACTTCACAGATATTATATAGGACACACCAGGCACTTATACAAGGAGTAATGGTTTCAAGTTTCAAGTTACAGCTGGGGAGGCTGAGGTTGGATATTAGGGAAAACTTTCTCACTAAGAGGGTGGTGAAGCATTGGAATGGGTCACCTAGGGAGGTGGTGGAATCTCCATCTTTGGAAACATTTAAGGCCTGGTTAGACAATACCTTGGCTGGGATGATTTAGTGGGAGTGGTCCTGCTTTTAGCAGGGGGTTGGACTAGATGACCTCATGAGGTCCCTCCCAATTCTAAGATTCTATACCATTGGGATGTTTTTCCCACTGAGATCCAATCTTGTAAGTAAACAAAGGCAGCATCTCTTCTGTTTTCCAAAAGCGCATTGTATTGTCATTTAGCACCTGCTGAGTCTTCCTGGTGTGATGGTGGCTGGTGTGTGACTTCATGAGCCAGGGGAGTGAAGGGTAAACTGGGTCCTCATGGTCACTATTAGCATTTCAACATCCCCAATGGCCAGGAAAAAAAGTCCTTGCTTTCAGTTTTCTGAATAGTTCTGTGTTCTTAAAGATGCATACATCCTTCCCTGATCAGCCAAGACTGATGAAGTGTTTCCAGTGATCAACTAATGCTTACCTAACCATAGAAAAGACAGCCCTCTCTGTTGATATAGTCTGTGACAAGGTGGTCTTGTGCCGAAATAGGGATATCCATGTGTCTATTGCTCTAGCACAATCTGGGAACCCCATTGTGGCAAATCCATCCACTATGTCCTGCGCGTTGCCAAGAGTCGCAGCCCAGCGTGGAAGGAGATAATTAAGGGCCCTGCACACTTGCATGACAAAGGCCCTCAGACAATTTTCCAACTCCAAAAATGATTTCCTAGCAATTGACAGCAATCTGGCATTGCAAGTTTCCACTGTGCTGTTACCCCTCACTTTTCCACTGTCAATGTAGCTCTCATTCTGGTGTAGAGCAGGGGAGAACTTGGCTAACAGATACAGGAATGTGGCCTTGCGTATCCAAAAGTTCTGCATTATGATATAGTTTCAGCAAGCAGTGCTCGTTTCTCAGGTGCAGAAGAGCACTCCATCATCTGCATCTGTTCTGTAAATGCCACCAACCACCTTGAATGGTTTCTTGCTTGGTCCCATAGCAATCTCTTCCCCAAGACACTCTTGTATGCTGTGTTGTTGCAACCAGGCTCTTCCCAGGGTATTAGTGAGACAAGGAAAGTGAAGTAATCTCTTTTATTGGACCAACTTCTGTTGATGAGACAGACAAGCTTCCAAGCTTACACAGAGTTCTTCTTCATCCACCTTGTCTGTCCAAGAAATTGTCATGTAACCCGCATATTCTCTGCTTCTTACAGCTTTGCAAACACTGAAGGATGGTGCATCCTGTGCTTGCAACGTGTATGACCACAGTGCAGAGCTGTGCAAGCTCCTTGCTTCTGTCAGAGACGGTGGACAAAAACGAGGATTACATGCGTTCGTAGAATTTTTAAACGAGGTCTGAAAATGATGGGTTAGAGATGACACTAATGGATGGAGACCGTTGTATTCTGGGAAGTTGACTCCCTTGTGTGACTTGTTTTTGCCCCACCATGCATTGTGAAAACTTCCCAAAAGATACCGTGCTGGAGGGTGGCAGTTTGCACGCTGAAATACCCACTTATGGTGCACCACCTGTGTATTAACACAAGCACTTCTGGTGAGTACACAGAAAGCTGATGCAAGAAGCCAAGTACGCACAAGGCGCACAAGTGATATGCTGACTGTAGCAGCTTTATGTTGACCTAACTTATGATGACTAAAATTTTGTAGGGTAGAGACAGTCTTTGGCACATTTTAAGATCCAGTTAACAGGACTTAGAGAAGTGCCTGAGTTAAGCATGTACTTAGCTGAATGGGGAAGAAGTTAAGCCCATGCTTAAATGCTTTGCTGAACTGATGTGAAGCTTGTACTATACCAGGGCCCTAGCTCTTTCTAATCAGATACCAAAATGTCATGAATCATGAAGAGGAGAGGAGTCTGTCCAAGTCCTAAGGCCTTTCTTAGAATACAAAAGAACTGCCTTATTTCCTTTTGCAAGTAAAACATATATAAACTGATGCCGGTGGGGAATCTCTCATTGCCAAAGCATCTCCAAGATATTACGGCAGATAAGCCTTTTAGTAGTTAATATTCGTCCCCAGCCACATTCCTATTTTATAGATTATCATCTCTCTTTAATAAAGGAAAAACCCTAAATCCCCCAGCTTCAGCTAGAGAAGGATTTTCATTTATTTGGTCGCAAGAAACCAAATTAAGAAAATTACTTTCTAACTAATTTTACAGTGCTAAAGAACATCTGATGATATGCTGGGGAAAAGCTTCAAGCTTTCTGAAAGAAGCTGTTAAGAAGTGAGTAATAATTGGAAATGTACCGTGAATAAATCTTGCCAAAATTAAACGGCATTTAAGTATGTTCTATAAAACCAGGTCAAATGGCAAACACCCTGTGTCATTTAGCATAGGAAATGTATTGTGTTAAATCTTCCAACAGAATATTTACTGTTTCTAAGACCTAAATACAGGCAACCATTCATTTCCTTGCATACAAAAAATCCTGATGTAAAAGTGCCATATATTTGTCACTGTCACTCCTGATTCAAATTCATCTCTGGAGAGAAACGTCCAGATCTGCAGATGGCACAACAGGATGTTATTAGACACTTGTTCAGCTTTACAATACATTTCCTAATGTAACACAAACACGATACTTTATAATAGACTTTATCAAATCTTTGTAACTTCCTTTGGCATTTGTGAGATAGCCTTAAATCATATTAATTTTCCATTTATACATGCTGGACTGGCTCCTCAACTACTGTAAAATGAAGCCAATGGAGCTATTTATTACAGCTAAGGATCTGGCTCATCGTGTGTAAAACAATTTCACAGAAATGCCAATGTCATTTAGCATTAATGACAGACACCCAGAGAGCATTTGGGTTAAAGTCAGGTGTGTGTTACAAACTGTTACCCCATTATTTAAGGATAATTATCTGTCTATAATGTCTTATGTACAGTGGGGGGAAGCCTGCACCCATTGCAAGTAATAGAAAAACTCCCATTGATGTCAATGGAGCCAGCCGGGTTTCATCCAGTACTTCTAAGGCACTTATGGCCAGCACACTGATTTTTGTTAACCAAGCAACCCGTCTTCTAATGTGAACGCAGTAGAATCATTTCTGCTCCTAGCCTTAAGAGAGGAACAAACAACTGGCTATCATAAAAATGAATTCCACCCGATTATAAACCAAACGCCTCATGAGTTATCATTGCTCTAAGGACTTTTACGAAGTACATGAACGTGATCTGCAAAAATGTGACAGTGTGTGTCAATGAGTCAGTTCGACCTAAGTTTACAAGTGTAGACATAGCCTAAGCGCCTTACAGACATTAATTTATCCCAACACCACTTCTGTGAGGCAGAGTACTATTAAGCCCATTTCCGCAAGGGGAACCGAGGCACTGAGAGATGAAACCATTTGCCCAAAGTCACTCAGTAAATCCCATGGCAAAGCCAAGAATTCAACCCAGGTGGCCAGAATCTCTCTTTAGCATCTTAACTACAACTTCCTCTTGGAAGTCCTCAGTCTGAAGAATGGTAAGTCTGACACAAGGAAATTGGAAGAGGGGGAAGGAGGCAAAAGGAAAAAATTAAGCAGCAATGAGAGCAACCCTCAGTATTTCTGTGGAAAGCTGAGAATTAAGCTTCATTCACAATAGTAATGTGGACTATGCAGGAAGAGTTGCAAAGGACAGACACAGGCAACTTCCTTGGAGGCTCTGACTGGAAACATATTAGGCTCTACAGGCACCACAAACCAGCAGTGCGTTATTTGCGGAGGGTGGTGGGGTAGAGCGGGACGCAGGGGAGAGGAAAGGATGTGGAAAATTCCACAGATATAGCATAGTGCTTCAGCATGCAACAAAAATATTATAATTTAGCATAAAAGGTGAAGGACACTTCCTGAGGAAAACATCAGGGAAAAGGAACTTTTATTTATTTATTTATTTTTACAACCCTAAACAGAAGCATACTGTCCTTTTATGGGATTAAACAGCAAATATCTGCTAGCAGATACGTATTAACTGCTGCTAGTTTTTTCCTTCACTATATGTTGCATTTATTACTGTGTGGTTAAAAACAAAATCCCTGCTGATTGAAACCCTTTCAAGTAATGTTTGTTATGTTTCCTGCTGTTGCTATTTGATTAGTAATACTTTGCTACAGAAGTTAGGTAAACTTGTCACAGAATGCACTGAACAGTCTCTATGGAGGCTGGCCCTGAACTTTGCCTGCTCTGTTACAGAAATTTGTGGGTCCTGACACGTATTAGTACGTTTTTTATTTAACCAAAGGAGAAGGAACATGGGACCTGCTCTAGAAGACCAGCCCACTGGTGGATCTACTCTAATCAGCTAGGATTAGGTGTGGCTTATGTCTCATAGCTCAGGGGAAGATGAATACCTCCCACGATGCAGAGGTACTTAATTCCTACTGAAGTCCTCATGACTCTTGTTTCTACCTGTGTTATTCTGTAACACAGTCACTCTGACCAAGAAGAGCTGGCTGGAATTCCTTTTCTGGGACATATTTTTGGACTACTGATATTTTAATGCCATTTTTTTATTTATTTGCCACTAGTTCAGCCATGTGCAGTCATTGTTAACTCAGAGGTACTGAAAGGAAAAAGTTCAATACTACTAACTTTTGTATAATGTTTCTTGGCTATACTTGGAAATGCATTTTTGAAAACAGGAGGAGAAAGAATGAGTTATTTGATAAGAATTTATAAAAGGTTCCGAGGAGAACGATTGAGCAGCATCGCTCCCAAAAAGATTGCAGCTCTTTTAGGGAAGGCTGAGAAGAAGTATCGAAGTCTGAGAAGTGCATTTTCACTTTAAGTCACATTATACCCTTCTGAATGCAGACAAGTTTGTGGAAACAACGTTCTCTTAGACAGAGTTAGTTTATAGCACCGTGACAGTATCAGAAAGCAACATGATAAGAATCACTTTTTTAAAAAAAAAAACTCATTTCATCCTTACTCCAAACCAAAGTGAGATTTCTGTTTCCAGTTCTCTCCAGAAATGCACAACTGCGGGACACTTTCCACCTCCAGGAAGGCGATGAGTCTGCAAAATTGTGACACCCCTCCCACCCCAAACTGCCAAGTTTATCATAGCTCTACAATTTTACTAACCGGGGCCTATATGACTAAGTAACAAACAGTCGTACCATCCAAAGATTCAACCACTCCAATAAATGAACAACGGCAGACAGGGTTCTTAAAATATCAGGTCACATTCACTCTCCCTGGGTCTGTTGTGCAGACATTAAGGATGTATGCATAGGTTAAGGTCTTCTTTAAAACTCCCCCCCGCCGTCCCCACTCTGTTGTGCCATCTCCTCTGTGCTCTCAGCCCCGTTGGCCAAATAGGGCTAAAAAGTGTTTCAAATGGCTGATGATTTTCACATAAAGCAAAAAAAGCGTCATGCTGGCAACATGCACACCCCCAAGAGAGCGAGCAAGCCTGCAGGCTGGCTTTGGTTTAATATAGCATTTATCTTTCTCGGTGAGGATTGGAAAACAGATGTCCCAAATGATGTCTCCTAATCAGAGAGACTAACCACATGCAGAGCTTCTACTGAAACCAGTGGGAGTTTTGAGTGCAGATCAATCGCAGAAAAGTCAGGCTGGTTTCTCTGTATGTTTTTCCCTGGTTCGATGAAGGAGGCAGCATCTCATGGGCAGGACACAAGACAGGGATTTAGGACACCAGTGGCCTCATTTTGAGAGCAAATTAGCACCCTAGAAACCAGTTGAAACCAGTGCGAGCTGCAGGTGATCAGAACCTCTGCAAATCAGGTCACTAGCGATCTATTTCTTGCTTCGCTGTTCAATGACTCATTTGGGGGTAACTCACTTAGGGACTAATTTAATTCTGTACACGACTGTATATGCAAGTTTTCCATCCAGAAGGTGCAAAGGAACACAGGCCGTTTGCCAACAGTATTTAAGGTGCATAAATGTCCATTTTACATACCCAAGTACTAATATGACATCCAAACACTGAATATGGGTACCCTGTTATGCTACCTATGTTTTAAATTAAGTGCTTGAGTGAGAACTGTTCATCCCTAGGTCAATGAAGTAACTATAGCTATCCAATGAATGAGAACATCTGATCAATGCCTTCTCACCATCAGAAAGCTAGCTAGCTGGCTCAGATTTTCCTCTCACTTCTTTATTTTGGGGAAAAACATCCCAAGACACACATTAACATCCACACTCCTGCTCGTTAGGCAGCTGCTGCAGGTGATGCCAGGCTTCTAAGCACCGTGACAAACCTCTCTCCAAACATGAGTCAGGAGTGGGTCTATTTTTAGAGTGGAAACTATCTCCCTTTATACGGAGCAGGTTTCAGTTCCATTGTCTTAACTAAAAACAACAGAGTCCTGTGGCACTTTTAAGGACTAACAGATTTATTTATTGCATGAGCTTGCATGGGAGAAAATCCCACTTCGTCAGACGCTTTGAAGATGGGAAACTTGTAAGTTTCCCATCTTCAAAGCGTCTGACGAAGTGGGATTTTCTCCCACAAAAGCTCAAGCAATAAATAAATCTGTTAGTCTTTAAAAGTGCCACAGGACTCTGTTGTTTTTCTGCAGTAGACTAACACAGCTCCCCCTTTGGAAATTGTCTTAACTAGGAACCCTTCTCTTTCCTTCAGCTGCAGGGATGGGGTAAGCAACCTTGTCTAAGACCAATACCAAATGCAGCTCTGTGGAGTGCTCAACAGAGCACAAAGCTTTCTCTCTCCCGTAAGTTACATTGCTGAGAGAAGTGAGATTCCCTGTACTCAAATTTTGGATGGAAAGTGATGTTAACGGGTTGCAATCAAGCATCTATGACCCCACTTGTAATTGGATGTCTCATCTTTTCTTCCCTCCTATCAAAATGCCCTACAGCCCTAGTGCTAAAAATGTTGGTCAGAAAGCCCTATCTCAGAAGCTCCCAAACTTTTTGGTATCACCCCTCCTTTCTAATTTTTGTGAAACCCTCACGCCTTGCCTACCTCTCCTTTACCATCACCCAACCCCCTTGTAACAAGAATTCAATTAATAATTGTACAATTAAAAATAACCACAAATAGGTTTTCTTGATGCAAACATTTTTCACTATGAAAAATTTCACAGCCTCGCGCCCCCCTTGGAATGTCTTCAGGCCCTGCTGGAGGGCACGCCCCCCCAGTTTGGGAACCACTGCCCTGCCTCCTGGTGCTTGAGATCATGCAAAATATCATTATGTCCCTGTTACATTTCTGGTGAAGTGAATAGTGACAGTCTCTTGTTAATCTATGACGGTATTCTGGAAAACAAAAGTATATTCTCACCTCCTTTTTCTCCCCCACTTGCTCCTGACTAGTCTCTACTAAGTTTTGACAGGGTATGTTTACAGGCTGTTTTCCATCAAGAAAAGAAAAGGAATAGTCTGTTACTTCTCCCTTCTGTAAGGGTGATGATACAGCATACACCCCTCTGTTAACTATACGATCCAGCTTTGTAGTGTAAAAAGAAATATCTATTGACTTCCTGTGATTGTTATGAGAAAGACATCTCATAATTTATTCATGAATATGCAGGTCTTGAATCCTCGCTCTTGGGATGAAACTTGGTATCTTCAGAGATAGCATGAACAGATTTGTCTTTCGGCCTTGTGTGGAAGAGGCACATCATAAATTTTATCCATGCTTTCTCACTCAGAAAAGCCCGTATACACCTCCAGAGAAGATGCGCAATTATGCTACTGTTCTTCTCTTTGCCTGCTAGGGAGTTAGTTTCTCCTGGGTTCTATAACTCAGTGCTGGGGGAAAGTCCTGACCTCGTGGCAGTGAAAGATTAGCACAGTTACATAGAGATGCAGCGCTTCTAAAAAATTAGGCTGTGTTTTTTCCTCTCTTTCTCCAGCCTCAAATTAAAAGAAGTCAACAGTTTTTCCCTGTTCATTGGCAATTAAATATTTAAACCGAAACATTAACTATTAGGCATCCCACCATACCTTCCACTGGCTCATAATTTCAATCTACCTCCAATAGAGCCCTGTAAAGTCTAACTGGATCATAGACCAAGTTGTACATGTGCATTTTTTTCAGGGCACCTTAGTCCTTTGTTTCAGCTACTGGGGCATTTAGTGAAAATGGTTGCTCTCTGATCTGCTACTACTGTTGCTTCATAACATGTCATCTGGGCAGGTGCAATAAGAAGCAGCTTCTGCAGGTTGGTTCGGTCGTCCGGAAGATGAACTATTGAACTGACACCTCTATCTGGTGCATCGACTTCTGAAGAGGCAATTTTATTTTACTCTGGTTTAATTTTTTGTTTCTAGAGTGCCTCATGCACCCTTGTGAATGAAACACTACTGATCATGGCACACCTGCCATCTACTAGCATTTGTAATGCAGCCCTAAATCATGCCGTGTCATCCATAAGCAAGAATGTCTTTTGCCATAATGCAAAGCCCCACATCTTGATGCAACATACTTATTCACTGTATCGAGACAACATATCGAAATCTACTGATTCCCAAGAGGATGGGTGGGTCTCTAACCATCCTGCAGAAAGCGTAAGGATGTTGGACAGACCCAAGAAAAATGTGTTTTAGAATGGGTGACAGCCGCAATTAAACGGGGAGAGCTGATTCATTACTCTCATGTTACAATTATCAAAACAGAAAAAATGTAGCAATGATAATAATTGTCATTTATTTACTTTTATCCAAGCATCTCTAAGGAGGCTAGATATTGTTTATCCCCATTTACAGATGAAAAAACCAAGGCAGGAGAGAAGTTAAGTGAACACAGGGTCTGATATTAATACCCAATACATTGGAAGGCTTTGCACAGAGGTGTGAAGGTCAGAGCCCTCACAGTCAATCTGTGGGAGTTTTGCCATTTGCTTTAATGAGGTTTGGGGGTGTCAATGCGAGTCTCTTCACTCTCAACCATCTGCTTTGTCCACATTGTCTTCCTCTAACACCTTTGCTTCTTCCATTGTAGGTTATTCGGTGAAAAAATTCACCACCTGTTTTTCACCCACAATCTTCTCAAAAATCCTAGTGTAGGGGGTTTCATGATACTCCTGTTAATGGCAGGTCAGTGAAAAGGCGAGGCTGAAATTTAGACTCTGGCCAACAACATGGCAAGTCATTAAAAAAAGTTTTGAATTACCGCAATACAAACATGCACGTGGGAATGTGCTGGTCAGTGAGCAGAAACAAATACAGAAGCGACAAATGCGTAATGAATGCAGTCATGTCCATTCTCAATTCTGAATGCCACCATTGCATGGCCCAATCTTCCCATCCTTGAGACTGAGGGCGAAATTCTGCCCTTAAATCACAATGCGCTCAAGTTGATGGCTCATACTCATAATGAGAGATGTTTATTTTAGTCAGGAATACAGCCACAAGTGCTTTGGAAATAAATACATTCTCCTTTAACAACCAGAGATGCAGACACTACCTGACATTTATGGCTTGGGTTCAGGTTTGAGTTTGTGGCTTTTCTAGTATCCTCTTTCCAATGTCCAACAGTACATATTTATCCCCAGCTCACCTCATCCCTTCCTGACAATGCATTAGTACCCAGCTCTCTCCACTCTGTCTCTCTTTAATCATGCAGAATTTTATTTTTTTTCGCATTCATCTCAATGCAGTACATAATTCCACAGGAATTCCATTGTCATTTAGCATTCATTTAATGTCCACTTACTATGAAAGTGTTATGGGGAAATAATACACTGTTCTTGTTTGAGGAGATTACGTTAAGGAATGGATTGTATAATAAAGATGTTACTGTGAAAGGAACTTCCTATTGTTAGGCATCTTTAGACTCCTTAGCAGCAAAATGCAGCTTGTTTTGACAAGCAACTGAAAATTTATTGCTTTAACTGCAACGTTTTAACTGTCATTCTGTCAGGATAAAATGTTCTGTAGTTAAAAACACACACAGCTTCAAGGGATGATTTGGACATACCTATGCTCCTTTTTATTTTATTTTTTTTAAATGAGAAAATAACTTGCCAGTCTAATTTGCCTTTCCTGTCTGATACACTGTTTTACTGTACACTACACAGGGACGGACACTGCTATATATTCAAAGAGAATAATTTGCTCTTCTCACAATTTTATTTTAATTTAAAAGAATTCTAGCAAAACTAGAAAACCCTAACGTCACCTTTTTAAAAAGCTTTTTAATGTACTGGTATTTAATATACTGAAGAGATAACTTTAAGAAGCTATTCTCTATTCATAATATTGATACAAGATAATGATCTTTCTTCCAATGCCGCACAGATATTGCATTGAAGCCAAGATGCAGAAAGCAGCAGAAACTAATTCTCTGATAATGCTATATAACAATCCTTTTGTCTTTTATTGTGCTATATGGAGGGAGAAATTGACCTCTCAGATCTTCCCAGAAAACCTAAGACTTCTGTGTTATGCTCTATCAATATGTCACCTCCCTTTGGCTTTGGCAGGAGATTCAGACACATACAGAAAGCAGAATAATTGGTACAGAGACCCACCTCCACCCATTCAGATCTGAGAGCAAAATTTTCCTCTCAATCATTTTCTCCAGTGAATGGTGGTGTAGTGGAGTGTCCCATTCAGTCATTATTCAAGTCAATGGAAATTTGGCCCAGGGAAGGGCTGTGTGATTTGGCTGGGTGTCACCATCATTTATGTGCTACACTGGGTTTACAGCAAAAGACTAATTTTGTTCCTAGACCACAGCATTATTTTACAGTCTGGTTTATATAACAGTAAGGGTCCGTCTTTACTGTCCAGAAAACCAAGTTGGCATCTCTATAAGCAATATCCATATTGAGGAACAGTTTGTTAAAAAAGTGCTAACAATTTCCCTGGCCAATTTGGATAATGCTGAAAAGACTGAAGATTGCAAGCTAGACCACATTGATCAGAAGGACAAAGGCAAGCATGGAACACAGGACCAGTCTTGGTTGGTTTCCGGGCGGAGAGGTTGTTTTAAATTTTGTTAATGATGAGGACAGACATGATGCTAAAAAGAGACATCATGGAAAGGTCAGCTTCCTACATTACGAAACGGAGGCCAGTGAATTTAAAAGTTGATGTTGTTTTCCTGAAAACTTCAGGATCTTGTTGCCTGGCTGACACTCTGCTGAGTAAATACTCCAGGGTGAATTTTCAGAGTGGCATGAGAAGATTTAGCCTCATGTCTGCCATTAATGTTGATAATCAAACAGTGAACTTGCCACAACATTTCTGTGAGTATTTACTCCTTTGTGCCTTATTGAGCCTGGGTTAATTGATATCTGGTTTAAGCCTCCTGGCTAAGTTATATTTGTAAACATAACTCCAGAAGTGCAAACACCAGGAAGCCATGGCTGTAGTACCTACCTTGTGAGTCACAGCTGATGCATATGAAAGTGCAGATAGAATTGGACTGGTTAGCTGAGAGGGAGATTCTGACAGTTAAACAACAGTGCACATAGCCAGAAAATCACTGGAAAAAAAATAAGGTAGCACCCAATTGTCATAAATAGGGAGACATGGCTGTAAGTGATGACGGGATTTCAGCCTTCAAAAAAATAAGACTAATTTTTCCTCTTTCTGAGGATCATTGTTTCATAAGTAATGTTATGGTGCTTTAACTTAATGAAGCCAATGGTGTGAATAATTAAAATTAGATGATGAAAGAGAAATCAAACACTCCTCTTCCCCATTCCAACCTTGAAGGCGCTATATGATCTAAATGGAAAACTAAACAGACTGAAAAAAATGGTATTTTATGCTGAGATAAAAATTATTTCTGCAGGCCACAGACTGTATAATAACTAAGATTTAAGCAAGACAATGCCGCTTGCATTATGGTAGAGCATCTACTTGGCTGCTTTCTTTTCCTGCAACACTCCAGAATTCCTTCCTGACAATAGAAGGAAGTACTGGGAAAGAAGTGTCTGTAGTGTTACTAAGAAAACTGTGATAATGACAAAGAACATATGGTTAATTAGCTTAGAAGAAAGTTATGTAAATACTGCTGCTGTGTAGGCAGTTGTCTGAACAATTACATCTAGGGAATTCGTTAACTGAGCCACCACCAAACTTATGTAAAACATCAGACACCCAATAACTCCACTTGGCGCTTATATTATGCTTTTTACATCATCTAATCACTTTGCAAACATGGAGTAATTGATCCTTACATGCCAGGCAGGACAGAAATGCATTATCACCAATTTTACAGATGGAAAAACTGAGGCAGAGTGGTGTAGTAACTTGCCCAACACTACACCGTGAATCAGAGCCCAATTAGAATGATTGTTTCTAGGCTCCAAGACCCTCATTCCGCCAGGCTTCTCCTTCTCTGACCTACCAAATGTATGGAGTAGAAATCAAGCATTCTGCTAGGGATTTAAAATTCTCCTCATGATGTTGCCAAAGTAATTGCTAGGCATGCCAGTAGCACACTGTGCTGATCTTATGCTGTCAACTGGTCACTGATGGAGAGCAGGTTTAACAAAGGCTAAATCCAGGTGCCCATGGGAAGAAAAGCAGACTGCTGGTTTAGACAGCAGCAGCATTTGGTAAGAAAGGACCAAATCATTCCTTCAGGTACTCCTTCACAACTCCTACTCACTTCCATTGGACCTGCTCTTGACGTATCGCATTCATCCACGTGCAGAACTTGGTCCAAACTTTAGTTATCAACAATATTTAATGATGAGACAGCTAAGAGAGCTGGAAGGGTGGAGGTGGGAGGAAACAGTGATGATGAAAGAAGAAAAGAGATAAGAGAGGGCAACAGAAATGAGGGAGTGGAGGAAACTGTCCTGTTTTGTTCTTTTCCTCCTTATGACCGATACTTGTCTCTTGGGAAAAAAGCAGCAGCTCAGAGGAGGAAGATTTATAACTAATTTGGCCTTAAGAAATGTGGGGAGTAGTGACTACATGCTACCCAATGGAAGTGTGCACAACAGGTAGCCTCCGAAAATTTGAACCCATTTCCTCTACTATTTTGATTTCTGACAATCAAAGTTAGATGTCTGGCTTTCCCCACGGTGATTTGTAAGGATCTATTTCACAGACTGGAATAAAGATCAGTTGTTTCCTCTTAAAAAAAAAAAAATCAATAGACGAGAATTTAAATTCTGAGTTTAAAAAATTGGAAAAGACAATGAAAATATTAACATCACGCTCTAAAAAGTGAAGGCCATAGTAATTTTACAATTTTAAATACATCAGGCACTTGAACATATTGCTTTATTAGGATATTATAAAGTTATATGATTTTAATGGTACAGAGCAAGAATACAGTCTCAGGGAATGAATACCAAAGTCCTTAAATCCTTAGCAAGTATCTTTAAAGCAGATAATTTCTTAATGCATCTGACTATTACTCTTGGCAATTTTATTTCTATTGATATGCTAAGAGCTACTGCTCAAGGACAGGCATTTATTGAAAGCAGGTCGCCGAGGTGTTGCATCAAAATGTAATAACACTCTGTGTAAATGAAAACAAAAACCATTAGGGTTTTTAACTGGGGAATTTCAAAATCTAATACACGCCCATCTGGCAGCTGTGATTTAACCGACCATGGTGCAAGGGTCTCATTACTACATCGAAAGGGGAAATTTGGAGAAGATTGGAATCTGCTTACAAGCAGTCAGGTGATCGATGTTCATCCACCCTGCACTTGGGAAGTGGGTGGCTGGCTGGCTGCATCAAATTATATCGTTGCTTTTAAAATTTCTGAGGGAGAGAGAAAACTGAATGGTTCAGCTGCCACATGAAGGTGAACCTCAGGCTTATTTGCTTGATATCAATATAAAACCTCAAGCTCTCAGCTATACACACAAGCAGTGTTTTTTCCATCAAGTGAAAATTTACAGTCTCTGAAACATTATATGAGATACAGTTGTTAGGCATCAGCTTATAACTTTCATGGCTAATGATCCCCACAGTATTTAAATGTGACCCAGCAGGAGTATCAGAGAAGAGAAAGGGATAGGGAAGGGGGGAAGCAACTGAAAGTCAATTGCTTATGTGTTACTTATACTTTTTGAATGGGATGAGGTGTAGGAAGATGATTATTTTTACAGCGATCACAGGAAGATGTGTGGGGCAAGAGCAATATGTCTTTTCCACATCCCCAGCCTCAGTGTGGAAGCTTGATAAGAGAGAGAGTGAGCTGGATATAAAATGGGTGAGCAAATCTCAGATACCTTGGTGATTGATGCAATGTAAGAAACAGAGCAAAATTCTCAAAGGACCATTCAACTTGAAGAAGACTGAGATCTACACTGAATTTCAGTAATCACAAAATTGAACCACATGGAAAGAGAAGTAGAATCTGAATGGCGGTATGGTCCAATGGGAAAGACACTGAGCTGGAAATTGGGAGACATGCATCCCGCTTCCTGTTCTGCCACTCTCCTACTGTATGAGTTGGAGTAAATCTCTGCCTCTGTTTTCCCCCTTACCAAGTATCTATTAGAATGTACCGTATTTTTCGGACCATAAGACGCACCTGACCATAAGACGCACCCAGTTTTTAGAGAAGGAAAACAAGAAAAAAATATTCTGAACAAAATA
>ML685868.1:3522775-3561046 GCA_007922175.1 Pelusios castaneus
CACAAGCTCTGGCGGAGCTTGTGCCACCACCCGATCCTCCAGCTCTCAGCACAAGCCGCGGCGTTTAAGCGCTGCGGCTCGTGCTGAAAGCCGAGCCCGGGGGCTGTGCTGGGGGGAGCGGCTCAAATCGGAGCCGGCCCCCCAGCACACTCCAGGGGTTCGGGGGGCAGCAGAAGCTCCTTCAGAGCTTCTGCCGCCACCTGATCCCCCAGCTCTCAGCAGAAGCCACGGCTGGACAGCATTCGGACTATAAGACGCACCTTCATTTTCCCCCCACTTTTGGGGGGAAAAAAGTGCGTCTTATGGTCCGAAAAATACAGTAAGTTCTTGTCTCTTCCTGTGCCAACCATGATGGCGCACCATTCTTGGTTCAGGCCCTCTGGCTATTCTCTAACACACATAAATAAGAGCAACAATTAAATGCATTAGTACACAGAAAGGCTATCTTCCTCCATATCCGCTCTGTAGCACAATTATGTTAATTCTAGATGTATTTGGACTTGAGTTTGTCTAGACAGTCTCTGTAAAGTGATAATGTTCTTAATTCTACTACTGACAGAAAAACTGAGACAATGAGTCTTGTAACCCAACATCTCTTTATACTATATACATATTTTCCTGGCAGATTGCCAAGATTTCTTGTAGAGGTTGCTTTTTCAGTGTGGCAGGACACGATTCTGATCTCAGTCACACTGGTGTAAATCTGTTATAATTCCATAATCAAGCCCTTAGCATTTTTAATTACTAGAACTGCCACTTGGGTATATTTACCATACATTTCTTACAGACTATAAGATGAGAATTATGGTGATGTCGTCCAATTCTCTCTCTAATCATACATTCATTCATTAGTGGCGTACAGAAAATGATCAGACTGTCCAATGAAGCTAGAAGATCATGTATAAGCGATTATTTACGTGTTATCCCCTTTTGCTATAGTGTGATTTTCACTTGGCCCCAGGGCCAGGCTACTATGCTATCATTATTAGCATTTTTCCTTGTAAATTAATCAGAGTCACCTAGCGAATAATTACAAACCTCTCTTCCAAATCTATTATCTTCAAGTTTACATGTGGGAAGACGGTAGGCTGGAGGGCATGTTTTATTCTAGGTATTGTATTAATTGATGATTTCTCACATTATAAACTGAGAACCTTGTATTATTTTTGAACCTCTAATTTTTTCTCTGTTCCTGTTAGTGCTTATGCTAGCTAAATGTCTGCCAGCAACATCTGATTTCTACACACTGAGTCGGTTTTGATTCTGGTACTAGAATCACAACCTCCTTTCTCATTAGTCCACTAATATCCAAAGCTTCCTTCTAACATTTGATACCTAAGAGACAGAGGCAGATTTTGGGGTAGGCAAAGCAGGCGCACGCCTAGGGCCCCAAGCTGCAAGGGGCCCCATCGCCTACCCCAAAAGTCACGTCTGCCTTGGTCTGCAGCAGGAGGAGAAGCTGGCCCAAGGGGCCAGGGCTGTGTGCGGGGAGCTGGGGCCAGAGTGGTGGGGGAGGCAGGGTCACAGAGGGGGCCCCGCAGGCCTATAGTGGGCCTATAAGAGGCCCCACAATGGGCCTTTGCCTAGGGCCCCCAATAGCCAAAGGCCACCTCTGCTAAGAGATAAGAATTAATTAATTCTTCAGGCTGCTTCCTTGGAGAAGAGTTGAACACTCTTCCCAAGCAGTCCAATGACATACACGGTAGTTTTAGGATACAAATACTTCAGCTGGGAAACTTAATTTTCCTTTGAATTGGTACCCTAGATTTGAGAGAACAATTCTTCATTCATTTGGACACCTTATCAATGAGGATGCAATCCTGGCCTTTTAGAATCTCACACAACAGGGACCTCTTGGATTATTCACCCTAAAGTATCAAACCATGCTTTAAGCACACACATTTTCAGTCTTCTAAGGCATTGTCTGACTAAACCAAAGAATGCATGCAGTGTTGTAGCTGTGTTGGTTCCAGGGGATTAAAGAGACAAAGTGGGTGACGTATATGTCTTTTATTGGGCCAACTTCTATCATTGAGAGAGACAAGTTTTCAAGCTTACACAGAGCTCTTCCATGTAAGCTTAAAAGCTTGTCTCTTACTAAAAGAAATTGGTCCAATAAAAGACATTACCTCACACCGCTTGTCACGATATAAACCAAGAAGATGAGCTAGTTTTAGAAATGTGTTAAAACAGGTTCACTCAAAAGCCGGTTTGACAGGTTCTAGACTTGGGTGACCAGGATGTCTCCATTACCCTCATTCTCCCCAGCATGTGCTTATGTCAATAAAGATATTACACGCCAGCTACAGTTAAATCCTTTGGGCAGCGGCAGAATTTTGAGCGTGAAAATATCCACTGTATTCTAAACATCATGAAAAAGAGCCCAACAACAAGTGTCTAGTTTATACACAATAAAAACCTATTTTAAAACATGATTATTAGTGTTATTCTACCCATTGAAAGACTAGACCTCTTCTAGGATCTTCATAAAATATCCCTCTCTATAAATCATGGCCATACAATAAAACACTGGGAGACAATTCATTAATCATAATTTCCTTTAATTACTTTTCTTTATGATGTGTCTTTGGACCATCTTGTGTTTCATAACTCACATTTGGAAAACAGAGTCTGAGCAATTGAAGTCATGCTTACATCTGATTTTCCTGTCTCCCTGAGAGAGGAGGAGAGAGAAGTGAAAAAAAAACCCCAACCCTAAAACACAACCAGTCACATCAAAGAGCTTCTTTTTCCTGGCTAGTGGAAATAAGACAACATGTTATCACTACAGACATAGATTTCCTTTGACCTGCTACTTATATACTGAAACCCAAAATTCACATAACTAGTAAGACGAAACTCAGTAAAACAGCCATCGAATGTTTTCTTGTTTGCTGTCTCAGGAAACAATCAATGCATATTAGTCAGAAGAACTGATCGTAGCAGGATGAGAATAAAAGACTTTGTTCTTTCTTTTGAGGAAGAGCAATTCATGACCAACAAAATTAAACCAGAACAACCCAATTAAGTACAAGGGAGAAAATGTCTAACAGTGCCTGACGAGGTAAGTACTTTAAATGGAAGGTAATACATACTATGTTAGGCCTAAGCACCCATGCCAATATTTTACAACCTCAATGGCATATTTGCATTAATAGTAGACCTTATGGGCTCAATCAAGCAAAGAATATATGAGCATATGAACTGTCCTACCGGCCAAGATTTTAAAAAATGACTAATGATTTTGGGTACCTCAACTTTTTGGTCCCCAGTTTGAGATTTTTTTTTTTTTCTTTTTAAAAGGATCTGTTTTTGAGAAAGTAAGGAACATTTCCATTTCTGAAAATCTGGGCCTTTGATTTTATCAGAGGATAGCTCACATGCAAAAAGTTACACATGTGTGTTTCAATGCTGTGCAGAATGAGGACCTATCGTCAAAGAGCAGATAAGTGGCTGACCACAGAGAGAGTGGGGGTTAAATTCTGTAGTGGAAAAATGCAGCCCTGAATATTGATCTTCGGAAATGACTTCCGGAATCTCTTCTCTAAAAGGCTGGAGATTAGAACAGGGCCAGTTTGGTGAGCCCTTTGGGATGAAGTTCGGTTTCCTGGGACTTCTTCCTTGGGTAGCTAACACTTAATGTTGCATACCCAATTAACAGAATTCCTGTAGTCTCTTGAACAATCATCACTGATAAGGATGCTTTCTACAAAGCTTAGAAGAAAACAAAGGGATTTCTCAAAGTTAAAGCAAGAATTTTATTCCCTTAAAAATAAATTAATCTCTATGAACACAAACAGGCATCTTTAATTAGACCTAAAAAAGGGGGAGAGTTGCATCTTAATACAATAATTAAAGGGTTAATTATATGCACTATAAAATAAGTTTTATGATTTATAATGCACACCCAATCCTTATAATCTGGTCATAAATAAATGTGCTGGCAATAAGGAAAGCTGGAGGCAGGAGAGCAACTCACCATCTTTAATGGGCAGTTATATGACATGCGGCTAGTACATTGGCAGTAAATCAGCAGAAACATCTTTTATAGAGTTCTGGTTTTTATGATGTCATTAACTTTCCTCCTTATACTTAAGGGATAATGAAATAAAGTCATGAGGAGGGATCAAAGGATGAGCTTGTACTGTGTAGTTTAAAACAGCCACAGGGGAATTAGCTGTGCCCACTCATTCTCGTGGACATTTTGATGGTGGAGAAAGGAGCAAGGGGCGGAGGCCATAAGAAAGACCACAGACTTTTGGGAAACCCTGAAGAGCATGTATTAATGAACTGTTTATGAGAAAAGCTCTCTAAGCAACAGTTTCTGATTTCAAAACATTGTAATTTAGCTAGAATTTAAACACATAAGGTGGCAGGAACAACCTGATGCTTAAAACCTTTTTGCCACAGAAGCTGCATTTTGAAGGTTAGCACACCCATCTTGTAAGAACACCATGTGCATCAGGATACTTTCAACCATTGCCATCAGTCTTTTAATATAACTAGAGATACATTCATGGGCATCTACCTATCAGTGAGGCAAAGTATGGCATACACTAACCAGCAGGTTTGCTGAACTAAACCACTAAGACTAAAAAGTAAAAAAAGACAGTTGTATCAACTTAGGCCAGAGTAGGAATTTGAATCACATAATATAGGAAGCAGGTCTTGTCTGCATATCACATGTGTTTGTATATACTTGTTATTTTAAACTGAAATAAGATCCCCTGTCTGGTGGCAGTCATCATGAACAAAAATTATTCCCTCGGCAATCCCACATCAAACACTGTGTTCCTTTTTCCATCCAGACTAAACATCAGAATTACAACATTCAAGAATTTTTTTTAAAAATATCTTAGGGTGGGATTTTCAGAAGTGGTCAGCAGGGTTAGGCCAAAACTGGATGCCTTCGAAAAGTTCACTCAATGCACAATGGACCCATCTTACAGTGAAGCCCCTTGCTCACTGAATAATAGGAGTAAGAACTTACACTGTTTGTACATCTCAAGACATTTAATCTAGAAATCAGCCCAAGATAAAGTTCAGAACTGGATCCTTGTTGTCCCAAAGTTTGGGGGTGTTTTGACCGCAGGCTCTGTTTAGACTCAAACTCATTAGGTATGTGAGTTCATTATCAGCAGGGACTCCAGCTGAGTATACAACCAGGAATTTTCCACTGGTTATAAAACCAATATTAAAACAGGATATTCTTTTACGGTGTTTTCCTAGCCTTCCGTTGTATTGATACCACCAGTGTTTCTCTTTCACAAGAGAGCTGCCAGGGGAGCTCAGAAAATGTACTTTAATAAAAACTTTTATTTCTAAATGTATTTTGCCGTTTATATCTAGAAAGAAAGACTTTCGCTCTTCTAAGGAGCAGACAAGATACATACATTACATTACAGCATCTGAGGTATGTTATTTGGCTATTTGTCTCAAACAACTCCCACTCACAATAGTAAAACTATTAGCCTATGACTGACATTGTAGCACATTTTCTAGGATACGTCCACACTGGAGCCTTAGGTCGACTTAAGGAGGGTTAAAGTTGACCTAAAAAACCCTGCATCCACATTGGGCGCTTATTAAGTCAACTTAAGTACTTCCTTAAGTCTACTTAATAACACCACCTCTAAAGGTCAATTTAAGGCTTATGTCGACCTTATTAAGTTGACTTAAGCCAGTGTAGATGGGGAATAGCCCTTAAATTGATGTAATTGGCCCCCAATATTAATCTGCCCCAATATTAATTTGTTAATTAATTAATTTACTGATTAAATTAAATTACAAACTAAATAATCTCCCCAGCTGTGGCTCTCCATTCTCCCCAGCCCGACCTCCCCAGCAGCGGCTTTTCCCTTCTCCCCAGCCTGACCTCCCCAGCAGCGGCTTTCCCCTTCTCCCAGCCCGATCTCCCCGGCCGTGGCTTTCCCCTTCTCCCCAGCCCAATCTCCCCGACCGCGGCTTTCCCCTTCTCCCCAGCCCGATCTCCCTGGCTGTGACTCTTCATTCTCCCCAGCCTGACTGCCCCAGCTGCGGCTTTCCTCTTCTCCCCAGCCCGATCTCCCCAGCTGTGGCTCTCCATTCTCCCCAGCCCGATCGCCCCAGCTGCGGCTTTCACCAGCCCAATAACCACAGCTCTTTTTCTTCTCTCCCACCCAACCCATAGTAAATAAAACTACAATATTTCATTTTAACATTTTTATTAAAGTTCAAACGAAAAGACATGTATGCATTTCTTTTAAGTTAAGGTACTTAGGCTTGCTGATGCTTCCAGCGCCAAAAAACTGTTGCCCGTGAGGCACCATGCCTCCCAAATTGCCGCTCAACAAGTACAATATCTTGCTCAGCTGCATCATCAGCTTGGAGGGAACACTGGCCCCTTCCTAGAGTTCCTGGCCACTCCTCCGTCGACCTAGCACCTGCCAGTGCGGACACAGGCAGTCGACTGGAATTTTCAGTGTGGACGCTCTAAGTCGACTTAACAACGTTGACTTTAAGTCGACTTAAAGTCGATCTTGTTAAGCTGACTTAACAGAGCCTCCAGTGTAGACATACCCCTAGTGATTAACATTTGTAGTTGGCTCATGGGTGATAAAAGCTGTTAGATACTGGGGCTCGGATCAATCTATCCACAAATTTGAACAACAGACTAAGAACAACTTTCCCTTCCTCTAATTTTAATTAACAAGTGTGAACCAATGAAACTTTACCTATAGCATTAAGAACAGTGAGTGTCATGTTCACTACAATCAAGTTAAGTCACCAGGAAGGTGTTTTTCTGGTATCAGACATTGCTTTCCTTAAATTCTTAGGGTTAATTTTAAATTGTAAAAATGTATTATTCAGTGGCTAATGACCTCTTACATTGCATGACCCAAAGCTCAATGACGTAAATGGAAAGATTCTTATTGATTTCAGTTGTCCTCCTGTCCTAAGGTAACAAGTCATCATCAAATGATCTAGGGGCTAGCCGACATCTGTGTTGATTGGAAGGGTATAAGTTTAGATTGTCCAAATCCTTTTCCACTAACTCATATAGGTGATCCTATTCCTCTTTTAAAAAGTAATGTGAGCAAGACTGAACCCACAGTACGTGAACAACGTGCATTAAACAGACAGATCGCACAGTAGTATTGACTTTATCAACAGCATGAAAAAAAATGAAACAATTCTGGCTCTAAAGGGTTAATTGAGAGCTTTGTTTCTATGACATAAGTTTAGCCCAATATGGTTGGCCAGAATTGTGTCTTGACCTATTGGCCACTCTTCACTTCTTGCTGTGCTCTTATCCAATGAATGTCTGTGCTTTTTGTTGACCAAAACCATCGGATGTTAGAAGTTCTAATGCTAGGACGTTCTAACACACCAAGTTTATGTCTCTGGTCTCTTCCTCTCTCTGCCACCATAATAGTTGCCACTTATTTTGCATAACTGGTTGGAAGTTTTTGGCTGGCATGGAGCTCGGGGCTCCTGCTCTTTCAGTGGGACTTCTTCTTCACTCCAGCAGGACTCCAGGCCAGCATGGGGTTGCTTTCGTTGGCACAGAGCTTCGGGCTCAGGGACGTAAATGACCTCAATATTACTGAAGCCTCACAGACCCCCTGTAATCTTTAGTGTCCCCCAAGGGGGGGGTCATGCACCCCAGGTTAGTAACCATTGCCTTACATCATTCAGAGAGAGTGCTCAATATAATGTCAAATTAGAAATATTGTAGCCATATTTGACTCTGAAAACTCTTCCTCATGTGAGCAATCCCAGTGAAGTCACATGGGTTCAGGTTTCTATCTGGAGATACTCCCCAATATATATATATATATTTTTTTTTTAAAGGGACAGGCACCTGAAAGTGTGAGGTGTCTCCAAAGCAAGGCCTATGGCCTGGGATATATAAAGGAGCCTAATAGAATTAGATGTCCAATTCCCATTGAAAACCAATGGTAATCAGTATTGTATTATAAATATTATAGGCCCATGGGATTACTATGCAAAGATGTACATGCAGAAGACAAGCTGACTGAGTGAGGTTTAATATTTCGCTTTTTTTACTGCGGTTTTTTATTGTGACTTACGGCGTTATGTTGGTATTCCTACACTTCCTATTCACACAACACAAGTACACCACAAAGAGAACAATGCTGCTTACAGAATGCTGTTATCAAAAGATCCCACCGTCTCCTGGTTATTGAATCTGCCATGCACCCAATTTATATGTGCAATAGTCTCTTCTCTGAAGTATCAGTGACTTGTAAGGAAAAAACCCCAACATGATTGCCTGCCTCCAAATATCACAATTTCTTACGTCTTTACTGTGGAACATTAGGACAGGATGAAGAATTAGCTGTGCCATGGAGAAAATTTGCTGCTGTCAAAGTTATTTAGTTATTCAGAGTTACAAATATGATTTGCAGCTACCAAAATTCAACTGGGCTGTATTAAAATTGTAATTTGATACTTGGAAATAAATCTCTTTAATAAAATGTGGTGGGGATGATGTTATCGATATAGAGAGATTAATCTCTATTTAAATGCATATAAATTCAGGCAGAATGAACGACAGACAGGGAGAGAGAATTCTTACAAAGTCGAATTGTTGCTGTAGCTGAGGGGTTTATTTTGGGGGATATAGGGGGTGGGGTTTTCCTCTCCCTTACTACTAGAGAAATGCTACATTTTCTGCAGCCTATTTGAACATACTTTGCATTTAAGCATGAAATTTTATTTATTATTCTCGCTCTGAACTTTCCAGGGCGTCCCTTTCATCAGTTAAATTCCCCCTTTCGAAACAAACATCTATTTGAACAAAAACAGTCTTTAAAAAAAAAAAAAAAAAATCAAAGCATTTTCTATGAAATGAAGTTTTCTGGACTGAATTACCCAGCCTACACCATAGTATGCTCAGCCACTGGAAATTATTTAGAAACAACGAAAGTATAGGGCCAAAGGCCGGAGGCCTTTATCTGGGCCACATGATTGATGTGTTGTGGGCCCTGATGTGGTTAACAGTGATTTTTATCTGTTGCTAGCAGCAACAGTCGGGGCTCAGCATGAGGAAGCAGCAGGCCTCATTGCTGAAGCAGGGCCGCACACAGGGACAGACAAATAGTCTTTTCAGCTGGACAGGTCTCATGGGGGGTTTTGACATAAAGGCCCCTTTGGAAAGGCTGGAATTGTCAGTCCTTTGATGGCCCCATGCTGGGCCATTAGCTTCTGTTACTAATTTGCTGTGCATGTGAGAGGGCAGAGCTACGTGAACACCTGCAAGCTGCTCCGGTGCATTATGGGAAGGATTTTATAGGGAGCGCAAAGGAATAAAGGATGAGGCATAACCCCTCCATCCAAAGGGCAGACGACACAGACTATTATCATTTTCAAGCCATCAAAAAGACAGCTCTGAAATAACTTCAAGGGGGCTAACTCAAACCTGAAAAAGCAAAGAAAGCAAGAAAATTCAGAGTTAAGCAGAGACCAGCCCTTCATTCAACATGCATAGGTTTTGCAAGAATTTTCAAGCAATAGTTAATCTTGTGTTCTGGAAATGGAGTTGGTTAAGGAGAGAATTTCAGAGTAAATCATTGCTTTGCTGTCTGCACTTTTGTGATCCTCCACTCTCCACCCCCAAATGTATTAAAATATAATGGCAGAAAAATGATGTTTTATAATCACAATGATAGCTGGCAGACCTTAGACTATAACAGAGGTAGGAGGAATAGCTATCTTAACTCAGACAATTTTAGACTTGGGATAAAATATGGAGCAAATCTCTACTGCACATTCTATACTCATTCAGCACCCTCACTAATGAGGGTGGAAGCTGTACCTGCAGAACACACAATAAAATCTGCAAGGTACCTTGGACAGAAGTGTCCTGCCACTCGCATGCAGATTATTGATATGGTGAATCTTGAAAAGCTCTTTCAGAACTTCTGAGTTAACCTTAAACATGGATTATTTGAGTTTTACCAAAACAGTCATCATGGACTCCATGTTACTTGCCATGGGATAAATTCACTCCCAGCAGTGGGGAAGCATACGGCCTATCTACCACATACGCCCTCTGAATAGGATTTAACAGGTGAACAGATTTTCTGCTGGCACACTACACAGCACTGAACTTCACTCCCACTGAACCACAAAGGCTCTGAGTCACAAGCTGTTTGGTTAGCATCTTAAATCCATGGATTCAGGCATCCCTAACACGATAGAAAGTCACTATTTTTGCACTTTTCATCTGAGAATGTCACAGAGCGCTATAAACACAAAGGGACTAAATAAATGATAAATGCTCAGCTCTTATATCGCACTTTTCACTAGGAGATCTCAAAGCACTCTACAAACAAGGTCAGTACCTTTCCCCACAAAAAAGGGAGATGAGCAAGCCAGTGAAGAGCCAGGAATAAAACTCAAGTCTCCCGAATTTCAGTCTAGTTCTGAATTCACTAACCATAACAGCACAGCCTAAGAAGATCAGAGCATCCCACAAAAGTGAACAGAGGCACAAACACTAAGTAACTTACTCAGAATAACAGTGCAAGATCATGGCAGAGTTGGAAACAGAACACAGGCCATCTGATATCTAATCCTGTGTTTTAAAACACAAGACCATTCTTCCTCTTCTGGTTCACATACAGGGTGCTGGAATTAGAACCATTAAAGAAAGTAGCTTTATTGGGGGAGCTGGGAGGAGGGACACCACTTTGCAGTAATGATTCTGAAGTGATCAAAGAAAGCACATAGGTAAAATCATTATCTGGTTTGCACCCTTTCAGATTCAAATGGCTAACAAGCAAATTTGTTATCAGGCTGATCTGGAGTCAAGAGAAAATCTGTGTGTACAATGGAATGGCTGACAGCTTATATATTATGGTGATAATAGCAGACACCATTTCAATAAAAGCAAACGGTAATAAGTGGACCAATATAATGCCAAAAATAATCCCGATTTGTACTTTAAAAACCCATGAAACAAATTGCCCCATTTCTACAAGTTCTTCTATGCACACACCATTTCTACTTCTCCCAAAGAGATGTTTTGACTTCATATCAAGAACATCCTCCCTTTAAGACTTAATGTGAGAGAGCTATTCATGATTATTAGTGGTATTTCTATTACAAAGGAGTCGAGAGGTTTCGACTACGATTAAGGCATCGTTTTGCTAGGAATGGTAACAAGCACAGAATCAGAGACAGAGCTGCTCAAGAAGCCCCTTTATACAGTGAGTAAGAGAATGTTCAGGTCACATGCTACATGTCTGAATTAGGAAATACCAGCATTAAGGGGTCCATGTTCAACTTTCAGTCTGGCCCTTCATGATGAAAACTTCAGTTATGGTTCCATTAGCACAGACAGACCCAAGCAATAAAATTCATAAGTCACGGCCACCAAAAAAAAAATCACAAGATTAGTTGAAAAGCACAAGTTTAAAAAAAAATACATTTGGGGTTCTTTTTATGTCTTCTGGTTTTACAGCTTTTAGGGTTAATTTTTTCAACCATTCCTCCAAAACCACAATGGCTAGCAATGTTCTCTTCTTTTAAATGAAAACTAGGATGCTGACAAAAACACCTGAATCCAGGAGCTGGGGCTTTATGAAAAATATCAAATATTTCAAGACTTGTCATCACAAAAGTTGGCAAACACCACTCTCCTTGTATGCCTGATGAGACAGTTAGATCAGTAACACTTTGGGGATTTACTTGGAACCTCTGCAACGCCTCGTTGTGGGTCACCTGCAGAAAGGTGAAGAAATCCTGCTATTCTCCTGTTCCCATCCATCTCCATGCAGAAAGGAGTGAAGAGCAATCTGCTGCAGAGCGCTGGAGGTAGAAGGAAAGCATAGGAAACTCCTTGCCAGAGAAAGCGATGGGAAGAAAATGAAACATACTCACCCCTATGATTTTATCAATATATGAAGCCACTGATACAGTGCCTCGTTGAGGATATTTCCTGCTCTACTATTCCCAACACATTTTTAACACAGGTGAATAAAACTGCCAGATGTAACGTCTGCCATTCACATTTTGAACCACTTGCACACCTCAGACCACCTCCCAGAGATTACAATCTGTGCCTCTTGCCCAGAAGCATACTACACAAAGAGCTAGCAGTGAGAGCAGGAAAGCAGCTTTGTTTCTGCGTATTTACACCTGATTCTACCCAATTCCTCCACGCAACAGTCTTCTGCTACTTACTCTTGCCTACCTGTCCAGTCTTTTGACCTACCTGTACACTGTGAAAACACAAACAGCCTTCCAGGAATTTTCACTGCAGAACAGTGCTCCATCTTCCAAGAAGCTTGTTTTGATTCCTGACCCAACCAGCTGAACAGGATTCTTGAACAACTAGTTCTTGTGGCATAATAACGTGCCACAGTACTTTGGGCCCACAAGATATGTAGAGTGTGTATACTGTATTTTAAGGCATGCCAGCTCCCTGTTTCCTACGTGCCATATTAATCTCAGGTTCATTTGCATTACTCTTCACGCCGTTTTATGCATGTCTGACTACATATACGAGAAACAAACTAGAATGCTTAAATTGACTTCCACTATTCCATATCTCATTAACATCTGGAATAGCTACTCAGCGGTTTAGGGCATTGAATTCTAGTATATTGTGAGGTCATCTGGATTTCAGTACTGTGTTCCAAAGGCCACTGACCACATCACATTCTGCCAACTAACCAAACAGCTGAATGATGGAAGGTACTTTTCTCTGTTAAAATTTCTTCAGATGACCAAAAGCTTGCTTTGCTCCTAAAAAACACCTTAAAACTTCAGTAAGTTTATAATGGAAAAGCTGATTTCCGAGAGGTTAAAATGCATGCAATACTTTTGTTCTTTAAGCCAATCACAATGCAGCTAGTCAATGGTGCAGAGACTAATTGCCAGTCTAAAGCGTTAACATCCTTCAGAAGAAATGATCAACTCTACATCAATCATTGCCCTTTAGAGAAATAAAGTCACTGAAATTAAACACTGCTGCACAGTTTCTCTTGGTTTTGAAAATGTGTGTCTTGGCTTTTATTTTCCACATAAGTGACTTTTTTTTCCCTGGGTACATCAAGAGAGGCATAATAATCCTGTGACAATGTGGGGGGTTTTGTGTGTGTTTTATTTAGATTCCACTATGGTCCTCACAGAATTCCTTTCTCTATATGTCCATGGCATCCTTCCAGCATTCTCTCCCCCTTCTTAGGACCAAAATTCTACTAGAAGATCATAAACATCTTCTGCTCCACCGTTTGATGCAAAAAATTATGGAGAGAATTTCTTTCTCTCTATATATTTTAGATGATTTGTAAACATTACAGCGTCTGGCTAGCTCTTTACCAAAAAGCGGCCAGGTTCCTGTTGTGTCTTCTCAAGTTTCCTTGAAATACTAACTAATTCTTGCCTCATCTTCTTACATTGCACCAAATAAAGGCTTTACTGGAAAGAGCAGCTTTCATTTCCCTGCAATTTTCTGTGAACAAGAGAGATCCATTTGGAGATAAGAGGACCAATTTTGGCATGCTCAGCAAAGCTTTACTTTTTCAGACAAATATTTGAAGAAAATCTGTGCGCTGAAAAACAGTGGTGTGTGTTTGTTCCGAATGATCAGTATGGAAATAAAGACGCAGTGTCTTTCAAAACAATTAATTACAAAAGGAATCCTGTGTAGATGAACAAACATGATGCAGCCAAGCCTGAAAGGTAAAATTTAAATAAGGAGGGCGAGAGTATCAAACAGCAGACCCAATCCAGAGAGGTTGCTGGAAAGAGTGCTAAATGCGTAAGATGGCAGCTCTTGAGTGGGGAAACAGAACAGGCGGGCTCTTCGTCCCTTCAGCAGAAGACAATATATTTTGATTTTCATCAAATCCTAAACTTCACCGGGCAGAAACCAAAAGATCATCATCCTACTTCCATCTTTTCTGGCTCATTAGCATGTTCCCCCTCCAGCAAGAGTAGCCAGTTTTTAAGACTCCCTTTTTTGCTCCTCTGAAAAACTCTCTTTCGATTCCAAAGGGGTAGCCGTGTTAGTCTATTGCAGAAAAACAAGAGAGTCCTGTGGCACTTTTAAAGACTAACAGATTTATTTATCGCATGAGCTTTTGTGGGACCCTGTTGTTTCTCTTTTGACTGAACGGACCTTCTTTCTAAAGACTAAATTTAGAAGTTGAGTTTCCAAGATTTACACCCCACACCTTCTGTGGAAATGCGCGGAATGAATGATGGTTCAGGCCAAATGTCTGTGGTCTGCAATCTGACCTATGCTTTCAATGCTTTTTCTCATCCAATAACTTACTCTGACTGCAAATTCAGTGATGTGCCTTTCTGTGTGTGTGAACGTCCTAGCGCACTGTGTGTGTTACTAGAACACAAAAAAATCCAACAACTAGTAACTTAGAAAATGCTATAGACAGTAGCATTAGGCTGTCCCCTTCATAGCATTCAGCGGTACCCTATTCCCCCACTACTTGGTCCTGACTGAGCAGTTGGGTCTATTTTTCACATGGTCTGTCTTTTGTTGCTTAAAGGAGACATGGACAGTAACAGCCACTGGTCTCCTGTTATCAGAGACAGTACAGAAAAACACCTTTCAGGTTGTGCGTAGGCTTCTAAGCATGAGCATTTCCACCTGACCTCTCCATCTATACACCCCTTAGCCTGAAAGGTGTGTATTCTGGACAGGCAGTCTTCACAACGTCTGTAAAACCTACTGACATTACTAGAGGAGCAGGAGCGTAGTCATCTGCAAAGTACTCTGCACAGTAATTAATGGGAACCACATTTATTAGGCTATACTTCAAAGACACAGTTTCACCCTTGATAAGATTTCAAGAGAGCTCTAAAATTAATGTGCTAAATATTTTTCCTCTTTTAAAAAAAACACACAACAAGCGTCTAAACATTTGATTACAAAAATATATGCATATGACAGACATCAACAAGCCTACAGGAAGATTCCTGCTTCGGTATTCAATGCAGCCTCAATAAATATTTCAAGGTTTCAAATGGATGCTTCGCCACAGCAGAGTTTTCATTTGCACAAGTGCCGGAAGGAAGCAGTCAAAGCAGGCTTAAAGCAAAAACACAGTATTTTCCTGTAAAAGTTTAATTGGGAAACTGACACTATATAATCTGTACATCATCGCCTCCAAGCTGTTGTTAAAAAATTAAAGCTGTATCAAAAGAACTGCTTTGTTAAATTAACACATGTTATGCATACCAGACATAATCTGTGCCAGGAAAGGAAATAGCTTTGAGTCAGAAACCCATTGATTGTTATGGTTGTCATTACAAGTGTCTGAGCTGCGCAATATGGGCCGACAAAGCAGAAATATACTTCCCATCCTATATACTGTATGTATCTTATACACACTTTTTAAAAGCGAAACCTAGCAGCAAATAAATGGTTCTTTTTTATCACAAGCAACATGATTCTAAATCCATAGATTTCGATCATGTGATCCTGCATTGAATTAATAATCTCACCCAGCTCTTGTACAGTGCTTTTAGTCGGTAGAGCTCAAAGCATTATACAGAAGAGGCGTCACTGTTCCTGTATATCTCTCGCCTTTGGACGTCTCTGAAAATTCTGTCCATAAACTACCGAGAACAGTGTAGGATTCCCATCTGTTAATTCAAAACCAGTGAACATAATTGATATCTGGTGGCCTACTATGGGGTATATAAGAAATCCATGAGTTACCAACAAGAGACATGAGCAGATGAATTATATATATTTGGAGATCTGAGAGTAGAAACCCCATTCTTACATTCTAAAAGCACAGTCCTGCCCTTTGAGCTAAAGGAGAGCTTCTTCAGAGCGCAGGAGTAGGCCTCTTTACCTATCCGCGGACACTACTTCACACACAAAGTCCTTATGTTGCAGGTGAACTTTATAGCCCAGGTTTTCAAAAGAGGCTGGTGCATGCCTAAACTTTGGAATGTTCGACCTGGGAACCTTTAAGAGGCTTGATTTTTCAGAATACGTGGAATATGCTCCCTTTAAAAACCAAGGCCCTTCTCAGGTTTCTCAAACGGGTCAGCTGAAAACCAGAAGCAGTCAGAATCACTTTTGAAACATTTAGCCATCATGTTCCTTAGATATGTTGGGGTTTTTTTTTATAGCTTTGTTTTATGTGATAGTTCGTTAAAGATGCTTTGTGCACTGAGAATCCTAAGATGCTACTGTATTCCACAGTGGTGAAGATGGGTTAACAGTTTTGAACCTTTTAAGGTAAATAAAATTTCCCTTGTCGTCGTAAACTCTTCAGGTGGTTACAAGCAACAGCTTCTGCTTTTTTTGATGTCTTCTCAGAAAAGAGCTCACATAATTTTATCAGCCTCTGGGGTGACCGTCAGATAACCATGCTATTCCTGTCTGAACCACTCAATGCGTCTCAACCTTCCTGTCAGTGGAAATCCACAAGACAACCAGGGGACTTGTTTTAACCATAGAGCTCACAGGTTAACTGATTAAGTAGGTGGGAACTGATCCAGCTCAGCTCAAAGTGTCTTTCTCTGCTAACCAGAAGCTGGCCACAAGCTGCACAGAGGATTGACCGCAGATATTGCACCGATAACGAAACAGTTTTGGTGAAGTTACAACTTCCTGTTTGAGTGCTCTTGCAATCACATGCCACCTTGGAGTGAATCTCGAGCAGCAAATAAACTCAGTGAGTTAAACAAGCTGTCAGGTTCCTCGTATGACATATATACATAACTGTGTGGTGTTTTCAACAGGAACCATTTATTACTTTCCCCCATGCCTCAGACTTCTAGAAATTCACTAAGTTAGGGCTACTAAGAAAATGCCAGGAAGCACTGAAGGTGCTGTCTGTTAATGTTGGAACAAATCTGTGACCCCAGGAGGAGTTTATGGCTGTGACTTGTGCAGCATTTCACAGTCACTTCAAACATCATTGTAATACTCAAGAACCTCAGATTCCACACTGCTTTCTCTAAAAATGCAAGCTCCTAATACTTAGGCTAAAAGCTGGTAGGGACCTTCAGCTTGCTAAGAAGAACAAGGTGAATAGTGAGGAAAAAATGTTCTGTGAATCGGAAAATGAGGCTTGATCTGACACTGACCGTGACCCTTGCATGTGTTCTTCTATCAAACACTCGAGATCTCAAGTTTTGCTGGCGAGAATACTCATATGAAGTGCATCTTACGCATGAACATTCTCTGAAAATGAATTTCAAATTTTTAAGTCCGTCTCATTTCAAATTCACATTGTGGTGGTTAATTGCATGAGGGCCTGATACAATGCCAAATGAAGTGTTTTTTTTTTAAAAAAGGACTTCCACTGCACTGTATCAGGCCTTAAATTTCCTAGTCACAACACAAAAAAATAAGACATGGTTTAGGAAAATCACCAGCAGAGTCCCATTTCCACTGACATTTCACAATGAGCTGTTAAGAGGAAAATCAGTTCACCAACAAATCCATGAACAATTTTGAAAGATTAAAAAATCATGTTTTGCAAACAAAAAGAGCAGTGAAAGTCTACAAACAAGTTGCATTTTAATTATACGTCATTAATGATTTACACAGCTCTAGCTGTTAGTAGTAGAGGGCCTATGAAACATAACCAAGCAGTTTTGATCCATTGCAATAGAGGGCAAGGGTATTGCGCTCTCTCTCTCTCGCTCTCACACACATACTACAAACATCTCAGGGTGATACACCTTGACCAAGGGGCTACTGAACTAATGATGAAGTTTTAAAAAATGTGTTAATTAATAAATATGAAGGCAGGAAGAGACCATTATGATCAGCTAGTCCAACCACGCACCAAACCAAAGAACCTCACCCAGTTAATTTCTACATCAAGCCCGTAAGTTTGATTTGAACTAAACTTTGCTCTGTATATGCAATGTGACTTCTGCTGGCATTTCCAGACACCTGGCGCCTATGTTCCACAAGGGCTACAAATGTTGCCAAGCTCCCTGAAGAAAATATGTAGCTCATGAATCTGTCATCCTCCAAAACCTCCTCAAAATACTACGAGTCTGGGCCACAAATACACAGAAACATATGGAGTAAGTCAATATACAGCTGGAGGAGGTATAGGACCGTGCACGATCTATCATGCAGCACAAGGAGGTATAGAAGACAGTGAAGAAAAGAAATTTAAAAATCAGATTAAGTTTCTTTGGAAACCATCAATTGTGGCGTCACGTGCCATGTAAATTTCCAGCCAGTTTATTGTTCTAGTTGCAGAATTCTGCAACTAATTCACAACTAACCTGAAAATGTCTGGAAGGTTTCCACAAATAATGAACTTCTTTACAATCTAGCAGAGATGTAAAGAAATCATGAATGAATAGCTCATTTGCATTATTTACTCTCCCCCCACCACCACCCGCCACCTTCCCAAAGAAAGTTCTAGCTACTGCAGCGCTAGTTGGAATGTTTGTTGTGTAACTTAAGTGGTAATCAATAGAAGTTTGTGCTCAAAACTGACCTCGAGGTTACAAACCTCTGCAGCAGGTTATAAAATGCATTTCCAGTCAAAAGCAGCAACCACATTGTTAGCACATACAAACCAGAAGGACTTTGATGCTGATTAAAAGAAGCTCTGGGTGCTTGTGTCTATTTCAGGAGAAGACTACTAAACCAGGATAAAGTAGCAGAAAATTCTCTCAAAAACAGAATAGGGTGAAGATTGTTGGAAGTCTTTTTACACAACCTTAGTGTTCGGGAGTTCCTGTTCTGTGATGGGTTGAAAAGATGAAAGAGTGGCTGCAGAAGACGACTTATGATGATTACACCTACAGCCAGAACCAGTGGAAAACTAAACTGATGGTTAAAATGGCAGTGAAAAATTCCTTGAAGACATCCGTGTGGCACCACCAGAATATTTTAATATGGGATTAAGAACAGCCAACTTTATAGCATGGCAGTTACTATACTTCTAGATGATGCAACCAACATATACATTTGAGTCACTTACCATAATCAATAGGCAGGTCAAAAGGCAAAACGTTTTGCTTTACAAGACATCGTATTGCATCCAAGGGTCTCCCAAACTTGGGTGAATCATATCTGACGCAATAGCTAAACACAAGGGAATGATATAAACGTCTGCCCTTGCCCTGAATTTCCTTGCGTTTGTGAGATAAAGTCAGTAGCTGTGTATTATTCAGGAAGGAGCCATTTATGGTTTCATTTATTTATTTACCATAAAAAGGAAAAGGGCACCTGGGTGTAATTTCAGTTTCCAAAAAGCTGCCAACCAAATCGCAGTGTGTGTATCTGGAAGTAGCCACAAGAGAAATTGAAAGCTCGATCTCTAAGAGGGTCGCAAGTGAAAACACTAGTATTGCACAAACAGCATCCTATACACCTGACAAGGATTTCTGCCTCTACCCTCTAACAAAAAGGGCATTGGGTAGAAAAAATCCAGTCCCCATAGTCAGATCCCTCTCTACCTTGTCTTTTCTCACACCCAAAAGCTGAAAGACCATCTTCCTGACCACTCAGAGCAAGGTAGACATTGACCTTGGTCCATTTTTGAGGATCACAGGCTGCTATTCTCTTACTGAAGCCAGTAATCCTGATCCAAGTGCTTATCCTACCCTTCTTACAAAGTTGAGAATGGTGTCATTTCTTTGCTCAGGTTCATCCCCGGTGAACGGAGTGTTATTTTCCTCCTGAAGATGCAACTGCACATAACAAGGTGATATACATTTTTAATATCTTTTTAAATTGCCGTCAGTCTGTAACAGTAGGGGGAACAAATCCAAACCCATGTAGTACACTAGATTCCCCCCCTCCTCCGCCAATTTGCAGTTTTCGTAACACCATGTTAAATCTTTAAGGTGTTATTAGGAACCTTCCAAGGTGAGAGATCTTAGGGTTTTAGCTGGTGTTTTGTTAGCTACAAAGCTGCCCTGTTCGGAAGGTGATAGAATTGGACAGGAAAATTTGCCTCTGGCCTTTAAGCAAACAAACAAACAAACAAACAAACAAACAAACACACATTTTAACAGGGGGTGGGATGTCACAGAAAGGACCAAGTTAGACCAAGTGAAACCTTACCTACGTATTCCAGTGCAGACAAAAATTAAACAACGCTTTTGACGGACTATTTTGTGGCTGGTGTTTAATGCATGGAAAACACAACCACAGACCTATTTGGGGACTGGGTAAGTCAAGCTGTGTGTACAGGAGAGGGAGTATTTACGGAACTACAGAATTAAATTATCTTTCTCTATTAACACGTCAATTGATTTATGTTACATTCCATCCTCTTAAGCAAACAGAGTTCATGTAATGGTTACCGGACTACTTCCCCATCCCCCACTGTTTTTTAGTCCATGGCTAATTAGACCAACACAACACATCATTTGCCTTTTCTTTTATTTTTGCGTCAGTCTTTTGGGTTAATGGTACTATTATGTCCTCCCACTGTTTCTCTTCACTCAGTGGTTTTGGATGTAGGTTTCAATAAAAGCATATAAGATATGAGAGAAAACAAAATAATAAATTCCCCCACACCACGTTAATTTCCTCTTATGAGCTCACCACAGCATGATGTGTAATAAATAGGTCATCTCAGCTTTTGTATCATCCACAGGGATTGGGTATATAAAACCTATGTCCAGGCAGTCATCGCATACACCCAATCCTGGGCCAGAAGGCAATAAAAAAAAATTTAAAGGTCCCTCTCTCCCACAACCGACACCACTACCCAGCACAGCATTTGCATCAGTTAAACATGCTAGATCCTGACCGAGATGAATTTTTAGTGGGTTTTTTTAACAGAACGGGAAGCAAGGGAAGACTGGAAATGAGGAAGAAGGAAGCACGGGAAAACGTGAGAACAGCTGAGATGCAGACAATGAAGCACCCTGACCTATTGCATTAGAAAAGCTGTGAGATAAACACAACGTAACCGCCTTAGGACATTCTTAATCATAAAGGGCCAAAAATAAAGACCAGATCTCCTCAAAATCCTCTGCCTTTCCTCTTCAGCATAGTGTAATCCTTTCCAGGCTAGCAAATTCAAGGTGGATTTAGGACAGTTCTTTATTTCACTATGCAGGGCTGTGGGCATAGGCTACCCTACACGGAAGTGCTTGGGGGGGGGGGGGATTTCTAGAGATGTCTTTGTATAACAATTATGGCTTTCTAGTCAGATTAGAGATAGGATTCCTGCCACCACCATCCCATTTGGGAAAACACAAGATTAAAAAAATTGTAGTAAAAAAAATTCAGATATAAGTCATATGACCCATCCCTCGAGGGGATCGCAGAGTTTCACAGCGTCAGCCGGCTGCACATGCATTAATGCTTGTCGGTTTATGTAAATCAACGTCATCCAATTATGCTCACATCTGATAAACAAAGGGGTGCCCTTGAGTATCTGTTATATTGTCAATATGGCTGCTCTATGAGCCTCGCCATCAACTTTCTGCCAATACTACTGACTCAGACAGACTGAAATTTAGCCAGCCAAGGGCCCTTTGTGCTTATTTATTGCTGTAGAGATGAGTGAAAATTTATAGGACTTTTCAGCATAATTAAAAGCAGAATGTCATTTAATATGAAACAGATTCAAAGAGAAGAGAACTTTTAAAGGAAATGTGTTTTAGGGATGTGCATGGATTTTATTGTTAGTACAATTCAAGTGTTTGATTTTATTTACATTTCTTTTTTTCTTAAGTTTTTCATGGGGTTTTTCAAAGACTCCCAAAGCCATTTACATGCACAGACTCGTATGCGTGCTCATTTTCCAGCAGCGTTTCAGTTCCCAGATTGCAGAAGCATCATAAAAAGACAAAGGGCCAGATCTTCAGAGGATTTACCGTAAATCAAGACACTTCCACTGATTTCAGCCTGACTCAAGATCTCACATGGCACACGGCATTAAAAGTGAAGTCCCATAAAACAAGCTCAGAGCATTTATTTAGCAATGAAGGCTTGTTTGGGTTAATCCCAACACAGGGATAACCAAGTTCATGTGGAATAAAATGAGTGTCTGTCTAGAAACCTAGTAAAGGGAAACTGACAGATTTTTTAGAGTCAGATTGATGTATGGTTGGTTATAGCCCTGGATCTGACGATTCCTCCTGTGTTCCAGGATAGGGGAGTCTTGTTTATTAATTTTTAAAAACAGGAACTCAAAGTTAGTCAATGGATTTAAACCTGCAGGGTAGAAAATTCACTGTAGGATAGGAGGGATTTCATAGCAATGCGCACACAGTACAAACATTATAAAGTAAGAGTCTTGGCACAGTCTTCTTCCCCTTTCCCATCCCCAAGAAGATCTTTTTCATTCCTATTAGTGTCACAAATACTCCTTCCCCCATTTAACCCATAGAGTCCCTAAGTAACAGGTACTATTCCCCCAGGTGAGGAGAACTGAATAGACTGTGTTTAGAACCCCATCAGCTCTTCTCACTAACCAACTAGGGCAATTTCCCATTCTCGTCCAGCCACCTCTTGGCTGACTGAATTATTTCCATTGTGTTTTCATCCCAAGGAGCAAGAGACTCATCCTGGATGTCCAACCTGGCAACTCCCTCCTCTAGCTATCTTAATTGTACGCTCAACACCATGTGTGATCGGCCATGTGTTCTGGAAACAGGGAAGGCAGCAGGCCTAGATGACATCTAGACTGAGCTGATAAAGTTTTTCAGCTCACAAACATGGAAGTGGATCCAGACCGCGTTCAGTGTTTGTCTCCTCAAGTTCCAGACAGGAAAAATCTGGTGACAAGCCAAGGCAGGGGCCCTTTTGAAACTTGGTAAGGAATCATCCGATCGAAAAAAATTGTAACCTATCTCAATCCTGTGTGATGTTTTTAATTTGTTTGTGAGACTAGTGTTATTGAACCACTTTTGTTATTGAACCACTCAGTTTGGCATTTGTCCAAGTTCATCATGCATTGAACAGTTTCTGAATTTGACACAATATATCAAAGATGGATATGAAAGGGGATTGATGACAAGACCAGTGATTTGATCTCCCAGCTGCCTATGATACAGTCAGATCCAAGTTCCAAAGGGGGAGACGTGTTAGTCTATTGCAGAAAAAACAAACAGAGTCCTGTGGCACTTTTAAAGACTAACAGATTTATTTACAGCATGAGCTTTCGGGGGAGAAAATCCCACTTTGTCAGACATTTTGAAGCGGGATTTTCTCCCACGAAAGCTCATGCGATAAATAAATCTGTTAGTCTTTAAAAGTGCCACAGGACTCTGTCAGATCCAAGACATTCACTATGAATCAGTGTTTCTCAACGACCAGTGCATGGGCCAACACCGGTTCCTAAGATCTCTCTGACACTGTATAGGAAGCCGTTCCCTGGTATCAAAAAGGTTGATAAACACTGCGCTGTGTGATATAACACTGACGCTGAATCAATTGAAGTCATGACAGTTTTCTCATCACCATTAAATCCCTAAAAGGTTCAGCTATGGCAAACAAGAGTAGGGAGCAACCCTGTAGACCCACCAGTCAAGCACCGACCACACGGACCAGATCAGCCTGGACTTCATGCCTGAAATCAACTCCACATTGGAGCTGACTGGTATAAAGATGCAGTGATTGCGTGGGGCTACATCACTGGCCCCAATACTTGTGAATTCAGCAGACGGGAAATGCTTCATATTTTGAGGCTATGATGCCAGCTGTTTGAGTATGAATGCTCTTTTGGTGATGTGGTGAAGTGCAATGATTGGACAATTGCATGTGCGCAGACGTGCTCTGAGGACATGACAAGACAGCCATGGCATTTGATCTAACACTTCCAGCTAATAGGTGGTTGGAGAGATAAAACAGAAGAGAAATAAAAAAAAAAAAAATCAGCGAAAGCCTTACTGGAACAAAAGAACCTTGCAGGTCGATTAGAAGTTGAACAGACCATCAGAAAGATCCAAATCTAGGACCCAAAACTGGGAATGTCCTGCTTCTGAGCTTTGGGAAGCCAAGGATCAAACACAGCCAGGTAAGATTCTCGTAGCAGAGCTTAACTGTTGAGACAGAGTAGAGGTTGTAAAGCAATCTCTTAGAGAACTGAATCCCAGAGGGCTTTAAAGATGGTCACTAAGATTCTCAAAACCTGAGTCGAATTTGATAGGAATGACTCCACACTCAGGAAGGGCCCAGAGCAGAGTTGCAGATGCAGTCCATGGCAACAATCAGGTGTACTGGTGGACATGGGCATTCAGGAAAATTGCAAGTGGTTGCTTATATTATACTTGGCTTTAACCTAGCCTGTATTAGTCCTTCACTTTCATGAGAAGTCATAACACGGTGGGAAGGTGACTGGCTATTCTGAGTTTGGATGCCTCAAACAGAAAATCATCTCAAGATCTCTTTGTAAGCCTTATGTTTTTCACATATACCTTGATATATATATATGATCTTCAAATATAAATGATCTAGGACACTAGTTTCCAGTGTTCAACAACAACAACAGACGTAAAATTGATGAAATGTAATGGGGTGCCAGGAATTTGATGAGGCTGCACAGAATTTGATATTTTACAGCAGCATTGTATAAAAATCAGCTGCATTTGTTGCCAAGTGGATGTTATTGTTATTAGTTTAAAAATATCTTATTTCAGGACCAAATAAAATAAAATGAAGAGAACGATCTTTCTGCAGTTTGTTCCAGTGGATACCCAGAGACATCTTGGTTCACTGAACCTGGATCTGCCATATGCTTTCAAGTTTGTTCTCGTCTGCATTTTATCCTCTTTCATTTCACAAGAGAAACAGGTGCACTTATGTTCTATAAATAAGCTACATGATTTATCTGAAGATTTTTTTTAATACGCTGCATTCCCACTTCTACCTCTTCCTCCTCTCCTCTGCACAAAAATGAGTCAATTACAATTTTAGCTTAGACTTATCTGTAGACAGTGCTCTACATTTCAAACAGTTGAGGCATTTTGAGTATGTTCATAGAGTCCATGTACTCTCTTATTGTAGTCATTGTTACTAGTTCCTAAACACATTGGCTATGTCTACACTTGTGAATTTAAGTCGACTTAGCATGTCCCCACTAAAAATTAAGTCGACTTAGAGGGGACCCTGCCAAATTGACCTACAGCGTCCACACTGGACGCCTAGGTTGACTTGTAGGGGCTAGGTGGTCCTGGGACAGGTCCACGGTGGAAGGGGGGGCACCCCCTGCCAAGTGCCAGGGGGCTCAGCCTTTGCCCCATTGTACCTTGGTACAATGGGGGCTGAGGGGGACACGGACCCAGGCAGGGCACAGGAGCAGAGTGGGCACGCCAGGCTGTGGCTGTGCCAGCCACCCTGCCAGGGAGGACAGTGGGGAAGCCCTGAAGCCCCCTAAGTCGACTTAAAGTCGACTTAGGGCTACTCTGAGTCCACACTTGCTAAGTCGACTTAATAAGGCCAGCAAAGTCGACTTAAAACTAGGTTTAGTAAAGTCGACTTTATTTTTCCTTAAGTCAACTTAAGGAAAATGTAGTGTGGACGCAGATTAAATTAAGTCGACTGAAGCAAGCTTAAATTGACTTAATTTGTACGTGTAGACGCTCCCATTGTGTCAAACTAGAAAGTGCAACTATAGAGAATAAATTTTAAAACTGCTCTTCAATGCAACTTTAGTGAAATCTAGAAACTGGACATGTGATCAGTGAAGCATTCACACAATTTCCAAGTCCACAAGTAAAATGTATGAAAAAGGATTTGCCTAACTTAAGTTTTTGCCCCAAATATCTGTTTTGTCTGATTCTAAGAGATGTGTTTCTGGCTTGGAAGGGCTAAAACCTAAAATATCTGAGCTCAGCCATGTGTGTGAGAGGCATAGGATAATTTCTTACCACATACTTGCTAAAATAAAGAAATGGAGAGTAACTTATTAACCTCCAAAAACATGCTACCCTTCCATTTCTCAATATAGAGAAAATACATATTTGACATCCAACAGAAAAGGGTCATGATAAACATGTTAAACTTTCTACGAGATAAACAGTGTGCTAATCCACATGTACATACGTTGCATAACTTTGTTGTTCCAGGTAAAATAAATCATTGCATGAAACTATATGTTGGGCAATATATTCGTAACAAACGTGTTACAAGTCAGTGAATTTCACCTCTTCTTCTGTTCACCAATTATCTATGAACAAATTACGGAATTATATGCCAAGCAATTTTCACAAGAAGTTTTGGGTTCAACACTTTCGAAGCTAGGAGTAAAATTCCAGCCAGTGAGAGTTGCTGGCTTGTTGAGTAAATGAAAATCAGGTCTCTTATACAGGCACTTATATTAATTTTTCCACCTAATTTTAGGTTCCCAGTTTGAAAATCTTCTGTCTCTAGTTGGTATATAAGATACCAGTTAAAGCACTCAATATTTGAGATGATGTGATGGACACATTGATTACATAGCATTCTATCTGTTTCCCGACTGGATGAGCTTAAATTTCCGAATAAGGTTTTTGCCAAATGCTCATGATTATGGATTTCAAATTCTCTTCTTGCCAGTAAGTATTTCCTTACAAACTTGGTGTTTATATTAACATTCCTGACAGTAAACTCATCTGCAAGGATAATTGAAAAAACGGAACATGAAAGAGTGCAGATTCAAAATGAGTTCATTTTAAAAAAAAAAAATCCCTAATATGTACAAAATAGCTTAGGATATTTAACCAGCTCTTTGTGAAACCCAGAGCAACCACACTGCGTAGAAACTACATACCATTTTGTAAGGAACAGTCTTCAACAACATGAGCCATCACAGATATCAAGAGAATAGTCCACAAATAAAAGAAACTGTGCCTCTACTGTGCCTTACTTTTGCAAGTGCTATTTTTTAAAATATGCTTTCACACATCTGGCAAACAAGCTCTTTGATATAAATAGAGGGAAGTGCCAAAATACTGACTGAGTGCTTAATATACAGTTAGTTCCCTGTGAAAATGAAACCTTTCCAATATATTAAGGACACCCCTGGTTTGCCCCGTTTTGTTGAGTCAGTGGTTAGAACGTCTCACGGCCACCTGGGAGAGTCTGGTTCCAGGCTACGTTTGGGCCAGCAGGATCTTGGCAGTGTTAGAAGCTATTGTCTTGGCCCTATGTTGGATCAATTTAGAACAGCAGGAGAGTCTTAAGGGAACTGGTCAGCCTCAACAGCTGGTACACGGGGAGGCAGAAGGCAATTTAACAGAGGGAAAAAAATGACAACCCAGAAAAGCAGCTCCAGTTCAGGCTACTCATGATCTCAAAATATTGCTTTGGGATGCTTAGATCTCTCCCATCCCTTGGAAAGGTCTGCCTTGGGCAAACGAGACACTAACATTACAGGACAAAGCCAGTTTTCTGAAGGAGCTAAATAATTTCCGACGATCAGTTATTTGAGGCATAAAGACAGATTTCTTTTCAATCAGCAACAGACAAAAAACTGCCCAGGAATGAGGTTTAGTGGCTTCTGAATAACCCTTTGACCTTTTTTCCATTATGATTTTGAAGCCCATGTTATAACAAACTGTTTAATTCCCAGGCATAAAATCTAAGAAGGAGATCTGTTATTATTTATATGCTGCCATATAGATACTAGATGATCTCGTGAGGTCCCTTCCAACCCTATTATTCTATGATTCTATGCGTGGCACTTCACAAAAGATATAGCCTAAAGCAGCAATTCTCAACCGCTGTGTCGTGACAAACAACCCAGGTGGCAAGGGGTTTCTTTCTGCAGTGGGGTAAGATGTGGTGGCAGGGGCCGCTTGCCGGGAGAGGAAGGGGATTGTGTTTTTTTCCTAGCAGCAGGGACTTCTTTTGATGAGCTGCTGTCCAAACTGCTGGCTGTGGCAGCTGTTTTCCAGCAGTGAGGGGCTAGGGCGACAGGGGCCTTGTGGTGGGAGTGGTTTTCTCGGCGGCAGACGACACCTCTGTCAGGAAAGAGTTGGCCATGCTGCCAACCGTGTCCCAACAGGAAGAGGTTGAGAACCCATGGCCTAAAGAGTTGTCAGTCAAGGTGGATCCAGCCATTCATATGCATGGAAGATTAACTGCTCTATTTTGCACATGTACATTTGAGTCTTCATGTTACAGCAAAAGATCTCAAGCAGCAAGTGAGTTAAGCAATGATACGCACTGGAGATGCAATACATTTTTTGATTGCAAGACACTTGAGAAACATGTCACCATCCCCTGAAATCTTCAAAATGTTTTAATAACCCCATTGGACTCCAACTCATGTATTTGACACTGCATTGAGCCTCTGTCAAAACAGTATGTGTGAGTGAGACACGGCCACTCAAACTTGGACACATGTAACAGCTTCCTAACACTTTCCAGTGTCTGTGTGTACATAGCACCAGGTGGAAACCTACAGGCTCCATCACATTACTCCAGATAATCTCTCTGTCTCGTGTCAAAGGGAGAAATGCACAACATACATCATTAAAAATCCCACTCCCAATTATTTTAAAAGATTGTGTGTCAGATTGTTCTATCAACCTCATAAACAATATGAAACAACCTGTCTCTCTTTGGTCTATATTGTTAAAAGGAAGTGGGAGTGGTCCTTAATATCAGACACACATTCCAGCTTATTCACCTAGAAGGTAAAATCTATGTCAGATAGAACTTGCTGATCGTGTCTGCTGCCAGTTAGTACACACAGATTACACCAGTAATCAGAGAACACATGACTTGTTGGGAGAATAGCAATATCATTACATCAGGGCTTGACAAAATTGGCTCCCAACAAGGCACCAGCAGTTTTATTTTTAGTCGCCTGAGGGTGCTTCTCCATTGCATTTCTGCAGAGGATCTAGGAGCCACACTACAAACCCTGGTCGTGATGGTTTTATCAAGCCCAGCATTACATGCATGTAATCGCCATATATTTCTCCTAAGAATTGTGTGTAATACAAATCCAGAACTCTGGTGATGTCTTAAGTAAACATACACCTGTTTGTCTCCTGGCTCATATAAATTTGATACAGTATACTTATACACCTGATTTTTCAGATGGGTGAGTAGAAAGGCACAAGTACAAATGAGTACACCACATCTACATGGCATAATGACATTGTTGTGCATACGAATGGCGAGTAAAACACTAAAATGGAACCGCATCAGCATGCAATTGTGCCTACCTACTTTTAAACCTCGGGGCCTACAGCATTGCCTATAATCATGGCATCCTACTTTATTGGAGGTGAAAACAATCATGTTACCCTGTTCTCAAATCAAGTCAGATTTATTCTGTTCTGACTACTTGTTATTCAGCACAGCGTTTGCCGGCAAGAGAATTTTGACTTCACTGATAATCAGTTTGATTGAAGGTTCACCAGTCCTTTTAAAACACGGTACTTCTGTCCTGATCAATTTATTAACTCAATTAAAATGGGTGTGGTTTTTGGCAGAATATTTTCAAAGGCACATAAGGTAGTAAAATGCCCATCTCCCATTGACTTTACATCTATGAAAATCTACTCCTTTTTGGTTTTTGATTGTCATCTGATTGGCTAGTCAAAAGCAGCTGAAAAAAAGAAGACAAAAAACCCCAGAGAAAATTCGGGAGACTTGAAAATAGGCTGTTCAGTGTTCTCTCATGTGCAGAAGACATCTTGTGCTAAAAACACAAGGCAGCGCTTTGCTCAAAGCTTATTTTTCTTATTCTGTGTTCCCTTAAACTCCATGGATATGCAACAGGTAATATAAACCTCTGCAATATAAATCTCTGCAATCAACGGCAACAATAGTGAAAGAATTAGCTGTAAAGTGACTTACGGAATAGCCTCTTCCTGAAAGCGATTGAGCAGAACTCTGTAGGAGGAAACAATATGCCACAGTAAGTAATGTGAGAGATTATGTGAAATGTAATATAAGAAACATTGTGAGATTTTTTTCCCCCACATTTCAATATATTTTGGGGGAAATCTTTACAACTAAAGCACCTCTTCAGATATTTTCTGGAACTCTCCATGTTACCACTCAAGTTAGAGATCTTGGAATCATTGTTGATAGTTCTCTGAAAACATCCACTCAATGTGCAGTGGCAGTCAAAAAACCTAATAGAAAGTTGGGCATCATTAGGAAAAGGATCGACAATAAGACAGAAAATATCATACTGCTTCTTTATAAGTCCATGGTATATTCACATCTTGAATATTGTGTGCAAATCTGGTGGCCCCGTTTCATAAAAAGATAAATTGGAATCGGAAAAGATACAGAAAAGGGCAACTAAAATGATTAGCCATATGGAAAAGCTTCCATATAAGCAGAGATTAATAAGACAGGAACTTCTCAGCTTGAAAAAGAGATGACTAAGTGGAGATATGACAGAGGTCTAAAAAGTCATGACTGGAGTGGAAAAAGTATATAAACAACTGTTATTTACTTCCTTCTCATAAGAGAAGAGCCAAGGGGTCAAAATCATATTAACAGGCAGAAGAAAAAGAAAGTATTTCACAGAACACACCGTTAATCTGTGGAACAGCTTGTCACAGCATGTCGTGAAGGCCAAGACTATAATGGTGTTAAAAAAACATCTAGATAAGTTCACGGAGAAGTTCATCAAAGACTGTTAGCCAAGACAGGCAGGGTTTGTTGTTTGCCAGAGGCTGGGAATAGCCAACAGGTTAGCTCACTTAAAGGTTACCTGTTCTATTCATTGCCTCTGAAGCCGCTGGCTTTGGCCTCTCTCGGAAGACGGGATACTCGGCTAGGTGGACCATTGTCTGACCCAGTATGGCTCTTCTTATGCTGCTCCAGTCACTTTGTACCAGTCAAAGAGCATTTTCCAATGTTGGCTCAGGGGTTATTTAACACATAACTGTGACAAACTACGTTGGGAGGCAGGCTGGGGGTAGGGGTGGGAGGGGGCGTTTAAGAGCTCTTTTCAATTGAGGAGGGGGCTCTCACATTTATTCATAGTGTGGCCCACATTTTACCAGAAGCAGTGGTTCAAGAATGTAATCAAGCATGTGCTTAAATTCTTCCCTATCCAGTACAGAATGGAGCAGCAATACCGGGAATGCGCTGATCTATCTTACACAGCTTTAATAAGTTCTGAGTACAATTAAACTGTACCTTCTATGTCTGCTCATTTCATCACTCCTCTCTCCCATCTGCTATGATCTCCCCCCTTCCTCCGTGCCCTCTTGTCCCTACATATCTGTGACTCCATGCCCTCTCTTGTTTCTCCCCTGCACATGCTACTCTACAACTTGATTCCCTTCTCCTTTGCATCACTGGACAGACTGCCCAGACACCTGGTGTCCTTTTCTCCCTCTGCATTTCTGGCTATGTTATCGATAGGTCTCATTGCCTGTTTCTGTGGACTTTAATCTCTTCCTGTGACTGGCGCCTCTCCTCTTCCTCAATGGTGGACTTAACAGAGGCAGCTAGGCGGCTCCCACTCCTTGTGCCCAGCTGCTGCTATAGGCCTCTGGGCTCCTCTTTGCCGTGAAGAATTTGGAGGCTTTATAGAAGCAGCTGGAAGCCAGGAGAAGGAACCAGCAGCAAGTGCCCAGCCAGAAATTTCTCTGCAGGCCATGGTGTGAAAACGCTTTACAACTGTAAGCCTCACAGTATCCACTAACAGGTAGCTAAGTTTTATTAACCTCCATGTACACACGGCAAAGCAAGTTATACAAAGCTTAAGGAATTTGCCCCACGTGACACAAAAGTTAGTGGCAGAACTCAAGATAGATTTCAGGAGTTGTAGTTGTCTATTTCCAAGGTAATCTAATGCTCCCGGATGCCTTGATGTAAGTGATACATGGAGTATAAACGCATGAGAAAAAACCACCCATTTTGTTCCAAGTCCAGCTTCCTGAAGGTTTACACTGAGGACTTCTTTGTCACAATGCAGCTGTGACGGGGTCATTTTCATTACCAGAATGTTACAAAGCACTCTACGTTTCTAATGCTATATGACTGCAAAATTGTCATCAGCGGTAATTCCCCTGCATCCTCCCCAGTAATTTAACAACTATCTTGTAGTATGACTGCATACTTACTAACAGAAGCCACACACATAACTTAGATACACAGAACCTCAGAGTTATACACCAGAGTTTTGAATTGACCAGTCAGTCAACCACACACCTCATTTGGAATCAGATGTAAAAAATAAAACCGCCCCAAAACTGTACAGTACCGTGTTAGACGTACACTACTAAAAGAATAAAGAGAAAGTTCTTAAGACATGACAAGGCAAGGAAAATTTCTGTACTTGTTTCATTTAAATTAATGAATACTACTAGTTAAAATGTTTTTTCTTCTGTATAGTTTCAAAACTGTATTAAGTCAAAGTTTACCAGTTGAAAGAACAACCCTAATGTTTTGTTCAGAATTAGGAACAACCTCCATGCCTGAGGTGTTTGTAACTCTGAGATTCTGCTGTATCCTCAGATCCTAGGCTTCCCCACTGCATACAAAAAGTGAAGCTTTGACGGGGAGTTCTCTGATAACAACATCATAAATTAAATTGCTTACTATGTTTAGGCTTCAGCCTCTCACATGTAACACACAGATCTGACCTCTCCCCCTAAACATTATTAAGGGTTTAGACTTATAAATAAACCTTTTAATGTAAAGAGGCTGGAAATAAAGCTACTGAGTGATAAAATGAAAGGCAGTAACATTTACCACAACCAAACTCCCCCCTTCATCCCAAACACTAATAAAGTAAAAACCAGGGAACTCATCTGAATGTTAACAACAATATCATCCTATTTGCAGAGATATTCAGCAGATAAATCATATTGCCTGTTTTGCCAAGTTGATCACTTGCCCATATAGTCACTTCACCAAATACTTTTTAAAAAAAGGCATACAAATGACGAGGAAGGAGGCAACATATTTACATATTTGCTCCAGGAGAGGGGAGGGCAAGGGACGGGGACATAGTTAGACGTCTTCACCTTTTAGTTTAAATACAGACTGACAAGGAGTTTAGCAAAATGGAAGAACAGGAGTCACAAGCTTCCGTAGGGGATTTTAAATGCAGCTCATAGCAACCTTCGTTTTAAAAGGCAAAAGCAACGATCAGTGCGTAATATGTTAGATCTGAAATAACAATGATCGAATGCCACTTCGTGGACATTTTTCACAGTTAAAAAGCTCACTGTTACAAAGATCCCCCCCCCATGCCTGTTAAATATTAAAATTTCTTGGACCAGGAAGAAGATATTTTTCTCTTATAGAATTTTCCCCGCATATGTAAAGCTCATCATTGGTAACACTTTGGATCTAATTCTTAAAATCCCTTCCACCATCTCACATATTTAGACTCGTGGAAGCAAGACCCCTGCTTCCAGAGCACTTTGCATGGACTTCCACTGACTAATTTTTACTGTTTCCTGAGTTCACTGGGATGGGAACATTCAAAATTCTTAAAAAGGATCTTCCATATCCAATTGCTGCTTTCAGAACCTCTGAATACCCACAGATAAGTGCCATATGCGTACCAGAGCAATATCTGTGCATTTTGATCAACGTGCTAAAATGAGATCCCTTTGATTTTACCTCAGGGTAGTTCATTTTAAACACAGTCTTGGAGCTCAATCCTGAAACCTTTACTCAACCAGTACGTAACGAATCATGGCTGCGTATACAAAGACGTGGTTGTCAGCAGAAATTGAGCTTGCGAGCTCCCGTATAAAGAACACAGTCCTATCCCACTTGACCTAAAAGAGAGCTCTCAGAGCTTGTCTACAAGGGGAAATTGACTGGAATAACTACTGTGGAATAGCTAGAGGTGTGGACACATTTAGTCCAGAGTAAGTGTGTCCCTACCTGGAACTATGGCAGATTAGATTATTCTGCAACAACAATTCTGGGCAATTTCCACAGGTTGACAAGCCCAAAGAGGCTGGTGTTATGGTCACACGAGCTAGTCTCTAGAGACGGGGTGTCAAACTCATTTTGCTGTGGCGGGCCAGATTTGACTTAAATGTTCTTCAAGTGGGCCGTACATACCATAAATTGAAATACTAGGGCCTACGCTCTCGTGGCATTATGGAGCACCGGATATACGAGACTACATTCTCTCTCTGTTAGGAAGAGTGTGGTTCTGCGGAGCACAGTCCCGGGCCGGATGGAAGAGGTTCGTGGGCCACTTTTGTCCCACAAGCTGCATGTTTGTCACCCCTGCTCTAAAAGGACTCACGCCGTTGCTGCGCCACTCCAGAGCATCCGTCTCCCAGCCTGTGCTTATTTTCCCAGTCCCTTCTCAGGGTTTGAACAGCCAGAACTGGGAGGGAGTCTGGTGCGCTGGTCTCCCATCCCACCCTCCTGCTAACAACAGAGATTCACTCTTGAATGCGACTCCCCTGCACTAGATAGGGAAGACCTGGTCCATCACTCAGCCCAAAAACAGAGGGACCCATTCGCTATATGAGGAACCAGTCCCAGAGCTGCCTCTCTGTGCCCCACTGCTGCTGAACAGACTCTAACAGCTCTGTGAGATGGGAAAACCAGGGGACAGAGGGGCATTGAGGCAAGTGGTTTGAGGGTGGGACTCTGTAGCACATATGCCCCATGAACCTGTCAGTTGACCCAGGCTCTGTGATTTGCTATCATGAGTAGTTTCTTTTTTTCTTAGTGTAGGTGTTCCCTTAGAGTGGAAAGGCTTTATTAACACTGTAATTTTAGGGGCGGGGTGGGGATCGTAACAAAACCATGGTGGTGCCAAAGACCTTTAGCTGGATTCTCAGAATTTCCATTAAGGGTTATTCTAGGTCCAAACAAATGTTTTCTTCCCACTGTACTTTGATGAAGCAAAAGAGGTATCTTCTTTGCTAGTTCAGGTAATGTAGTCATGACAGATTAAAAATCAGGGATTGCTAATGGTATTTGGCATTAAGTTTTTGTTTATGTCATTTACATGGCTCCCATCGTTTCAGCATCTGAGCACCTCACAATCTTTAAGGTACTTATCCTCAGAACGCTCCTGTGGGGAATGGAAGTGCCATTATCCGCATTCTGCTGATGGGGAACTGACCCTCAGAAAGGCTCAAGTCTGGATACACAAGAAGGATTTGTAGGTTGTGACACTGAGCGTCATCTAACTCTGGGGTGCCTAGAAAATCATAGGAACACCCTGCTATCCACAAAGTCTGCTTTAGGTGCCTAGGATCCTATACAATGAATGGGGAGAGATAGTAATCTTAGACTGAGACCCACAGAGAGTGATCCACAAAGTTAGGTCCTATGCTAGCCAATGGCAGACGCCAATGAGAGGGGTGTGAGCTAAGTCTTGCATGTCTCTCAGAGTTCGGTGCGTAAGTCCAGGCAGCAGGAAGACACCTATCTCTTACTGATTCATGAACTGGGAGAAGATGGGCGATGGGTCGCCAAAACTGCATGTGGGACCCAACCCAGTAGGCATGATCAGAGACCTCCTAACTACACATAAAACAGCCAGGAGGGAAGAAAACTTCCCTTACAACCCTTAGACTAGTGGACAGGGTATTCACCTGGAATGTGGATGCAATTCCCTGCTCTACCTGAGGAAGAGAAGGCATTTGAACAGGGATCTGCTTGTGAGTACTCTAACCAGCAGGCTAGAGAACATTTTGACATAGGTGTCCCTCAGTCTCTCCTATTGAAGATGTTCCACTTTAATAAAATAACTGAATAATTAAATATTAATTGGGCCAGGTAGAGCTTGAATGACTCAACAGTCTAGTGGGCACTCATCTGAGAGAGGGCCAATCCCAGTTCAAATCCCATCAGAGAGAGCAGGGGCTTCTACATCACTAGCCCCAGCCTCTGAGCATGCCCACCAGATCAAGATCTGCATGCTGCTTTCATGGCCGAATGCCTGTTTTTCCCAGTTTGAGAGTTCTTTTGTGGCAGAAGACAGGTGTCTGGGCACCTGGGGGTGGGAAAGGTAGCAATCCACATGCTCAGAGTCAAAAACATAGGCACCAAGGGATCTTTTACTGCCAACACTCCTGACCTGATCCTATGTCACATACTCCCCTGCATTTAATTTCCTCCCATTCTGTAACTTTCCCATCTTCAAAGCGTCTGACGAAGTGGGATTTTCTCCCACGAAAGCTCATGCGATAAATAAATCTGTTAGTCTTTAAAAGTGCCACAGGACTCTGTTGTCTTTCTACAATAGACTAACATGGCTACCCCTTTGGAATTTGCCAACACTCAGGCACTGAACAACTTTAGGTATCCAGAGGACTAGGCAGCAGCTGAGAAGGACTCTTGTGGATCTCAGTAGCATCTAAGTACCCGTGGATCCCACCTTAAGTCACTTGCCCAAGGTCACCGTGGAAGTTCATGACAGAGCAGGCAGTGAACCTGGATCCAGATCCCTCAACTCCTGGCTGGTGCCTGAACCATCCTCCCCCTGGAACACAGCTCCAAATTTCTTTTCCATCCAGGGTACACAGCATAATGTTGTTAGTCAGCACTCAGAAGAATTAATAACTAACCTTGATAAAACTAATGTTTTGGTTTAGTTTCTACCCAGGAAAACTCACCGCAGAGGGTCTCATGTTGTTTATCCAGTTTTGCAGGCAGGATGAGTTGCGATCCAAGGCAGTATATTTCTCCACAGATCTAGGTATTTATAACACTCATCACTGCTGTGTTAGTTCAGCCTTTCAGTACTAGTGGGGTCTAATATAGCCACTTCTGAGAACAGGCCTTATAAAACCAGACTTCCTTTTTTTGGATGGGAGGGAGAGGACAAAAGAGGCAGGAAATAAGCCTGTAGCTTAACCAGGAGCATCTTTATGCAATTAGTCACACCCCTGTCTGTGCTAATGCAATGAGGTCAAGTGACTTGCCAAATGTCAGAGAGTGCGTAAAGTATTCATTCAGATTAGAAACCAGGACCTGCCTGGATAACCACAGCACAATGTGATTTCTGGATGTTATGCAAAACTTGATTCATCCACTCTCCTTAATATTCCTATTTAATACACTCAGATAAACAAACGGGTTTCAATGTTTTGCAATATTTCAAAACTAAAAGGATTGGTTAATGGATATAAAATTATATACGATCTAAACATCTGTAATCGGCTCGACAAGCCTGTGAAAACTTCCTGTGAAAGAGAGGTTTAGAATCCCAAAACGACAAGGAAAGAGAAGTGTTGGTGACTGACGGGTGAACTTTATTTCATATATTGCTTGCCGGTTAATAACAGGAGACGAGTATGTTTCTAAAATTAAACTGCTTTTCATTGAGATAACTATTTAGAGATGTTACAACTGCAAGTGGCATTCAAGCCATGCTCAAACAGACTGGATTGTTGGTGTTTCTTCCAAAATGCTTCCCTATTGCAACCTGGTTCCTCCCTTCTACCTTCCATGCAGGTTGCTACAAACCTCACAACGGGTTCAGCTCAGACACCAAGGGGCATCAACTTCAGTATAAGTCTTGCAATGTTTAAGGAACCCCAACTCCTGGTGAGGATCTCAACTCACGTTTTTTTGTTTTTTTTTTAAAAGCAACTTTCTAGTCCTCATATTTGAGGAGAAAAGCTTGGAAATGTGACAATATACTGGAGCAGATCACAAAGTAAAAAGGCAAAATTAAACAATCCCTAATTACTTTAAAAAGATCATGATTTTAAGTCAATCCTCATCACTGAGACTTTGGGTTAACCCGTAGACTGTATCTACCTCCCAAATAATATCATTCCAATCTTCTCAAAGAGTTCTACACACATCATCATAATTCATCCTCACATCATCCTGCAAACCCAGGCAGTAAAATGGGTTTCCCCATTTCATTCTCAGGGAACATTCAGCAGAGAGGTTTGGGGCCTGAGTACCTGGCAGCTTCCACGGTGCTCAGCTGGAGCCAGAAGGTATGTCTACACTGCAAAGAGATACCCGCAGGACCAACTCTCATAGTTCAGGTCTACTGATTTGAGTTTGTGGGGTCAGGCCGTGGGGCTAAAAGTAGCAGTGTAGACGTCCCCACTTGGATTGGAGCCTGGGCTCTGAAACACAATGAATGGGAAGGGTCTCGAAGGTTGAGGCTTCAGTCTGAGTGGGAACATCTATATTAGTATGTTTATCTTGAGCCTCACAAGCTGAGTCAGTTGACTTGGGCTCTGAGATTTGGCACCACAAGATACTCTTTGTGATGTAGACACACACTTAGATGTTAAGCCCTGCTGGAAGTCAGGCCCAAGAAAACTTGCCCAAGGCTACACAGGGAGTCAGTGGAAGAACTGTGACTATGCCTCAGACAACAGAGTCTTGTGGCACTTTTAAAGACTAACAGATTTATTAATCGCATGAGCTTTCGTGGGAGAAAATCCCACTTCGTCAGACGCTTTGAAGCGTCT
>ML685868.1:3561446-3646514 GCA_007922175.1 Pelusios castaneus
TTCGTCAGACGCTTTGAAGCGTCTGACGAAGTGGGATTTTCTCCCACGAAAGCTCATGCGATTAATAAATCTGTTAGTCTTTAAAAGTGCCACAAGACTCTGTTGTCTTTCTACAATAGACTAACACGGCTACCCCTTTGGAATATGCCTCAGAAGTTCTGGATTCCAGGTTTGGGCTAACACTGTAGAGTCACATTTCCCCTTCTTGTAAGACAATCCCCATTCTCCTCCTTCCTCCTAACTCAGCTATATCCACCTTCCTTTTCATGACCTTTCTTTCACCCCTTTTAACTCTTGCTCCTTCCTTACCATTCTCCTGTCCTTCGCTCCGTTAGTGAGTCTCTGCTCAGTGTACAGTCATTGTGTGGGGCTTCTAAACGGGGCTTCTCTCATTACCATTATTCACAGGCAAGTCTTGGCTCACACATATGCCTGCGTACATCCATTTCAGCAATATTCCTCTCCCTCCGGGGTCAGATCAGTAGTCAATGAGGAAAACATATGGATGCTGAGTTTTTTTCAGATGCTATGCAAATTTCCATACGCAACTCTGCCAACCTATCTCCATCTCAACTGACAACGCCTTCTGTTCTTTCTGTCCTCCCACATGAGCTTTGTTAACACACCTGATTCCTAACCTGCACGGTCTTCTGCTAGCCATTCTTCAGCCACACAACAGCACTGTTCATGCACCTCAGGCTTGACTTTCAATTCCTCCTACTTTTAAATTACAACTAGTGCTATTTATTTGTAGTACGATAGCATCCAGCAGCCCCATTCAGTATTAGGATCACATTGTATAAATGTGAACAAAGGACGGCATCTGCCTCAAAGAGCTTACAGTCTAGATCAGGGGAAATCAATTATTTTTTGTCACAGTCCAAATTTCTTGATCAAGGTTCAGACTCCAGAGAAAATAATAAAAATTAAAAAATGATAAGTAAATAAAAAGATTTGGGGGTCTGTTCAAAAGCATCTGGTGATCCAGATTATTAACTACCCAGTTTAAATATTGTAATCCTATGATGCCCGGCAGCTCCTCTAATGCACCATCGTCACAGGCTGTAATACCTTTGCTGTTCTACTGGGTCCCAAACAGCTCTATCAATGCATCTGATTCTCGATCTGTATGCACTACGGTGTTTCATTTCCAAATCACTCGCACTCCCCTCCAGAGCCCAGACCATGAACTAACATATGCCGAAGTGGGGGATGGTTGTGTGAAGTGGAAAAGTCAGAGTGGAGATCACAGAACTAATTTTCACTTCTGGTGTTTGATCGTTGTCCTGGGAAGGGACTTAAGCCTTAGGCATCCCCAATAAATCACCAGGCTTGGCAGATAGTATTGTACTTGCTATTACACCTGCAGCTGCCTTCATCCATTTGCCCCAGCAGTAGGCAGTGTAGAGTGAAGAAAAATAAAGGGGAGAAAAACAATAACCTGATGTAACACAAAGAGGAGCAGTTCACAATAAATGTTCTGTTGCGAAAAATCACTGGAGCTTTATTGTACTTCTCTACTGGAGAAAGAATTTCACATCTAGACTGTGCAATATGTTAAAATACTGATCCAAAAACATTCAAGGAAGGGGAGGGGGGAATCAGCTTTTCTGCTTTGCTTGTTACATTGTAAAAACATTTTCAATGACTGGGAAACAAAAGGGGGTAGCTAGGAAGAAAGGAAGAAAAGCCCTAAATGGTGCTTGTATTTTTGTGCACAGCCCAAGTCAATCCCCTGAAAAAAAGGGAGTTTTGTTTCTAAAGTGGCCAGCACCTCTTGCAACATCTTTTCTAATCAACTAGTATTTATGGTCGATATTTTATATTTCCAATTTCCCCCTAAGGGCTCATGAGAAAGCAGCACACCTGCCAACCTTTTCAGCTGGGCCAATAATTGCCAATTTGCTCTTTGCGTTAGTATATCACTCAATTTAGCCCGTGCTGTGCCCTGCATACATCCTCATTCATCTAGGTGCCCCCTTGACAATTAGAGTGTTAGCTTCAGCTAACTGGGGCAACTATTCTGCTAGGGTTGGAAGACAATTATTAGTCTATTTTCCCATCTTGTGGCAACAAAATTGAGAATCCATGACAATTACATTCAGCAATTCAGTACTCTGCTGCCTCCTCCTCCCCCCACCTTCCGAATATTTCAAATTATCACAGCTCTACTCCCACATTCAAATTTTCCACATTCACAGGGAGTGAGGGTTCTATTTAAATGATAATGAGAGACGATCCATTCAATTTAGTGAGGGACAAAATCCATTAAAATGCAGGCAGTCCTTAAGCCGATGGGTCAAGAAAAAGATAAAACCTTTTTAGAAGCCATCCTACAAGAGTCTGTGTGGATTTTTTTACACTCTTCGGGACATCAGAAAAAGATTAGGACAATTACAGAAGGGGGGGGGGGGAGGCAAAAATCACTCAAACCTCCCAAGACAACAGAGTCCTCAGTTTTACTTGGGTCAACACAACAAACAGCAATGGAGCTTATGTGTTTTAGTTCTCTGGTAACTTCCAATTACCTTACTATGAAGGATAGCAGAAAAAAGTCCTGTTTTGGGAAAAATCCCTGTTGACTGTCAGTTCTAAAACAACCTGATAGGACACCACAGAACATTCAATAAATTAAAAGGGAATTTACCACTGAGCATTGCAAGTATAAACAAGTGTAAATTCTCATCCTTCCCTGCCCCTTTAAATAAGAATTATTTTCCATGCAAACGTTCTTTAAAACATCTTCATTTTCCCATAATAGGTTCATCATATCAACTGAGAAACCAGCCACAACAGATCAAATCTTTGCAGCCGGAAATGTTTTCACTGGATCAAAATACACATTGCCTCTCCTCCCTCCCCACAATGATCTACAATAAATGGCACTCCAAGCAACTTCTGGAAAGATGCACTGTACAACACAGGTATTACTGTTATAGTACAGAGCTTTAGTGCTCTTTCCACAAAGAAATTATACTGAGCATGTGTGTGAGAGAAAGAGAAAGTGCATGCGGGGGTGTGTAGGTGTGAGAGTGTGAATCAGTCAATCACTTCACTTCAGTTTCCTTTAGGGTTTAATTATTTCATGACAGACCAGGGCACCTCTTGCCTTCATGGTCCATCAGAGACTAATGGCATGCATTAACGTAAATAAAATACAACGCACTGGCGCCACATTAAATAAGTCATCTCAAGAAACAATTAATAGAGAGAAACAAAGTTGCTCCTAATAGCACCTTCTAAATGCAGGACTGCAGTGAACTGAGAAAAGAGTGGCCAAGGCATGCCATAAAGGCATGTGAGGGGTGGCCCTACAGTGTTCCCAGGGCAGAAATACTCCACGCTATAGCAGAAACCTTAACGCATACCTCCCTCGGCGCCACAGGACAGCAACTACATCTCCCAGTCCTGCTTCATTGATTCTGGTTGTTGCCACATGTGACAAAGGCTGGAGCTGGGAGATGAAGGCCACAGAAAGCCAGCATCGCAAGAGTGTTTTAAGCCCAAACGCACTGAGGAACAGCAGGAGAGCTGGTCAGACCGAGAAAGCAATGGCCAAGATGCCTGAAGCAACATAATAAAATGGCATGGAAAACTGAAACTGTGTTTGTAATCCCTCAGCGGCCTCTAAGGGGGGAGAAAATAAACCTCCCTTCCCTCTGCCTCTTTAGTACACTATGGTTTGCCACACCTAAGGGGTCAAGTCAGTTTCATTGCAGACCATCCATTTGAACGGTACGCTGTAAAATGCATCTATAGAGCCATACGGGGAGGCCTTATAAGAGAGAGGGTAGAATCTAACACTAATCCACACTCCTCATGTCATGTACACATGATATTTTGGATCTTCTTCCCCACTTCCCAGCAAAAGTGTAATAGCAGTTTGCAACAGGGTAGACTTTGAAGACTTACTTTGCAGCCTTCCTTAAATAGGCTACAGGATATTTACTACCTTGAGATGATTTACAGTGAAAAATAATTAAAACTCGACTGCAACCAAATAATAAACAAAGTTCATTTTGTGATTCATAATTCTTGCTCTTCCAACAGTTTAATTACTCACTAATTGGAAAAATTCCATCATTTATGATGCATTGCTAGGTCATTAGAGCACCACAAGCAAGGCTCTTCTGTATACTCCAGCTTATAGGTACCATGGCTGGAAGTCTCCCAGGAGCCTGGAGGGGTCAAGCACCCAACTCACAGTGAATTTCCTTGGATCAGAGGTCTGCAACTTGCAGCTCCGAAGCCTCATGCGGCCCTCTGGCTGCTCCCTTGTGGCTCTGGGTCCCCCTTGCCACAGGGGGACCCTGAGGATGACCTGCTCCAAGCTCCCCAACACCACTGGGAGACTCTGTGAGTGGCCTGTTCCTGGTTCCAGGCACCCCGCCCTTCCAGGGGACTTTGTGACAGGTGCCCCGGCCTGGCTCCCAGCGCCCCCCACCAGGAGGTTACACCCATTGCGGCTGTCAAAGCACTTGGTTATTGAAGGAATTTTTTTTATATGGCTCTTCTTATCTTTTGAGTTGCCAACCCCTGCCTTGGATGGATAAAATTCCCTGCAAGGAATCTACGGAGGTCGGCACCCAATGGAATTCAATGAAGCTCAAATCCTTTAGGCTCTCATGCTGTAACAGTGTGAGTGAGGAGAAAAAATGGCTCTCTCCCCATCTACAATGTTACAGATGCCTCCAAGCACCCTGTGATATTGGCTAAACAGTTGACTTAACAAGAAAAAAATTCTGTGGATCCCATCTGAACACTTTGACTTAAATTACTCATTTGATAGGTCTGAATCCTGCATTCTTTCCCCCCCAGCTGTAGTGAGCAGCAGTCAGGCTTACCAGCTGCGTTGAGTCACATACCTGTCAAGAGTGAGAGAATCGTGCTCCAACACCCTCCCTCCCCCTGAAATTACTATTCAAATACAGAGTGAAAAACAATACACACAAAAAGATGATTTGCCCCAAAGGAATTTACCCTCCCCACTTTCCTTTTTCCCCCCTTGCCAGCATGTTCAGATTCTTTATCCTGGAAGCAGATCACAGGGACAGCTTTTTTTTCCTTCCTCCCACCACGCAGGCTGTTTACAGCACCCCATTCACACTCAAAACATGTAGAGCGAATTTTCCCCCGTCACATTTCCCTGTCAGAGCTGTCAAGCCGAATTCCGCTTTAATCTGCCAGAAGCACTTTTCTGCTGACATTTTTAATAAATACTTTCAGCTTTTAAACACATTTGTGGGAGCCATTTTTCCCCTTTCTTTTTTTTTCTTTTTTTCCTTCTCCTGTAGAATGGGTTCTGAAAGCCTTAATAGCAAATACATTACGCTTATCAAAGGCTTTTTCCCCCACTCCTTCGTTTTGCATCCTGGAGCAGAGGTAGTGTTTTCAATTTTAAAGCTAAATTAACTGTCCAATTGAATTTGGCTGGTGTGAGCCGTTTTCTGTGACAGGTTTTAGTTATGAAGCATATTTTACATTAATAGAACTCAACATGAAAACCACTCGCTCTGGGATTTCTGTGGCTTGCCATTGAAATGTTAAATTTAATATTTCAGACATGCTTCTGCCAGCGTTTGATTATTGTTCTTCATTTAAATCTCTCCTAACGGGAAAGGTCCTAATTAGTAAAAAATCATGTTTTAATGAAGGCGAAATGCTTATTGCTAACACAAAAAGCCTTCACATAAAATTATCCCAGCACTGCCATTGATTTCTTGGTGACTCAAGAGCCCATTTGTGTGTTTACACATGAAGGCACCATTTACTTTTGTTTTATCATAACATTTCACTCAAAGCAGAGCTGGGTTTTCTGAACGAAAGGCAGCTCTCCATCACCACTTATAAAACGCTCCTGGTATCTCAGAGGCAGGAAGCATAACAAAAGGTGAGCCAGCTTTGCATCCACAATAAATCTATGCAGAAGCTAAAAACAAAAGCAGCCCTAAAAAGCTTTGAAACGCAACTTTTTTTCCCCCCTCTTTAAAAAACATTCTCAAGCCATCTTTCCCTCAGGAGTAACAATACCATTCTGTTTTCCCATCTCTGATCTTTCACTTATCATATTATTTGCACCATGATTATAGTGTTTGCAAGGCAGCTCAGCCACTTATGCCGTAACACTCAATCATGACATAAAAAAAAGTTATTACACGGTGACCTCTGGATGCCAACATTTGTTCAGCGAGATTTATGAAAAGCCATGTCAGCAGTGGGAATTGCTGCCATGAAGCAGTGCTTGATTCTGGTACTTACATCACTGAGACAGTCCCTTGAGCTGCTCCGCTGAGAGCTTGTGGCCTCCCGGATGCTGTCTTCCTCACTATTTCTGCCACTTCTGCTTGCAGGGACCTTCATCTACAGGGAGCAATGAAAAACAAAGAGGATTTTCAGCGATTGCTGCATCACCTGCTTCTGAGGTCACCGAAAGCAGTTTCTCAAATGCGCTCATATCTATAATTTCACTGCAGTGTAGAGAAGATGCTCGAGTTCATGAATCTTCCCTGAAGATTCTTGCTCACTTGTTTCTGCATCTCTTTTTATTAACATTAAAAAACCAGGTGAAGATAGCACTCATGGAAGTGGGACAGGCTAACCCAAGTAGCTATGACCATGTACATGACAGGCAAATTTCCTTCCCCATCTACTTCTAATGCACCTCGATTCAGACCCAGATCACTTCAATATTGAAGACATCCTAACTGCGCTGAATTATTATTTATACACATGTGTCTAAGGCGCCCATTCCCCTGAGCTGTAGTTACTTATTTACATCAAGGATCTCAAGGAAAAGAAACAAAGTTTCCTGACCTTCCTAATAGAAAGAAGCTGTTTGTTTATGTGGAATCAGATCAGATTTACAGTAAGATCTATTTCTGTGGCGTCTCCAGTCACCATGCAGTAACTTGATGTAATAATAAAACAAAATCATAGTTGGAGACAGATCAACTCATTCCTACAAAAATCTACCCTACGCTATGTGATTGCCATGACCCACATGATTCAGAGTAATTTTCCAGACAATGAATGTATTTATCCCTGTGTGGTAGTGTATCCTCATTTCATAGATGGGTGACTGATTCAGAAAGAGGCTTATGGGCCAGATTTTTAAAGGTGCCTAATAGGATTTTCCAATTCATCTAGGCACCTAGACCTCCTGGATTTCAGTGGGGTGCTAGGTGCCTAGATGCTTTTGAAAATCCCACCAAAAGCCTAAATTCCTATAAAGTCTGGCTCTAAGTGATTTGCCAATGGTCATGCAGGATGTCCAGACAAGCAAGAAATTGAACATAGGTCTCCTAAATCCTAGGCTAGTTCCCTCACCACTCTAGATCATTCTTCTACCCTCATCCCCCTTCCACTTGTGACCTTGCTTACATTTGAACCCAGGACACTCAGTGAAAGGGGTAATAGCTCAAATCACAGCAATACTGCAGAGACTGTAAACGAGGAAGGGAAGTAAAGGAGGAGGAGGAAGAACAGAACTGAAATGTCATTCAGTGCCATATTCCTGGGATCATCTACTAACAAATTATTCTGTTAATTTCTCTGTGAAATACCAAGTGGAAGGAAATGTTTAATTTATTAATAGGTTCCATTCATATCAGTCTGGTTCTATTTAAATGACACTATTTAAAATGTTGGTTTCTACAAATTGGTACTTTTAATGGCAATAAAATGCCTTTGTTTCCCGATGTGCAATTTCACTGCAAAATCTGCAGCTCAGTGGCCAGAGACATTCACTGGTGGTGCCACCATACAACATTAGGTCCATCTCATGGCTCTGTCACTCCAGGCCCATAGAGATAGCTCTCTGTACAACATCCAGGTGTACAAATACTCAAAGGAGAAATGTTTTAGTACATATCATACAAATGCCCCCATTCAGCATTTGATGCTACTGCTGTTAAACTGCTCCAGTTTCTTCCTAGTGAATGTGCAGGGCACCACGCCCAGACTGAGGACCACTACTGAGCTAGTCTGGAGAATACACTACTGCTCACCTCCAGAAAAGGTGCTGGTCACAACTGAGACTCCGGCACATTTGGACATGTCCAAATAGCATCGAGCCAGCAGTAGATTGAATGAATAGGGCTGGAGTTGGGAGATGAAGGCCCTACAAAGCAGGGATCACAAGAATGTTTTGAGCTCAAGCAGGAAGAGTTAGCATAGTATGCTGGCATAAAAAAGTAGTAGGACAATTCTGTTTCAGAGCCTCACGTTGTAATCCCTCAGCGGCCCCTAAGGAGGGAAAAATAATGCCCCCCCCTTCCCTTTTCGTCTTTAGTGCACTATGGAGGTTTAATCCTCTGAATATCACACATAAGGGGTCAAGGAAGTTAGATTGTACACCATCCATTTGAACAGCACACCAGGAGATGCATCTATAGAGCCATGTGGGTGCCTATGAGATGGACAGTAGAATGCCACGCTAATCCACACTCTTCATTGCATGCACACAAAATATTTTGGGTCTGCTGCTCACGAACAGGGAAGAATTGATACAGGAGGGAGAAGTGGATAGCAACCTGGGGAGCAGTGAACCTGAGATGGTCAAGTTCAGGATTCCGACAAAAGGAAGAAAGGATAGTGGCAGAATATGGATTCTGGACTTCAGAAAAGCAAATTTTGACTCTCCTCATGGAACTGATGGGTAGAATCCCCTGGGAGGCTATCTTGAGGTGGAGAAAGAATAGCAAATATGGCAGGAGACCAGCATGGCTTAACAGAGAAATCTTCAGTGAGCTTAAACACAAAAAGGAAGCTTATAAGAAGTGGAACCTTGGACAGACGATTAGTGAGGAGTATAAGGATATTGCTCAAGTATGCAGTGGTGAAATAAGGAAAGCCAAATCACAACTGGAGTTGCAGCCAGCAAGGAACATGAAGGGTAACAAGAAGGGTTTCTACAGGTATGTATGTTAGCAATAAGAAGGTGGATAGGGAAAGTGTGGGCCCCTTATGGAATGGGGGAGGCAACCTAGTGAGAGATGATGTGGAAAAAGCAGAAGTACTCAATGCTTTCTTGGCTCTGTCATCACACACGAGGCCTGCTTCCAGTCTATCGCACTAGGCAGCACAGTATGGGAAGGATGTGAGCAGCCCTCGGTGGTGAAAGAACAGGTCGGGACTATTTAGTAAAGCTGGACATGCACAAGCCCATAGGGCCAGATGTAGTGCATCCAAGGATGCGTAGGGAGTTGGCTGATATGATTGCAGAACCACTGGTCATTATCTTTGAAAACTTCTGGTCATTGGGGGAGATCCCAGACAATCTGAAAAAGGCAAATATAGTGCCCATCTTCAAAAAAGGGAAGGAGGAGGATCCGGGTAACAACAGACCAGTCAACCTCAACTCAGTCCCTGGAAAAATCACAGAGAAGGTCCTCAAGGAATCCTTTTTGAAGCACTCAGAGGAGAGAAAGGTGATCAGGAGCAGTCAGAATGAATTCACCAAGAGCAAGTCATTCAGCAAGAGGAAGACCGATTGCCTTCTATGATGAGACGACTTGCTCTGTGGATGTGGGGAAAGTGGTGGACGTGATACACCTTGACTTTAGCAAAGCTTTTGATACTGTCGTCTCCCACATTATTCTTGCCAGCAGTTTAAAGAAGTATGGGTTGGATTAGTGGACTATAAGGTGGATAGAAAGCTGGCTAAATCATTGGGTTCAACAGCTCAATGTCTAGTTGGCAGCTGGTATTAATCGGAGTGCTACAGGGGTTGGTCCTGGTCCTGGGTCAACGTCTTCATTAATAATGTGGACGATGGGGTGGATTGCACCCTCAGCAAGTTGACAGATGACACTAGGCTGGGGAGAGTGGTAGGTATGACAGCAGGTAGGGATAGGATACGGAGCGACTAGACAAATTGGAGGATTGGGCCAAAAGAAATCCGATGAGGTTCAACAAAGACAAGTGCAGAGTCCTGCTCTTACAACAGAAGAATCCCATGCACTGCTACCAGACTGGAAACCCACAGGCTAAAGCAGCAATTCCGCAGAAAAAAGACCTGCAGGTTACCATGGACAAGAAACTGGATATGAGTCAACAGTGTGCCCTTGTTGCCAAGAAGGCTAACGGCATTTGGACTGCATTAGTAGCGGCACTGCCAGCAGATTGAGGGAAGTGATTGTTACCCTCTGCTGGGCACTAGTGAGGCCACATCTCAAATACTGTGTCCAGTTTTGGGATCCCCACTACAGGAAGAATGTAGACCAAGTGAAGAGAGTCCAGCAGGGGCCAACCAAGATGAGTAGGGGGCTGGAGCACATGGTGTTTAAGGAAAGGTTGAAGGAACTGGGCTTGTTTACTCTGCGGAAGAGAAAAATTTGATTTGATAGCAGCCTTCAATGACCTGGGATTCCAGAGAGGATGGAGATAGGCTGTTCTCAGTGGTGGTAGATGACAGAACAAAGACCATTGGACTCAAGTTGCAGTGGGGGCGGTCTAGGTTGGATATTAGGAAAAGCTTTTTCACTAGGAGGATGGTAAAGTACTGGAAGGGGTTAGCTAGGGAGGTGGTGGAATCTCCATCTTTCAGGGGTTTTAAGGCCCGGCTTGACAAAGGCCTGGCTGGGATGATTTAATCAGGGTTGCTCCTGCTTTGAGCAGGATATGGGACTAGATGACCTCTTGAAGTCTCTACTAACCCTAATCCCTGATTCTGTGAAAAGAAGACAGACAGGAGAATTCACCATTCCCCCTGTTACTAATCCCTTAATCTCAAACTAAAATGTTTGCCAGAAATACGTAACAGGGATAAGATCTCAGAAGTTTACAGTTAAAGGTCTCACCCAATCTGTTACTGAAGAGAACTCAATCTTTCTTGAGCAGTAGTACATCCCCTTTGCTCCCTCCCCTGACCTGTTTCCCTTTCATAAACTTTGGAGGAAAGAAACTTCACCTACACACACACAGGAACAAATTGAGACAATTTGACCTGACAAGGTCTTGCTCGGGCAAACAAATTAGAAGCATCACTGCTGCCATTAACCTTTCCGAGTAAATATCAATTATTAAACTTGCTGTACTACCTCTGTCCCCCGTTTGCTGCTGTGAATTAAGAGGGTCATCAGCCTTTTTGACAGATCTTGTTCATTTACACCTGCTGCCTGCCAGCAGGGGAGCCCAGACATCCTCAGTCTGAGTGCTGAGCCAAGCTGCTTTAATTCATCAGTAATTACCCTAATGAGCCACATGCAGGACTGAACTAGGAGCACAAGTTGTTCTGCTAAATGGATGCATCAGTTTCATGGGCACTTTCTGTAGGGCTGGCGATTAGTGAACTGGTCAGAAGCTTGGTTCTTGAAGTTACTCCTGGCTTCACCGCCTGGTTTGTAAATCATTTTTTCTGGAGGTTCCCTGTTGCAATCCTAAAAATTCCCTCTGGCCATAACTTTGAGTTGAGTCTAACTTTGCAGCTGATATCCCTTTGAACAGTCCTAGCCATAGGAGTCCATGTAGATTTTGCACAAAAAGCCTAATTGGAACAAAGCCAAAGGATGCACACGTCCATCATGGTTTGTCGCCTCACATGGGTATTCAGCAGGATTTGAACTCGGTCTTTCAACACCACGGTACAGACGTACCCTGCGGCCACAGGAAGTAATTCAGCCAACTGGCAGCAAGAGTGAGCTGCTATGACTGGAGCATCCAACAGCACTGATGTTTTCCACAGACACTACTGTATCATTAACAACTTTACTTTTATGTATTTTAAAAACGTGAACAAAACCAGAGTCCAGAAGTTCAGAATAATTTATGCTTGAAATGGGCATGGGATAAACACAAACTTCATTTCCATCTGAAAATATTGCACCTATCCCTTTCACAGGAAAGCCCTACAATTATTATAAATAAGAGAATAAAGAAAAATACCCATTTTTTTCAAGTTTGTTGACTTGGTTAATTTCACAGCACTTTGTAGGAAGCCCTTTATTCTGTTCTGTGATGGCGCACACCTTTCTCTAGGCTCGGCAATATGGTGCTTCAAGTAGCAACCAAATTGAAACACAGACCAAAGCAGCAATGTACCAAAGTCAGGTTTGAGTCCCTTTGATAGCGTTGATCTTGGGTCTGCCCCAATCACCATTCTAAGCACCACTGACCAGGAAAAGCTAAAAAAGGAACATAAGTCAAAGTCTTGCAAAAATGCTCTTTTAGGACATTGTTAACTTTTTTTTTTTAATTGACTATTTAAAAACAAAAGTTTTTAGGAAAGTTAAAGCAAAACAGAGCAGCAAAGGCACACAAGGAGTCTTACAAAATTTGATAATTACACTTTGAAAAATCTGATTTATTTTAATAGTTTTGATGGATAGTAATAATGTTCATTTTCGGCTTTTTAAAACTTGTTTTTATTTCAAATGTTCAGTTCTGTAAAATTATGGGTTTAGCATTTTTAATGTTTATCTATGTACATTTTCACAGCTGCAGAAATTATGGTGGTCCAGATAGTTATTTAATTATGGTAGATGGTGAGATTCCAACAGTTAAATCTTTATAATCCCACGCATCAAAATAAATGAATAAGGTTCTGAAGCAGCGTTTTTTTTTTTTTACTTGCCAATCTGTAATTTTCAATCGTTATTGACAGAAATATTTTTCTATCGGCTCATATTTGTATGGTGAAACTGACGTTTACAAGCATTTACCAATAAAAATCGAATCCTTCTAAACATATTGATAATTATCTCTTTCAATCGCCAAATTCCATCCTCGCTTGGGTCCCAAGTCAGCTGTAATTTAAGTCTATCCCTATTAAGCAAAACATTTAAGTACACATTTAATGCTTTGCTGAATCGGGGTGTGAATCCCTACTGAAATTTTATCTGAAGACAGAAGTTGTCCCCACCACTGCTTTGAACACAGTGTTGCTCAAAAAAATAGATAAATGCTGCCTTCTCCTTGAGTCACAACACATCAAAGAACGTGTATTATGGCAAAAAGCTGGCAGTTAGAGGTCTTGAACATCTCTATAGTTTATTGTAGTTCTCAGCATCATAGACCCGGCTTTTGCTACACTAGGAACCACCAAACCACCATTTCTGTTTAGGGGTTGGTTTGGCAGGAGAAAGGGTGGGGGTGGGAGACAGAGATAAGCATGAAAGTCCACTATCATTTTGCATGCTCCAGGTGCCCATGGACAATCCTGAACCACACACATTCAGAGCCAAGAATTATGAATCTCATGCCAATGGACATCACCTAGCATGATTAAATATCATAACTCATTCTAGCAATAACTTCAGCTCTCATTATATTCCAGCTCTGCTTTTCTCCATTGCTCATGTGCTTTTTATTTTTTCCTTGGCTTCTTTTTCCTGGGTGGAGGGGGGGGGAAATAAAATGTGCATTGACAGAATGAGGTCTTCCCTTGACAAAAGGGCTTTTTTCATTATCACGGGGCTAACTCCCAGCCCCTACTTTTTAATCATAATAGATCAGTCCACTCTCCATTTACTTATGCTTTTCCGATGTCATAGAAAAGCACATTTTTATTTGGTGCACCTATTTTCCAATCACAGGCACATTGCCCCTGCTCGTTATTAATAAATACACTTTGATTTATCTGAAGCTCTGTTTGAGTGCCACAGGGAGCCTGGGGCAAAAGGAGACAAATTCTTTTCTTAAGTTGCTCTGAAGGGTGCTGGGCTTTCCGACCCTCACCCCCATTAACCTAGCTAAGCTAGTTCGCTCCTACTGGGAGCTCCGTGGCTTGCGCAGTGGCAAACTCGGACTGATCTTATGCCATCTCAATATATTTGTTCATTATCTTGCGCACACACAGAAGCATTTGGAAATGTACTCGGGGCACAGGCCAAATTGAATCATCTGCCTTCATTTTCCACACGATCTGAAGCTACAGCTGCTACAACAGGCTGTAGGATTCCCCCCCCCCCCCCCATTCCCTAACAGTTTTTATCTCTCTTAAAGCCACAGCCGTCTGGTTTTTAACTCCTTGTCATTTTTGATTTTGTGTGAGGTTTTTTTAAATTTTCTTTTTAAGAAAGGGCTCTGCGGACACCAACTCTCTAATTTTACTAAGGTTTCATTAGGGGCTGCGCCATGGAAGCAGCAGAGAAAACAATGCCCTCCAGAAATAGAGCACAATTAATATTCATCTCAGAGATACTGTCTATGGTGGTTAAGATGGATCTATTAATCTTCTTGCCTCTGATATGGGCAAGAACCTGGGTGAGGGCAGCAGCTGCCCATCTTGCGTACTGACTGTGAGCATTTAGATATACTGGGAGCTAGAGAAAGGGGCTGTCTTTTTGTCCTGTGTGTACACCACAGTCCGATCCTGGCCCATGTCAGGGGCTCCTGGCGCCATGATAATACAAATAAATAAATAAATAAATATTGCTCGTGCTCTTCCAACTCCAAACAAGAATGGCAGATGGAGCGCCACATGGTGTTACACCATGCTGTGTTCTCTGGGAAACACAACGCTAACCTGAGGGAGCAATTTGACTGCTTTAAATGCTCTGAAAAATCAGCTCTGAGCTGTGTTGCATGAAAGGACAAATCCACTATATAACCAACAAAATTCAGATGAACTCTATTTTCCTATCAACTGAGTAGCAAAACCTAGGTCAGCAGAGGCTGCTCAAAGAAAAGCAGCCGCACTTACGGCAAAAAGTTTGGAGCCAAACTTTTGGATGTGGAGTTTTGGGGGCAGACCTGTCTCTATAGTTCATGCCATACTGTTGATGAATGGCTGAGACATTAATAATAGACAACCTTAGAAACTAGCTTGGCAAGAGATGCATTTTTGGTGTTCCCAAAGGGACAGTCCTCCAGAAACGAAGAGTTCTTTGCAGTTACCTTTCATATTGCTATAGATTAGGTCTAGCCCAAGGCTACTAGAGCAGCAAGAATGGCTATTCTTTCCAAAAACGTTATCAAACTCCATAGGACAATGATATCTAAGGACTAGTTTGCATAGGCAAAAAGCCTGGAGTATCTAGAGCTGAATAGCTATTCTGCTCCCTGTGTGGATGCTCTTATGAACTAAGAGTGCTTGTGTGGTTTAGGGTTAAGCCATTTCCACAATAAGTGTTCACCCAGCAATGTGTGAGGAAGAGTTATTATGCTTCAAATTCACACCTTAGCTATTTTGCACTAACTTCCCTGAGAATTCACTGTGTAGACAAGCCCTTAGCTATATTCCACTTGCATTCTCTTCCATTTTAGTACCAATGCACAGCTAAGCTAATGCTTCTCCTTGGTAAACTATCAATCATAGCAACCTCCTGCGTCACGAGATAAACTGCCCTAATAAACACAAATAGACAATTTAATTAAAATATGTTGGAGATTAGGAAAAAAGTATTTTTGGTGGATAAAACGGTCGGTCAAGGGATGGCACTTGAAGGTAGTTTAAAGTATTTTAAGCAGGCAACAATAAGTGGCAGTGATATATACTGTTCAAAGGTTTACTACTGATTTTTAAGGAACATGATGAAATTATTAAAGTATTTTCCGAAAGGAAAAAAAAAGGTCACTGAATTGCCTCTTGTTTTAATGCTTGAAACGAAACAAACCATTTGGCATAAAAAATGCACTTCTTTAAACTTGAAAAAGCCCATGTATCAAAACAAGGTGAAATCAGCTAAACACATTACTTTTGACTTGTTTCCTTGAAAATCCAGCCTTAATGCATTCTAACTGAATTTATCTATCCCAAGCATACCTCATAATGAGATCAACTGGGAAAAATATCAGGGTTGTTTGTATATTTTATACTTGCTCTAACTTGGCAGTTTGGAGATTATGTATTCCCCAGGTCCCTCCTTAAATCGTTTCACACGCTGCAATTTGATTTTCTTTGCTTGCCCTTTTCCACAATTTTTTTTTGATACATTTTATTGAGTTCTGGCTCAGAGGGAAACATTCCCTTTGAATTAAGGGTGTAATCATTTTTTCTCTAAATAAGGACATATGGCATAGAAAGCAGCGTTATGGTACAGGGATTTTATGATTGAAGTAAGACGTGTTTTTAAAAAATGACAATAGCATCAGGTTAGATTAGCCTCGTTTTTCTAATTGCAAGAATTGCACTGCTGTCTATCCTGTGATAGGCTATTTAGGCATAACTAATTTTTAGAATGACACATCAATATTTACTTACTGTGAGAAGGAAATGACGGCAATGGTGATAAAGTATGATATACCAGGACATTTTTACTTATCCCTTCACTCATTCGGGGAAGAAGCATTGCCTAAGATTAGAACACAGGATTGAGAATATCAGGTTCTAATCCTGGCTCACCGGTATGTCCCCGGAAAAAATCAGTTCACATCTTGTACTTTAGTTTACCAATCTGTAAAATGGAGAATAATATTTACCTGCCACAAAGGGGAATTGTAAGGCTTACTTATTGTTTGCAATGTACTGAGATCATCTGATCCAAGGTGCTACAGAAGTGCGAAGAATCGTAATAATAATAAACCCCAAAGTAGCATGGAGACAACGTTCAATTCACAAAACCATGCACTCAACAGTCAAGAAATTCCACAAGTTTGTTAACTGAGCCGCATTTATTTATAAAATAATGATACGTTGCAACCTGAACATCATTACTACTTTTTATACCGTCTGTTTCCCCAGTTTCTTTGTTTTTAAAGAAAAATGGTGAAAACCAGCAGCAGCTAATCATTTCTTGCAGACTACTGGCTCTAAAGCCTTTGCGAGTGGAGGTGATAGGTTCTCTGTTCTGAAGGGATCTATGGATCTATGCTCATAGTCAAACCATCACCCTGCAATAAGTTCATCCTCAACCAGTTCCAGGCCTATTTCTAAACCTCCGTCTAGACCAGGGGTGTCAAACTCATTTGCTATGGTGGGCCAGATTTGACTTCAATGTACGTTAAGAGGGCCATACATACCATAAATCGAAATCCTAGGGCCTACACTCTTGCAGCACTGAGGAGCGCTGCGTATGTGAGACTGTGCTCTGTGATACCGCGAGACCACTCTCTCTCTGTTAGGGAAAGAGTGTGGTTTCGTGGAGCGCAGTCATGGGCTGTATGGAAGAAATTCGTGGGCCACGTCTAGCCCGGGCCGAATGTTTGACACCCCTGGTCTAGACCGTCACATTCAATATGCTAACATGGACTGGCCTTAAGTTCAAGGAATGGAAGTAGAGGTTTGTAGCCCCAGACATTGCCCAGTCCCTACACAGACTTTGCAACTCTCCCTTTCTCGATGAGTGTGCAAAAAAAGAGGAACTCTCAGCTTGATCTCTCCTTCTAGATCAGTGGTTCTCAACCTTTTGCGGGTTGTGACACACTTGGAGGCGTATCGCAACCCTACAGGACACACCAGCCCACCTCCCGCAAACTGAATCCAGCCATCCTCCTGGCTCTCCGCGATACACTTACCGCAGTGTGGTGACACATTAATGTGTCCCAACACAGTGGTTGAGAACCACTGTTCTAGATTATGCTTACAGGGATGGCCCAATGCCCTTGGGGCTTCTGAGGGCATGCCTACATTGCAATTAAAAACCAGTGTTGACAGTAGATACCCAGGGCTGGTCTGTGCCAAGATGCTTTACGCTCATGGTGTTTGGTGTAAGGTGTTGTTTAACTGCAGGACAGACATTTGGGCTTTGGCTGGGAGCCCAGGCTATGGGACCCTGCAAAGTCTCAGCGCTCAGGCTCAAGCCAAAGCCTCTACCCTGCAATTAACCAGCCCTTTAGCCTGAGTGCCATGAGCCTGAGTGAACTGGCACAGGCCAGCCCCAATTGTCTAATTGCAATGCAGACTTATGCTGAGCGGTTGCTTGGATTGATGCCTTGCAGATCGAAAGGCCATAAACTGTCAGTAGATGTCAGTCTTTCTACACTGGAACCAATTTATTGAAGCAGGTGCAAAGAGTTCCCAAAGCTTCTAGCTGGAGGATAGCCTTGATAGCGGAACAGAGCCTAGAACGCTCTTTCGCAATGTGCTATGCCATCTTAACTGGGAGGCTTACAGCAAATCCAGGAGCTGACACTTATTTTGGAAGAGAGTTGATGCTTAAATGGTCACAACTGCCTGGCTTTATGGCTACCACCAAGCTCATATAGCAAACTGCACTCTGTATACCCTCATCTATACTTGGCAGACGACATCAGACAGCTGGGAAAATCTGGAATTGACGTATATCAACAATGAAGTGTGTCAGTGTAGACCCACTTTGGTTACAGATAGCTAGCTAATGCTAGAATGAGGATCATGTAAGATAAGTAGCCATGCTCTCAGTCATTCCTAACATATTTAGCTCAAGTCTATCTCCTATGAAGGGTTATACAAAAAGTGTAAAGGTTCATCTACTCTATATGGAGAGTCAGAGAACATGACAGAAGAGCTAACATGCAATTTGGTGACTTACGGAGTCTTTAGCACACTTAAACGTGTAATAAACAGTGGCCACATCCTTTTGCAAGGTCAAACATATAAAGCAATGGTTCAGAAGACTTTATGTGCTCACTAAGTGAAGAAATCTTTTAAACCTTGACAGTAATAAAAGATGCTTATTGGGGATACATTTGTCTGTGTTTAGCAAGATTAAAAGAACCTGTAGCCACACAACAATCAAAACACAGTGACAGAAGAAACATAGACTACAAAGCTGATAGATAATATTGCAACTAGATAGAGTAGAAATGTATAATGATCAATGCTAAAAAGGCAGTTTCAGATAATTGCAGGGACTTTCAGACAGAAGTTGGATGCTTTAACTACACTCTAATTAAGCTATTTGTCAGAAAAGGAATAAAGACCAATAAATAATTCAGGGGAGAGTTCAAAGTCCTTATACCAAGTGCCTAGATAAGATCTGAAGCCCTGACTTGCACACTAATGTTGTTTGGATACATGACTCTCAATCATAAAGTGCATGTTTGATGAGAAGTGAACGCGGTACAACATGATGGATAACTAACAAATTGATATGGTTGCAAGGATAAACTCCATATTCTCACAAGAATGATGCACAGCCCAATAAAATCGATACCGGTAATTCTGACCACATTGAAGTTATCATGCAGTTGGCTGAAGCCAATGGAGTAAATGAGGTTGACTTTATGTAATGGTTTTAAATATTATTTAGGAGGCGATCAGAACCAACAGATTTAACTTTGTTGTCATACCATATACTTATACAGATACCATCTATTAAAGGCTAATATCAACAGCTGTTCTGTACAAAACAACAGTAAATTTGATATACATATTAAATTGTCCAAAGCTGCACGAGATGTTTCATCATACACTAGGAAATTCAACCAAGAAAACTATCCTGGTGCATTTCTCGCCTACAAAATCAATTCATCAAAAATGAGGAGTCCTGAGTGAAAGGCAGAGGAGATGAAAATCTGGAAATTAACTTTAGGAAAGGAAGACTTTGGAACCTGGAGGTGAATGTTAATAATGATGCAGAAAACAAGAGTTAACAACTTAGATTCATAAAGGTAGATGCATAGAGGAATATACTTAGACTTTTTTAAGGCACATGACTTAGTGCCACACAATATTGTGATCAAAGATTGGCACTATAAAACATCAACAAAATACCTGGTAAATGGTTTGTGAACTCACTAAGTGACAGATCTTGAGAAGTAGTTGTCAATGGGGAAATCATAAATACTGGGCTAATTGCCCATCAATGACCTGGAAGTAAATGTCAAATCACTTATGGTAAAATTGCAAGGCAGATTGGTGGGCTAGTAAACAATGAGCTCTAGATCATGTGATAATTAGGATCCATTCAACCCAAATACACTAATATAACCAGATACAAAGTTATACATCTAATCTAGGAACAAGGACGGCAAGCCATCCCTGCAGAATCGTGGGGAGTCTATCCTAGAGAACAATGAGAAGATTTAGGATTCTCAGAAGACGACCAACTCGATAGATGCTTCCAGTGCAATGTTTTGACCAAAAGGGCTACTGCAGCCTTTGACAGGGGGAGCAGCAGGTAGGACAGGGAGATGATTTCACTTCTGCGTATGGAACTGGTGGGACCAATATCGGAATACTACATCCAGTTTTGGTGTCCAGGTTTTAAAAAAGATCTTGAAAAAAATGCAGAGAGTGTAGAAAAGTGCACAAATGATTTGAGGGTTGGAAAAAATGCCTGATACTGAGCGGCTTAAAAACAGCTTATGTCCTAGAGATTGAGAGGTGACAATTACAGTGTGTAAGTATCTTCATGAGGAGAACATACTGAGTACTTCAGGGCTCTTTAATCTAGTGCAAAAAAGGTACAATAGGAACCAGCGGCTAAAAGCCAAAAACAAGACAAAGTCAAACTGGAAATAAGGCATAATATTTTAACAGTGATACCAGATATTAGCTATTGCTTCAAACTACCAAGGGAAGTAGTGAATTCTCCATCTCTTGATGTCTTCATATCACGACAGGAATGCCTTTCTGGAAGACATGACTAGGGCTTCTAGATGTTACAATGAAACAAATAATAAAATGTTTAATCAAACAAGTTATTGAGCTTAATCCAGGGATGATTGTCTGGATGAAATGTAATGGTCCGGCAGATATACAGATGGTCAGACTATGATCTAATAATCCCTAATGGACTTAAATTTTACAAATCTGTGTCACTGAATTTGAAAACAATATCGTAAGTCAGGAGGACATTTATAAATTTGAGCTTTGTGTAAGAAGTTATTGACCCGGATGTTGTACATTAGCAAAGACAGTGGTAACAAGCCTGAGACAAAAACATACAGGATTGTAGAGCGATAGGCACTGCTCTTGAAAACACTCACATGCATGGAGTTACTCGTGCAGGAGTGTAATTCCATGGATAGGTCACATGTTTGATAACACAGGCATAAACATTTGCAGAATTGGGTGACAGAGAGGTTACATATGGAAAACGGATCATTTATTTTATCTCCACACTAGGAGGTAAAGCACTGTACCTCACAGGCTTTTTTAAAATTTTATTTTAAAGCACTTTGTCCAATCTTGTTTTAAAGACCCTAAGCAACTGGATTTCTACTGCTTTTTTAGGAAAAGAGGACACAATGAATAATGAATCAACAGTATTAATGAATAAACTATTAAATAAATATATAATATATAAATATATATGTATATATAAATTATAGCTAATGAATAAACTTAATTCATTCATAACATTCATGTATTGAAGTTAAATCTCTCTCTTTTCTCTACCCCGCATACCAGCTATTGCTTAGTTAAACTGTACACTTAAACAGTAATTTTCTCCAAATGCCCTTCTAAACCAGTTCCTTAAGATCTCTTAATGATCTTTACTGCTGTTATCTGAGCTAACTTCAATATGTCGATACAGGGTGCACAAACGAATGCAATATTCAGGTGCACTTAGAGAGGCCTCATGGTCCATATTGTGGTACTTTATCATGCAGTCCAAAAATGGAGAGGCCTTTTTTTAACAGTCAAAACACATTACTGCATTCAGGTTTCTCTCCCTCTCTGAGTGTACATAGTTTAGATTCATCTTCCCTACAAGCCGTCCTAGAGGGTTAATAGTCTAGGCCATGTTCACACTTGGAGGTAAGATCAATGGGGTGACGAACTTGATGTCCCAATCTATTATGTGCAAGACTGGAAAAGAGCCAGGCATGGGCCCAACACAACAGCAAAACTTTCCCTTTCATAATCACAAGAAACAGCAGCTATAGGCAGACACAGGAGACGAATTTTGACTCTAGTCCTTGATTCCTTTAGCCACTTCTGGGATGGAGCACAGCAATCAAACAGGGTCACCAGTAGGGGGAAAAAAAAGTCAGTGGTTATCAAAATCTGAGACATTGCACATTTCTCCTATACTTAGAACTGAAGTTTAACAGCGGTGATTCAGACACTAATGTGGTCAATGTTAATGTTTGATGGTAGCCTATGAACACTACAGGTCTTTTTTAGTATCTCACAGATCCAAAAATAGTCACATTCGCATCTCAGCGCGTTTCCCTCAAGCAACCTCAGGTGCCTCAAGTGAAAAAGACATGCATGACTCATGGTACATCCAATTTTTATTCCACGTTATATACGTGGACAGTAATACACTGTTCATATTAATTCCTGAGCCAATACCACCCAACGCACGGCTTCCATATAAAACACATGCTACTGATACAATGCTCACATGCAGGTTACGTATGATTTTTCCATAGGGAAAGGCTCATGGAGCCAGAGACTTAAAATTAAAAAGTTAACATCTCCATTAGAAAGACCTAAGAAAGAATATCAATCAGCTATAAATGATCCCACCAAAAGGAGTCAAAGAGCATTGCACAACATAGGTGTGTCAGCAAGTGGAGTTCCCATCTGGCTCTGAATGCAACCTACACAAACTGGGCTCAATTTTTTCACTGAGCAAAGAGCAGGACAGGCAGGGACCAGATCACACCTCACGGATGCGTTTCTGTCCACCACTGCTGTAAGTTTAAGGTGCAGCAAGGCACTTTACGCTTAGGCAGCTGGCGGAAGACCTTCCATCAGCAGGAAATGAGGTGCTATACGACACTCCATCATGCCCCTTTCTCTCCCCCACCCTGCCCCTTTCCCTTCCTTGAAAAGACCTCTAAGTAACCTACCCTTTCCTCCCCACCCTAAAGCACCCTGACATCCAGCAGCATAGCAGATGGCAGAGTTGACATACTCAACTTAGCCAGCTCCATCAACTTTACACTGGGAGAGGCTCCCCGCAGCCACAGAGACAATTCTTCAGGGAGATTCTCTGAAAGCTGCAGAGCAAACCAAACTTAACAGGATGCAGCACCAAGCCACCTGTATTTTTATTCGAAATTTAAATTCTAAAGCCATCCTGCTCCTTCTACCTGCCCTGAGAATTGCTTTTATCAGTAACTCAGACACAACCAAAACCACAAACTTCAACCTAAGCTCTGTCACGTAAGCTCAGCTGGTCTTAAACCAGGCCTCGACAAAGCCCATGTGCCAGGTCACCATGGTGGCCAGAATTTGTAGTCTGGCATCTAGCTCTGCTGGGGAAATGGAGCAGAGGGGCACCCTCTGGTGTCCAAAAATAAAACTGTAAGCACCTTTACTATGTAGTCAGAGGATTCAGCAATATTTTGGCTGTGGGGGACTTTTTGGCAGCAGGGCAGCTAGGCGCCTTCCTTTGAAGCTGGGCGCCTAGCTGCTCACCAATTTTGTCAAGCCCTGCCTGAGACATTTCCTGCAGAGCTCACTCTTTCTTTCCTAGACGCCTATACCCTGGAAGCCACTTCCACAATGTCCAGAGTGCCATTAACGCACCACACCTGCCACTGTGACTGCCAACAAGAATCAGTCAGTTTCTCCCTTCTGAGCGCCACTGCTTGCTAATTGAGGTCAACAGATGGGCCCTGGCAATCACAAACTGAATGGAAACATTCAAAATCATTTCCTAGAATCTGAATTGGTACGTAAGAGCCTTAGAAGCATTTCTGAAACACTGAGTACATTTTTGCTGTCCACTTGAGGACTTAAAATTGAGATCGCCCATTATGATCTGTCAAAACATTACAGAATGTTGCCGTGGAAACTTTCTGTAAGGTTATAAGTCCCACTTTACCATTAAAGATGCGGTGCTCAGAGAAAATGTATTAGAACTATCACAATAAGTAAAGTTAGCTCCACAAGGAAACATACAGACAATTTCCCTAGAAAACCCGGGGGACATCCTGTTTACTCTTTGGCATCTTGAAAGAAAAAAAAAATCACAAGAATAATTAAAGCCAAAGCAGTTCAGGTGAAGCCCTTTGATAATTGTCTGCCCTGAATAACTAAAAAGGGTGACAATTATTTCTGTTAATTATCACTGTGTTTTGCTTTGAGATTAACATTCATAGCCAAGAAATAGGAAACAAAATTTTCAGAAGACAGTGCTGTGATTAGGACAAGCATGGAGCTCTGTGGAAGAGTTGTTTGTCAATGAATATATACAAGGGATATGCTGAATTACCCAAAGACACAGTGAAGAAAATAAAGCAGAAAAGGCTTGATGTAGGTGAACTGCAATTCTGCACTTACAGGAGAACGGTTTTCTTTTATCTACCGGTATATATTGTGCCACCTCTCAATGGAGGCATCAGACAACTATATCATATAGTGCTTTGCAGATATGCATCCTTATTTGCCACAGAGGAGCGGTTCTGCATCTGTTTCTCTTAGAGCTGCATTACAAAGGAAGGTTTAAAACATTTTGAAGACCAGAGATGGGCCCAAACCGGTGCCAGATTTAGTCACAAGCCAAGTAAGCCATGACTTAAGGCCTCACATTATGAGGGCCCTCTAAATATGTCAAAGATAACGAAGATTTATCATAATTGAAATTGATAATGCAAATAAGACTTTTTGCAAGATGTATGTTTTATTTACTTGTTTTTTGTTGCATCTTTGCCTATGTATATATGCAAATATCACAGTTCATCATTTATTTTTTCATTACCCTTCCTGTTATAATGTAATAAACTGCTCTCTCTTTATTTATATGGTATGGGGCCTCTTAATCTTGACATAGTTTAGGGCGTCAGCATGTCTTAATCCAGCCTTGGCCCAAATTAATATCCAGCTTCAAATCAGAACTGAGATCTGGATTTTGTGGTACATTCTCTATTGTTGTAATGGGTCAAACCAAAATATTGAGTCTGAACACCCCTCCAGACTTTCGTTTGTTCAAAATCCAGTACCCAACTTTATGGTTCAAGCTTGGCTATCAAAAACTAGCTCCCTCAACTCAAAGGCTCAAGACCTATCTACAGTCATGGGGCTCCTTTTGAGGGAGAAAGTTGATTCTCCAATCCAGGGAACGAAGGCCATGACAGCCAGTACGGGCCACTGGGATTCAGAAATCCCTCTGTGGAGAAGGCGTCCTTATTTCTCCAAGAGTTTACTATGCTGTGGTACACCCTAACGTGCAAGTTGCTATGAATCACCCACAACACTCCTAAATTTTATAAGGCAGTTTGTCACAGTGGAAGAATTATTGGGTTCTCCAACATGCACCTGACCACAGGAAGAGAGAGGAAGTGGGCCATACAACCAAGACCTTGAAGAGAAAAACTAATGGCAGAGAAGCTCTGTGCTGCCTGGGAGTGAAAGGTGCTATTCCTTTTCTAAAGATAGAAGATTATTCAAAAGAGACAGTCTTGTTTAGGGGTGAGCTGCAGACAAGGGAAGGGACTTGGGCCTCACACTATCCAATAGCTTAACTATGCTTTGTATGAGAATCCAAACTTTGCTACTGCTTAAGGCGGTCTAAAAGACAAACTCGCATTTCAGAGTATACAGGCATGGGGTGCTGTGGATGTGAGGACTTGTCAACATGAAAAAGTTGTATGAGTTTAACTAGAGGGTGATTTTCAAGAGATTTAGTGGAATTGGTGCAAATACCTGTGTGGAGAGTCTTATTTTGTTTTAAAATAAGTTTATTTCACTTCAGTTCAAACTGATCAATCTGTTTAAGCTAAACCACTGGTAGTCCCAAATAAGGCTATGTACACACTACCATTTTTAACGCGCAATAATCCTCTTCCGCATTAATTCTCCCGTGGCTGTTGTTGCGCGAGATCGCGTACACACTATGCTTGCTCTAACGGAACAAAGCCCCCCCCCTTCTGAGCGCAGTCCTCCAGGAAAGCGAAGGGGATTGTGGGTACGTATCCCAGAGTCCCCAGTATCATCTCCCGTGGTGCATTCCGCTACTGACGCTACCCAGCGGTTGCCAATAGCAACGAGCGCGAATTTCAAATTGAAGCAACCTTCTTCTCGGCACTGCCTTTTCAGAATCGACATGGATTCAGCTGTGATCTTGAATGCTGCCTTCAGCATTGTGAACACAGCCCAGATTCTGTTGCGGTTTGCCTTTGGCTATGATTCGGAGCATGACACGGATGACTCGGTCTCGGATGATGACAGCATTGAAAACCAAACGGACATTCTGATCAGTTTCGCGGACCAGCAACACAGCCTGAACCGCCGTGTTTGGTCCCGGCAGACGAGCACAGACTGGTGGGAACGAATCGTCCTTCAGCTGTGGGATGATGATCAGTGGCAACAGAACTTTAGAATGCGGAAAGCCACATTTATGGAGCTATGCCAGGAGCTTGCCCCTGCCCTTCGATGCAAGAACACGAGGATGAGACCCGCCATGACCGTGGAGAAGCGTGTGGCTATCGCACTTTGGAAACTGGCGACTCCAGACTGCTACCGCTCGGTCGCAAACCAGTTTGGGGTTGGACGCTCGACCGTTGGAGTGGCACTGTCACAAGTATGCAGAGCCATCAACCGTCTTCTGCTCGGGAGGATGGTGACCCCGGGAAACGTGAGGGAGATCATCGCAGGATTTAATGAGTTGGGCTTCCCGAACTGTGGGGGTGCAATAGATGGGACTCACATCCCTATTCTCGCTCCCGACCACCTTGCCTCTGAATACATCAACAGGAAAGGATACTTTTCGATGGTTCTACAGGCACTGGTGGACCACCGTGGTCGCTTTATGGACATTAATGCTGGCTGGTCTGGAAAGGTGCACGATGCACGCATCTTTAGAAACTCTGGACTATTCAGAAGGCTACATGCTGGCACATTTTTTCCAGACGAGAAAATAATTGTGGGCGGTGTAGAGATGCCAGTGGTGATACTTGGGGACCCCGCCTACCCACTGATGCCATGGCTCATGAAGCCGTACACCGGGAAGTTGGATCCTGACAAGGAGCGTTTCAATTACCGGTTAAGTAGATGCAGAATGGTTGTGGAGTGTGCCTTTGGCCGTTTAAAAGCGCGCTGGAGAGCGCTGTATGGCAGGCTAGATCTCCACGAGGACAGGATCCCATTAGTTATTTCGGCTTGCTGTGTTCTTCACAATATATGTGAAAGCCGGGGGGAGAGATTCAGGAACTCTTGGACCACTGAGGCACAACGTCTGGAAAATGCCTACCAGCAACCAGACACGAGGGGTATCCGGGGGGCGCAGCTAAGGGCAGTTCGCATAAGGGATGCGTTAAAAACCCATTTTAGTACTGTTGGTTAAAATTGTACCTTTGAATATAGTTACTAACCATTTCCTATATGTTTCAACTGTTAAAAATTAAGCTTTAGAAATTTTGTGTTTTTCCCCTGTAAACATTCATTGAATCAAAAACCGTTAATGTTAAATTAATGAAACAAATAAAGAAAGTCTGATTAAGTTTAACAAGGATTCAACTTTATTTAATTAACATTGATCAAAACTCGGGTTTGAGGGGAGTAGGGACTAAAGGTGGGTGTAGGTGCGGGACTCAACTACATATGTTGGGGGAGGGGTTCTGTTAGGGTTACACCATGGATGTCCATGGTGGTCTAAAAACTGTCTGGGGGGGGAATGTGGCGTGGATGCACTGAAAGGCATATGAGGCTGATGATGGGGGGTGCGAGCCTGTAGCAGACCGACCATGGTCTTGAGGAGGTTGGTCTGCTCCTGCATGATGCCTATCAGGGCATCCTTCTGCTGCTCTCTCCTCGCACTGCTCTGTCTCCTGTCCTGCCTGCACTGCCTCCTCCATTGCCTTGTCTCCCTCGCAGAAGCCTCATGGAACTGCATGAGCTCCTGGAAGACGTCTTCCTTGCTCCTGCGAGGCCTCCGCCTTATCCTCCTCAGACGCTCAGCTGCAGCTGTAGACTGTCCACCGAAGGTCATTCCTGTTCAGATATGAAAAATGTAGAATGCCGCTATTGTTCTCGCCACGGTCAGGAGCAAATGATGTTGTTCTCCCCACACATTCCTTCAATACACAAGAGGGGACCTATGGGGGGGCGGTAACAGATTTCCCAAAGCTTGGTACGGGTTGCAGAGCTAGTACAACGGAGAGTTGACTATTGCCACACCAAGTTCTGATCCCGTGCCCGAGATGGCTGAAATAGAGGCAGATCTCACACTGCTTAGAGTGCCTCTGCAAGCGAGAATGCATCTCCTTCATGTTGCCGACTTCAAGCCGGGACCTTACGCTGCAGGACTGTGCGCAGCAATGTTGCCCGCAGGAGTGCTTGCGAGTCTGAAAGGAAGAGTGTCCCTGAATGGTGGAGTGCAAAGGAATGCTCTACCATGTAATCTCAAGAGAAGACTCTGGAAATATTTGGATGACGCGTTCAGTGAGTTGAAAGGGAACGACTACTTGGAAATCGAGGCATACATCGATGACCTTTTTAAGTAATGCTAGTAACACCTTTACAGTTCTGTAAGGAACAGAACTGAGGACACCGAAAACAAAAACCCCTTGCAAAAAAACCATGTCTACGCTGAGCTGTAGCACCTAGAATAGAGGACATTGCGAACGGGACTTACCTGAGCTGCCTTCTGATGATTCCTGGGTAGGCGTGGAGAAGGAATCAGTGGAGCTTGTTTCTGGCTGGGTGGAAAATAACTCCTGGCTCCCCGGGTCAGTGGCTCCGTTCTCTCCGTCCTCGTAGTCTTCTTCTTCTGATTCCTCGTCCACAATTGCCTCGTCGCCTTCTGCTGCCTTCTCTGTTTGGGGTGCAGTCTCCGAGGTGTCTACCGTGCAGTTCGGGGTGGTTGTGGGATCGCCGCCCAGGATCGCCTCCAGCTCCTTATAGTACTTGCACGTTGCTGGCGCGGAGCCAGAGCGCCGGTTAGCCTCTCTGGCTCTGTGAAATGTTATCCGCAGCTCCTTCACCTTTGCCCGGCACTGCAGGGTGTCTCGCTCGTACCCCTTTTCGGTCATGGCTTTGGATATTTGACCGAAAATGTCAAAATTCCTCCGGCTGCCACGTAACTGTGACTGCACGGCGGACTCTCCCCAGATGCCGATCAAGTCCATCACCTCTGCTGCTGTCCAGGCTGGAGCTCGTTTGCTGCGGCGCGACGACATTGCGAGCGAAGCACACAGAGGCAGCAGCACCGAACAGCGAGGCAGAAGGGAGAGTGGTGAATTCAAAAATTCGCGGGACAGAAGAGGAGGTCGGGAAAAATGACGTCACGACGATAGAGTACAGGCGGAAGTGCAGAAGGGATGGAATTTGAATTGTGGGCCATTTCCGTTATATTCACATTGCGCGATAAGCGTACACACACTGGCCATCGCGCAACAACTATTCCGCGTTAGCAGCAACCACGCTCGTTTAGGTGGTTTACATTTTGCGCAAAAAGAAGGGACTTAACGCGGAATAACTGTAAGTTGTGTGTGTACGCTCTGTTTGTTATTGCGCATTAAAGGGCTTTATCGCGCAATAACTTTGTAGTGTGTACAAGGCCTAAGTGTCCATAGAAGGGGTTGCACCAGTTTTACTAAATAAGTTAAAAAAACTATTAGGCTGATTTCAAGCAATTTTAACATGTAGACGAAGTCTTAGACATAGAAAAACAACCCCTCCTTTGCTATGTGTTTATTGCTGCTTATATTTTCTCTCTCCTCCCAGTATCTGTTTTTAAAAACCTGTTTGTTTGGATGCATGTAGAACTACACATAGGGTTACTTTTGATAACTAATGTATTAAATGACAATAAACGCCCTGCATATCTATGCACCTTCCCTCAGAAGATCTCCAAATGCTTTTCAAGTAAGCTTCACGGTATAGGGTCAGTGTTACCACCGTTTCTCCGAAGAGGTCCAAGTTCTCACACAGGAAAGCTATTGCAGAGCTGGGACTAGGACCCAAATTTGCTGTAGAAGAGAATTATGGCGAACATCCTCTGTTACGGTGCAGCTCTTAACAGTACTTATTCTGTATCTTAACCATCGTTCCGCCTTGCTGACTTGCAGCAAAATGTTTCCTGGAAGGTCTTTTGTTTATGCGCTTCACAATATGTTGTTAACTGAAGGCAATGTACATAAGGAGGAAAAAGCAACACTTTTTAAGAGACTGACACTGTGAAGACACCACCTGCAAACCTGATGACACCAGCTGAAAGTGCTTAAATATGTAAACTGACTGAGGAATATCTATTTGGTTTGAAAAGTGAGACCATCAGACAGCAAGACATTTTTCTTTATTACATATAAGCATGTGCTCATTACACAATTTAAAAATAACACACCACTTCTTTGCGGGAGAAACGGGGATAAGAAAAACATCTGATGCCAAAATTGCTAAAAATATGGGTAGCCATCGCTACCATCACATGCAGTACTGAGGCCAGCTCTACTTCACAATGGACTTTACAAACAGGTAGAATAAAACTGTATAACAAAGGCCATCAAAAGTAATCGGAAGACTAGGTGGGTAATATTTTTTATTGGACCAACTTCTGATAGAGAGGAAAACAATCGCCTGAGTTTACACAGAAGCTTTCGTAGGTTCAGTAAAAGGTATTACCTCCCTCACCTTGTGTCTCTAATATTCTGGGACAAACACAGCTACAAGTGTGTACGACAATGGAAAGACTTTCGATGACTTTAGAGGGTCAGCACAGAGGGGGTCAGATTAAAATAAACCCAAGAGCAATCTCACCATAACAGCTAATTAAATGAACTAAGATAGCTAAACAGAACTCGCTACAGAACAGAAGCAGTAAAAGAGCTGTTGCCAGCGGATGAACAGACAGAGGAAATGCAAAAGAGGAAGACGGAACAAAAAAAGAAGAGATGGGGCAAACCACCCTCCTGCACATAAAATAAGATAAAAAAATAAACAAAAATGAAGGATTTCAATTCTCCAATTGGAGATTTAGTCTTACGTGGAAATCTTTGCAGTATGCCAATAATGTAAGCTTGACTGTATGTAAAGATCTCCACAGGAAAAAAAATATATAACATGATATGAACATACTGTAAACACACTTTTTGCTAAAATGCTCCAGATCAAAAGAGACAATCGGATTCAACGAACCAACTATGTTGTCTGGGCAAAACAAAGCAATTAACCTCTGCGTTTACAGAGAAATACGTCAAGGCAACAGATGTATGTGCATGTATTTCGGCCCTTTGGTAAAATGCATGGTTTTGGGGCCAGATGTTTTTGTTCATGCCTAAAAAGAATCCAGCTGCATCAAGCTGTGAAAATTTCTTCTGATCTGTCAAAACCTGCCATGAACTAGAAGAGAAAGAAACAGAGCTTAAGTTTGAAATAGAGTCTGTTTTCCACTGGGAATTTTACCACCATCTGTATATTAAAAGCTTTAGTATTACTTGAAGTCCTCTGCAAAACTTTTCAACTCCATAGGCAGAGCACATTAAAACAATGTGCAAATCAGGGTTAAAGGCTTTCAGAATACATGTAGTAAAAAGCTAGATTTGCACATTGATTTTTTTTAAAGAGCACTTCCAGCGTATTTGTAAAACCTACTATTGCATGCAATCTTGGACTCCTCTGAGCTGGTGAATTCAGCTCTCAGTACAGCTACAGGACTGGGTGGCGGAGTCTATTTTAAAAACATCGGACTCGATTGGTATCTCATTCACATTGGATTTTAAACCAGTGCAAAACCCCTTACTTCAACAGAGTTAGTGCAGAATCACGCTGAGGTGAGACCAAAAATCAAGCCCATTTTTTTCTACAAAAAATCCATGAAAAAGGAACCACAATAATAAATAACTCACAGCACAACATGGGAACGTCTGGCAAGAAGGTAGATTATAAACGTGGCCATCATCTCTGACAAGGCTGGTTCAGATCAATGCATTGTTCTGCACATTACCAGCTGATCTTTACATATGAATGTCACTGGAAGGCGGTCCCTGCGGAGCGATCAAGCAATGAACAAGCACTGATTGAATGACCCTAAAAGTGATTCCTTTCAGGGCAGGTCTGGGGCACAGGAACAGAATGAAAACGTTCTTTCGAGTGGGGAAGGCTGGGCAGTCAGGCCCCCAGCTATGTGGGGAGGGGATCTTTAGGTGCACAGGGTGGGCACATCACCACCCCGATATGTGCAGGAGGAGTTTGCGCTCTGCACCTGCTTTCCCGTGCAGCCTACATCCTGGCCCAGCGCAGTGTGGCAGAGGGTTCAAAAGCAGCCAACCTGGAGGCACACTGGCTCCAATCCCACAGGGCTGAGCTTGGCTGCCCATTGTGGCCCATTGGCTGGTCCACTCGGAGATATACGCCATAGAGTGACATGCGCAGGAGGGCCCTGTCCCCATGATGTCCCAGCCCTCTCCTGGCCCTGCTACTATTGGATGCATCAGAGCTTTACCTGCACCACACCCACAGAGAGGTGGGAGTAAGCCGGTAGGTAGATTTTTGGCTTGAGTGTACTGGAAGGGGGTGTAGGGAAGTTTGCACCTTTACCGCCCTTCCCATACCTATCCAGGGGGGAGAGGTTTATACCGTTTCCTTTTTCAAGCATTAAGCCTGAGATTTTCAAAAGGCGCTTATGAGAGGCGTTAGATTCCTAATGCCTAGAGAGTTGGGGACACAGACCCAGCTCCTCTCAGGTATTTAGGCATCTACCTCCCACTGACAACTTCGAGGATCTGGGCCTGAACTCTTCCAGTCTCCTTTGAAAAGCTCAGCCTTACTTAATCCACTGAATTGAAACAATCAAAATATATTTTAACACAGAGGAAAGAACTTTGCCTCCAACCTGGGAACATGTAAATTGGACTGAATGTACTGTTTTAAATCTTGATTTTTGGTTCCAGTCCCTTTTCTATATTTATATGTTAGCATTTAAACAGCTGTGCTGCCTTCCAGGTGCAACGTGCAGATTTTCCACTGACAGCGTTATCTATTTGGTGGGGAATTATACCAGGAGGGTTACAAAGAAAATTACTGTAGAACTGTTTTGAAAGAAGGATGCCTCACAAGGACAATTTCAGCTTCACATAAGCTGACAGAAGATTTGCAGATTCTAATTATTAATCAGCACCCTGCAAGGCTGGGACCAATAGCAGTGCGTTGGCTCTACATTTGCTTTGTTATAAAACTGTAAAATCTGGATTTGAGAAGCGACTGTGCGGGGGGGGGGGGGCCCCAGAAGGAGGAAGGGAGCTACGAGCTGATATGACTAGTCTGGATGCATTTGCAACTGGGGGCGATGCTATTGTCTATTCTTAGAGATGGAACGTGGAAAAAGATGCCAGACAAAAGGACTGCCCTTTTGCATTCCAGCTACTAATGCAAAAGGGTTCTATTCCTCCTGTGACAATTGCCTTTGCACAGGTTTCTCCAGCAAAAGAAGAATTTAATTATAATAGCCACTTTGCACAAGGCTAATCACACAGCAAGCGCCTTGATTCACATCAGGCTACTTTTAAGTATCATTTTGCTTGACCTATCAAGTGAATAAGTTCCTGTGAAAATCTGCAGGGCTAAACTTGCAAATCAGTGCCTGGGAAAAATCAATGGGTGAAATCCTTGCAAATGATTTGAAAATGTAATCCAAAGCTTTTTATGAACAGGCATGTGTGATCTTGATAACTCTGTAGTTGATGTACAATATTCTATCTTATATTTAGAAAAAAAGAACAACTTTCCATTGGCAATAGACTCTGCTGCTCTTAAATTGACCAATACATTCCCTGGGCACAGCCAGTGGTAGTAAAACTCTGCGACTACTGTAAGTTGTTGCTCGGCAGTGCTTTCCTGTAATGCATCTCCCGCAGCACAGGCCCTTAAAAAGCAGCTCTAAAATAGAGCAATCCCTACTGCTCCGGTTTTTCAGAATTCAGAATGGATAACCGAGACAAGAGAACACCCTTCAGCCCAGTCTAGAGCTGTCAAATTTGGTGCAACACTGGATGCCCGAACAGTGGTTTCTGCACTCAAGTTCAAAGCCCTCAAGTGCAGAAGGTTCAACATTTGATTGTTTTTGCACAGTCAGCTGCAGGCAGATTCTTTGCCATATCTTCCTGAGTGTGTGCTGGGGAGTGAGAAAGTGTGGGAGTGCACATGCGTACAGAAACAGGCATGTACAGAGGGGCCAGGAAAAACACACAGGAACTTGACAGGCCCAGGACCAATGTACAAATGGCAGCTACTGCTGAGGATGTGCATTAAAATCCCGTTTCCTTCCCTGCGCAGCTTACATCTTTATTATAAAGAACTGTCAGAGGAGATGATTTGGGAGCTGGGGGCTAGCAATCAGACATCCTCACAGCCTTTGCCTGAAAGTGTTAAATTTCCGCCTTACATATTTTTTCAGTGTGGCCAACAAAATAAAAATAAAGGGCTACATCGTTCCTCCTGTTGCATTATACTAAAACAATAGCTTCTTCCTCTTGCTGGAGATTGATTAAGAACTTCCTCCAGTACATCCCCTCTTTTCTTTCAAAGCTAGTCAGAAGGCAAATTATCAACAGCCTGATGAGGGAGTGCTAAATTTTTCATTACCATCTTTCTCCTGAGGTTTGGAGTTTAATAATTTGTACTGTATAAAATTTCACATATGGGAAAACACTGCACCACACCGCCGCTCCAGATGCTTTTTCTGCTGCTAATCACGTGAACCCCACGGCTAAAGGAGAGGATTTAGGGCATAATTAAAGCATTATATTTTAACAGGACGACACGCAAAGCACCGTTTTATTTTTAAGAGAAACATGCCACATTTTTATGTTCGCATTTCACTAAAGATCAGTTTTCAAAAACTTTGTACCCAGCTTCTTTGTTCCTGAAACTCCACGAAACTCCATATCTGGAACCACATCGGAAGCTTGCGGTGCTATGAAACCAGAATGCATCTGATTAGCCTCTATAAAAGTTCTTTAGTTTCTTGCAATGACTTCAAGGCTGTTTAAGCAATGGGCATCTACAAGAGATCTTTGACCTCATCTCTGGCACTCACCACGTATTTCAGCAGAAGAATCACACAGATTGGTCAGATGAGTTTGGAAGCTCTTAATATTTTAGCTACAGCCGTAAGCATGGACAAGTGACTTCGTCTTGATGTTGCTACCCTAAGGCTTTCAGACCCCTACCCTGCGTTGACATTTGATGATCTTGTAGTTATGAGCTGGAATGGAGAGCCGTTCTACAATCTTCCCACCATGTAAGTTTTTTTTAATTTTTTATGCAGAGCACAAAAGATGGAAAAGCTCGTGCTTGATGGAGGAAAAGAGAGGAAGCCAAGGAAAGGGCTTCATGAGGTGATCAGAGTGATAGGAGAAAGAGTACTTTACCTGGATTCCAGAAGACAAAAATAGCTGAAAAGGAGGCCAGAGAAGATGAGGCTTTAATTAAACTCAGCTTTCCTTCCTCTGCTCAAGAGGCCGACAGACTGCCTCTGAGTGAAATGCCTTGGTGCTATGATGAACTTGAAATTTCCCATGGACAGAGTAGGTGATAGGGAAGTCAGTTTAAAAAGTGTAGTAAAAGTTCACAGCACTCTTTGGTGAACTTCTGATCATTACAGAACACAGATCCCTATTTTACCATTTAGTTCACTGCAGCATTACACAGGCTGAAAACCCGACAAGCAATGATATCACGTAGGGTGGTGGGAAAATCGTGCTACTATGGATAAGCATCTACTCAGTTGTTAGGCTCTGCAATATACTGGCAAATATATCAAATGACCCAGAAGAAAGAAATAATGACCTTGAAAGTGAAAGCTTATTTCTGATTTTATCCACCTTTAATATCACAGCTTAAAGTAAATCAACCATGCATTTTAAGATCTATATTGTATCCTTTCAAATCATTGTCTAAATCTATTTGAAAATGCCGAAGTCTTGAAATGTTATTTGTTGGAGTACAGAGCTTATGGCAGGTCAGAATTTTACTTGCCTTTGAAATGATTATGTACATCATTTAAGCTTGTACCGCAGCTAGGGGATTGACAGCTCTCAAAGTATAATGAAACTTTTTAGTGACCAGGGGATTAAGGTAAACTTTGGGATGTATGCTAAATACTGATCGGAGTATGAAAAAAGGGAGTTTTAGAAAATTCACTTAACTTCGAGGTAATCTCAAGACTGAGAGCTAGACAACACAGGCAAAATGGATAGGCAAAGTAGACAAGGATGGATTTAAATATTTTGCACGAAACATAATAGCCTGGTCTTGAATATATAACTTTTAGGTACATCATTCTTTTGCACCTTTTTTTTTAATGTATGAAGTGCCCTGGGGCAATGGTAACTCCAGCAGTTGGTGCAGGTGTAGCTTCTCAATCACTAGTAAGTTTGTCCTACAATACCTGCTTTGCATAAAATCCATGTGTGAAAAGTGCATTCATCAAAACCAGTAGCTTAGACGAGCCAGATTTTGACCATCATTATAAAGCCCGTGGTCGGGACACCAGTGGATTTCCATATCTGATCTGTCACAGGATACTCAGTAAAAATGAAACCTGTTAACAGGAAGAGTCATCTTGTGGTTAAGACATGGAACAGGAAAACTAGAGTTCTAGATCTATTCCTAGGTCTGACCTTGGGCAACTCACTTATCTCTTTGCCACAGTCTTCTTATTTGCAAAATAGGGATAAGTACTATTCTGTAAGGCTACGAGGGTTGATTCATTAATGCTTGTAAAATGTTTGGAGGTCCTCAGCATAGAATAGTGGTTTTCAAAGTTTTTTCTCAGGACCCAGTTGAAAAAAATCATTTATGCCCGTGACCCAACAATTACATTTTTCAGCAACGCATTCCAGTCTTGCAGCAGCAGGGGATGTCGCGACCCAGCACTGGGCCTGGACCCGGATTTAGAAAACCAGTGGCATAGAAGGTTCTATGCAAGCACAAAGGTTCATTACTGTGCCAAGGGATAGTCCAGGGACATATCAAGAGATGGAAAAGCCCATGTATTCATTGAGCAGAAAACCAGTTAGGCCTGAGAGCTAACGTGTGGTATGAGGATTCCTGCCAGAAGAAACTGAAGGTTCTGTTTTTGAGGGAAGGATTTCTATACAGTAGATAAGAAACACAGGAAACAAAGATACACGTCAGAGCTAACTAAAGGGTATTATTTCTCACATAATAGCAAGTGAATGCTATATAGATAGCTAGGCAACAAAACCATTCCATTCTTAAAGGCCTAAATATGTCAGAGAAATAATCCTCCTGGATTGCAAAGTTATTTGTGCATTTGTAATATTAGCAGGCTTCTGTTGGCACTGCCTTTAGGAATCACTACTCTGTACCTGTTGGCCATGAATTGCTTCCCGCAAAACATACACACCCATTCTCTCTCTCTCTCCCCTCCGCTTGTTCTAAATCCATTAATAAAAGGCCTAATTACTGTCTCAGACTTTTCAAGAGTCGGACTGAACTAATTTCAGAGCTCACGCATTATTTATTTGTACATTTATGAGGTAATAGTACAAAAAATAGCAGAATTAAGGCATGTATTGAGGCCAGACATTGAAGAGAAATGAGAGGAAAAATCAGAGGTACCCTCTTCAATGCATAGTTACCATGGATAACCATTCAACGCCTCATCCCATCCCAACCTCAATGTTTTTATTGTATACAAATATTTTTTAGATCCCATTGAAGTCATTGAGAATACTGTTATTCAGGGAGTCTAGGAACTGATACTAACAGAGGGGATAAGTTTTCTTTATGTAACAATTCCATCCCCTTTATCAGCTTCTCTTTGAAGAATCGACAGACTACACAAACCAGATCATAAGTACTGGAGTTATATCATATGATAACAAACTACCACGAGGCTTGTTGAATGTTGCCAATTTTTTTTTAAACTGTTATTTGATTATTTAATCTGTTCACAAAATATAAAGAAAAAAAGTTGGGAAGGAAGCCAGACCGAGCTGATGATTTTAATATTGTGTAACCCTTCTCCTTCAGGGAATTTCACATGTAGCAATCAAAGCCCTTAAGATTTGGTAACTTATTCAGTAACATTTTATGGAGTCAGCTGTGCTTCCCCAGCTCTCATTCCCAATATTTATGACTGTTTCACCTGCTTTGCTGTGAAGTCTGCCGGTGTTTTGATAAATGGACTGAACGCTTGCCTAGGTCCACTTAAATTTTGCAAGCCCCTCTTTATCCTTCTGCTGAAAAGGCTATTCTGGAGCTTCTTAGAAAAACACTACTCAGCAAATCACATAAGACATTCCTACAGAACAAAATATGACACAGGTAGAAAGGGGGCACTAATGAGAACATTTCTGGTTCCTCCACTGGTGGAAGCATGCAAGTGGGGCAAGGTATTTAGCTATGTGTTATCTTTCTTGCTCTGTAGGCATCCATGGGGAAGCAGGAAGATCTTGCATTTGTTGTACAGAGTTGGTTAAGATTAGTGAAAACTCACATGAAAAAAGTAAAAATGACAATAACCCCCCTCTTCGGTTGGAAGCAACAATTTTTTTAAAAAAGAATTTAAAAGAGACGTGGTTATTTTGATTGTGAGCTCCTTGGGGCGACCTAAACATAAGATAACATAAAATGGCCATCCTGGATCAGACTAATGGTCCATTTGCCTCACTATCCTGTCTTCCAATAGTGGCTGGGGACGGAAGCTTCAGAGGGAATAAACAGAGCAGGTTAATTTATTCTTCTCATTCAACCCCAGCTTCTGGCACTCAGAAGTTTATAGCAACCAGAGCAGGGGACTGTATTCCTGACCATTTTGGCTAATAGCTACTGAATGACCTATCCATCATGACTGTATTTTCATATCTGATGTGTGTGCGTATACAGCGTCTATCATAATGGGACCTTGATTGGGGAGTCTAGGCACTAACAATATAAATAAAAATTAATTAAAAATTGGGGCATCTCAAAATCTGATCTTTTTTTTTTTTTTTTAATTCCAAAGGGGGAGCTGTGTTAGTTTAGTTCAGCAAAACAAGCAAGGAGTCCTGTGGCACTTTTAAAGATTAATGGATTTATTTTTCGCATGAGCTTTCGTGGGTGAAGTCCCACTTCGTCACATGCCAGAAAGTGGAAAAAACTTACAATATGGGAGGGAGATAAACCCTCTTTTATCTTTCCCTCCTATACCATAAGTTTTTTCTACTTTTTGGCATCTGATAAAGTGGGACTTCACCCTTGAAAGCTCATACAAAAAATAAATCTGTTAGTCTTTAAAAGTGCCACAGGACTCCTTGCTTATAGTTTTTTAGTTCCAAAGGGGTAGCCTGACGAAGTGGGATTTTCTCCCACGAAAGCTCATGTGATAAATAAATCTGTTAGTCTTTAAAAGTGACACAGGATTCTGTTTTTGTTTTTTTTTAGTTATCTTTTAGCAAAGTTCATGTAATCACTTGATTTTCTGTGCACATCTTCTTCCTCTAAACAAACAAACAAAAATCTACTGCAATGAACCTTTTCTTCAGTGGCAAAAAATCGTTAATCAATGGAGCTAAGACAATTCACACCACTCTATTATATATAATGAGAAACAAATTCTTATATCACATTGTGCAGCAGTGAAATTATGATATAAAGAACCCATCTTTAATATGTTTGTGGGCACCCAGCATTAGAGCCACTATCCCTCCCTTTTTTGGGAAGGCATTGGGGGATGCAAAGAAATGTCGTGTTTTTAAAGAGGTTGTTAACATGTATGGAATTCTGAGTGAGCTGGTTTTTTAAAAATTAATTTATAAAAACTAATATTAGACTAGCCAATTTTTATAACCAAGTGGCAGTAGAAAACCTCATCTGTTAGCTATCGGAACTTGCCATCCTTCTCCCACTGTCCTAAATCAATGACATCTTGGGCCAGGGAATACACTCTTTCCTTGCTGGAATCTTACAGCAAATAATTTTATATACCTGATATTGCTTTATCAGCCATCTGTGAATCACTTTAACTGGATATTGTACCCTAGCTTGTAAAAATGACTGCAGTTTAGGCAACTTATATAAGAAAATAGTTTAACAAACAGAAAACATAAATGAGCTTTTCCTCCCCCTTTCAATTAATAAGTTGCTAAAAACATCAAACTCTGGTGTCAATTTGTAAGATTTAATGAATATTCGGACTATTAAATGAATAGAGGATGCCCCAAAGCTGCTTGCTTAGCTACTGTCGGAATAAAATTAGCTGCCTGTCCAATGAAAGATGAGAACGTTGGGGTCATAGAATCATAGAATAATAGGGTTGGAAGGGACCTCACGAGGTCATCTAGTCCAACCCCCTGCTAAAAAGCAGGACCACTCCCACTAAATCACCCCAGCCAGGGCTTTGTCTAACCGGGCCTTAAAAATCTCCAAAGATGGAGATTCTACCACCTCCCTAGGTAGCCCATTCCAATGCTTCACCACCCTCCTAGTGAGAAAGTTTTTCCTAATATCCAACCTTGACCTCCTCAGCTGTAATTTGAAACCATTGCTCCTTGTTCTGTCCTCTGCTACCATCGAGAACAGCCTAGCTCCCTCCTCTTTGGAGCACCCCTTCAAGTAGTTGAAGGTTGCTATCAAATCTCCCCTCAGTCTTCTCTTCTGTAGACTAAATAAGCCTAGTTCCTTCAGTCTCTCCTCATAAGTCATGTGCCCCAGTCCCCTAATCATTTTCGTTGCCCTCCGCTGGACTCTTTCTAATTTGTCCACATCCTTTCTGTAGTGGGGAGCCCAAAACTGGACACAGTATTCCAGATGCGGCCTGACCAGTGTCGAATAGAGGGGAATGATCACATCCCTCGATCTGCTGGCAACACTCCTACTGATGGGTCGGGCTGTCTAATTGAAATTTACAGCTTCATTGGAGGTTCTTTGCATCTCTCTCTTGCTTTGTGCAACTTAATGGCTGGTGGCCTTCATTCTAAGTTAATTACAAATAGGAAAGGAAGGTTGTGTAACTATGACACCATTCTGCTAGATTTAAACATAGCTGTTTTTTTTTTCAAGACAAATTTTACTTGTTCTTATCTTCATTTGCCTGGATTGATGAGTCTTAATCAAATGGGTCTTCAAATTTAAAGTGAAAACAGAAAATTGAGGGCCAGCTTCTGACTGCACTCAACTTCCAATGAAACCTTTGAAAGGCAAAGGCATTCAGCACATATCAGGAAATGTTGTATACTTGCACGATTGGATCCAGAGTTCGGAAGAGCAACCAGATCATTCCCATCTGTGGAGGTCCGAGAGGAACAGAAAGAGAATCATAAGAGGCAAGTCTCTGTGAGAATCCCCTCACAAATATCAACCCTTCAACATCTCTGAGGTCTGCTCTCAAGCATTGTTGATTTCTGAGGATCTATGTGAGGCCAGGCCCATGTACAAGAGGACCTATCCCTCCACTCCACTTCTGGCCTGATCAGCCATGTTATCAAGGTCTTCCAGGATGTAGCTGTCCCAGAATCCTTGTCAAAAGAAGGGAGGAGGCATGGTCTTCAGAAAATATTAATGGAAAAGATCACAGCCACAAATATTTGGTTAGTTTGGGGGAAAGTGAAGGCTAGAAACGAACGGATTGCAGTAATCAAGACAGGAAGGGAAGGAATGATGAGGGCCAAGACAATAGTGAAAAGCAAGTGAAGGAGGTTACCTTGAGAAAGAGAAAGGGAGATGAGTATGCCTTGAAAAACACTCAAGAAAAAACGTAGACAAACCAAGAAAGTAAGAAGTCGTGAAAGAATAGGGAAGACATGATTACATGGAGAGCATGACTGAAGACTTCAGAGGAAAATGAAAAGCTGAAGAGGAGGAAAATGAAGAAGACACCATTGGATTTGGCTACAAAGACATTAGCAATCTTTGTGAGAACAATTTTACTGGAAGAGAGTGTGAAAACCCTACTGAAGGGCAGATATAGAGGAGTGGAACTTGAAATGAAATTTGTAGATGGCACATTCAATTTGGTGAATTCACAGGTCACTGATCCACAGTGTTCTGGATCACTTGGTAAACTTTGCACAAGCAAACGATATGCATTTTAACATGGCTAAATGTAAATCTATACATCTACAGAGCCCTTAAATTCACAAATACCTACTTCATATGCATAGACCATTTTTGAAAATTGAATGCAGATACAGGGAAGACTCTAAATATAGGATCTCACGCTCACAGTCTATGGAGCTGCTTCCCTGCCTTCTAAATCCTACCTCCTCTGTCCATATACAGAGAAAGGGATCAAGATAAGTAGCAAAATCTCCCGTGCTCCTATTGCCATGATTTAAGCACCCAAGCAATTTAGGAGACCTCTCCTGACTTCATTGTTAAATCAATTCCTAAGTCAGGAAGCCATTTTGATTTACTTTGCAGAAGCATAAAAAATGTAACAGTGAGTAATTAACAACTGGAACAGTTTCCCAAAGGATCATGGTGGATTCTCCATCACTGACCATTTTAAAATTTAAGATTGGATTTTTTTTCCCTAAAAGATCTGCTGTAGGAATTATTTTGGGGAAGTTCTCTGGCCTGTATTATACAGGAGGTCGGACTATCATAATGGTCCCTTCTCTGGCACTGGACTCTATGAATCGGGAAAGGATGAAAATAAAGTGAAAGGAGGGTGAAGGTGGGGTGTTATTTTTATGGATTGAGAAAACCATACCATGACTGTATTGTGAGTAGAGGGAATCTTATGGTCGTGAGAGGTAAGGAGAGAGTGAGGAACATAGTGAGAATGGGAGTAAAGGATATCAAAAGACTAAAGAGAATTGGGTTGCTAGAGCAAGAACAGGTGTAGGAGCAGAAAAGTGAGGGAAACAGCATCAGTGACTGAAGATAGAGCAATGGGGACGTGGGCAAGGGAGGGATCACATGGGTTATTGTTGATTTTCTCTTGTGGAAAGTCTGGTATACAATGGGAGGAAAATGAGGAGGGGAGGGATTTAATAGGGATCAGAGGTAGTGTCATGCAAACTTTTACATCTGCTTTTCAATGTTTCAATAACAACCTGAAGAAAAAGATGATCGGCAGGTGCCAAGTAAAACAGTAGGGGAGAAAGCGAGACTATGCCTTCTGAAAGATAAGCTGATGGGTGCTGGCTATAAACAAAACCGCCACTGCCAATTCACATACACAAACATACATGCCGCATTATGGTCCATTACCAGTCAGTTTTTCCACTGATTAAAAAGAAAATTTAAAACATCTATTGGAACACACAGACAGAATAAATATCCTTATCATTCCATTTACTGTAAATACTACTTAAGTGCAAGTCAAATATTAGCTATGTTCAGACCAGCATCATAACAAAACAACCATTGTTAACATTATGGTCCCAAACAGTGTTATTCTTAATTAACATCTGACATATATCTGCTTTTGCAATCACCCATTACTGATTAAATGACAAGGCACAATGTCAGATACATAATCTGATTGGTTAGCGCTCAGTTACCACGGTGTTACATTCTGAAATTGCCTGTGAATTGATTTCTTTTATTGAATTAATAAGTGTTATCATACTGTACAGAAGGTAAAATTGCTACTGAATGTGAGTGATAACATATAATTACAGAAAATCAAATCCTCATCTGCATAGCCGAGCCAGGTGTCAAGATTTTAATTGTTGTTAGGGAAGTACATTAACACTACAGAGCTGGGGGTGGGCATCAAGCTTAGAAAGCAAAAGAAATGCATTACATTAAAAAACAGATTTGGCTGGGGATGATAAAAACCATGAGGGACATTAAGAACCCATTGATTGTGCAGGAACCCTGCATTTAGTTTTTCACTTTATATGAAATCCTCACATACTGGAACACCCAATTGCCATACAGTCCTGATTATCCCTGCACACGTAATAAGCTTTGCATTTTGGGGAGAAAGCCACTAGCAGAGTTCAAGTCTCCTAGGATCACTATGTAAACTTAAAATATTGAAGAATCCTTTCTCCATCGCGAGAGATTTTTGATAGATTTGCTTAATTTCTGTCATCTGACACGCACTGTTTCAGTGAAATATATGCCCCTTGAAATGATTTCCTGGATGTTCTCCCTATGGCTCGGTCTACACAGAAGTTGAACCGATTTAACTAAATTGGTTTCTAAATTGATGTCATTGAACTGGTGGAAATCCCTTGCGTGGACACTCCCAAGTCAGTTATTACTCATATTGATTTACATTTAGTTGGTCTATATTAGCTACTCTTAAACCTATTTAAGAGTGGTAATGACACCAATTTAGAAACAGATTTAGTTAAATTGGTGCTATTTCAGTGTGTCAGCCATCGATCGCCTCCGCTCACTCCCATGAAGACACCCTGCTACTACTAAGCAGCCTTCTGATCAGGGCACCCAGGACAAATGTGGGACCACTGTACTTCCTCTCTTTCCCCATGTACGGCCCAGACACTTTGCTCGTGACTGTGGGCTACAAGTCTCAAGCTATCACTGATGCCCTCTTTCATCAATTCAGAAATGAATTTCTGAAGACCTGCCTCTGAAGGGCCTGTCTTCAGTCTCTCTTTCAATCACTGCCTTCCCAGCCTCTTCATCCAGTCTTCTCCTCCCGGTTCCTTCCCTTGCGCTCTCCCTTTGGATACTACCTGTCGCTCCCATTTTCCTTCTGAACAAGCGTCAGATGGGTTCACGATAAAGACTAATTCGCTAGAATTTCCTTGCTGAAAGGAGTAGGTAGAACTCTGGCTTGCCCACTAAATCAAACGGTATGTCAGGAGCCAAAGGGGGTTGCCACCCCATTTTTCCAGGAATGCTGTTAGATTTGCTGGGACTATGACAGTGGTGTTATCACACTTCAGCCTGAGCCCTGAGCAGTGGGGCTCAGTTTACAGCTGAAGCCCTCAGGCTTTGTCTTCATCCCCAGGCATCAGGCCCCCCTCCTGGGGTCCTGTAGTAACTTTTGTGGTCCGAAAGGGGTCATGGTGCAATGAAGTTTGAGAACTGCTGATTTAGAGCAACGAATTACCTATGCAGCATGCAGGTTACTACCCAGAGAGGACGCACCAAGGGCAGTTGCTATAAAAAGCTTTGTCTAGAGGCTAGACTGCCCTTTTACAGCACCGCAGGCAAGATGCTAATTTGCTAAACATCTGCTCAAGAGCTGTTTCTTATCCTTTTCTTTTGTTCTGGGAAAAGAGAGCAAGAAGTTAAGCTGTCCTGTTTGGATACAGAGGGAGTGGCTAAACTGTCCTATTCCAGCCAGCTGGCAAACCTGCTTGGCCTCAGCATGGCATATAAAACTTTGTAAACTTCTCTACTGAATATACTCCTTCTACACTTCTGTTTTACTGCAGGAGGGGCCTTCTTTGTTCTCCAAAAATTGTATCTTTCAACAGACCTAAACTCCATCCAAGACAAAGCTTCTCATCTTCCCCAATTCTGGGATTATGATTTTCCCTCGTTATAATGAATCCTGGAATAAAAATGGTTAGGCACCACTAATGACTGATCTCTTCCTAGCCATAGTGGTATCAAGCAGCAGAGGATACCTCAACAGAGTTGCTGCAGGATCCAAAAGAGTGCTGCAGCCACATGCCCCAAATATATTGGCTCATGGCGAACAGTCTTCCAGCTTCTTATGTACTTGGGCTTCCCATCCTGGATGACTGAGAGGTTGTTGCCAAGCCACTGGTTAGTTGTAAAAATTCAACGTGTGTTTTGATATCATGTGATACGAGGCAACTTAGATGTTAATTGATCTTGTCTTTGTGTCTTAAAAACCTGGGCTCATCTTTTAATCCTTGATATAATTTGCCAGTGTGATTCTGTATGCGGAACCATGGTGAAAGCAACCTAGATGGGCATTTGCAATATGATAAAGTAGCAAAATTGGACAAAGGAGTGCTTTGATTGAATGGCATGTGACACTGAGAACGGTTCCCTTCTACAGAGCTTGGCTGTGAACACACTTCTAATGCAAGACACCTTGTTACCCAGTTTGTCAGCATCTAACTAAAGGGAGTTCAAAGATGAGTAATTAAAACCCCTCAGGCTCTGCGGTAGGAGAAAAATTCCTAAGTTCTGTGTATGCATAGCTTGGCTAAGACGTGACTAAGGCTGGAGGGAGGACAGTGTAACAGCTCACACCTATCTGACAAATGTAAACAACAAGGAGGAAGAGGAATTCTTTAAGGTAGCAGAAACCGGCCTAACGAGGATTAACGGTCAAAGTAAGAAATGTAAAAATAAGACTAAACATGAGGGGAAACTTCCTAGGAGCAAAATATATGAAGCTGTGAAATAATCTCTTAGGAGAAGTAGCATAAACCCGCATTGCAAGCAGCATTTTTTTGGGGAAAAAAATAACCTACAGAACAACCGTCCATTGGACTAGGTGAGCTTTTCTGCCTTTTGTTATCTCTAACGTCTACGATCGTACAACATGGACACTCTAAATGGGAAAATCAACTAATTGGATTTCATTTCTGAGCAGCATGCTTTAACTTGTTTACTGCTCAGTGTTGGGAGGTTTGCTTTGTTTAACTAATGGCTTTTTTATTTTATGCTGATTGCATATTTTAGAAATACAGTTCTAAAAAACCTGACTGGAGCGAGCCCAGCAGGCCAACGGCAGCATACTCTGTGTCTAACAAGAGTTCTTGACTCACGCTACAGAAGTAGCATCCCTCCCAACCCAGGGCCGGCCCAAGGGTTTTCGGCACCCTGGGCGAATTGTGACTTTTGCGCCCGCGTCAGATGGCGATACTTTCATTTAGAAGAGATAACAATCTTTTTTTTTTTTAAATAGAGAAAAAATTCACTTCCATTTAATGTGGTGCCCATTAAAGCCTAGACGACCACCTAGTTCATTATATGGATGGGCCGGCCTTTTAGGAAGAGAGAGAGGGCAATTTCTCACTCTCAAGCTCAGCCAGCTTTCGGAACACTACTAACTCAGGAAGAAGGTGCCTCCAATTTTCCTCCGCTGAAAGACGCACTGAGGCTATGGCTCCGCTACAACTTAAATCGACTACGTTATGTTGCTGTGGAGTGTGAATGACCCACTCCCTTAAGTTGGCATGATTTCCGTTGCTCAAGTGCCTGTGTGGACACCACACAGCTTCCCCGACAACATAGCTACCGTCACTCGTTTGGGCTGGTGTTGTTAACATGAAGGGGAAGCTCTCTTCCGTTGGCTTAACGTGGCTGTACTAGAGAACGGCCAGTAGCGCAGCTGTAACAGCTCTGTAACGTAGAGTAGCCATATGAGTGGCCTGGTGATAGTGGGCAGGTGAGGAGAAAGATGTATTGAACTAGTGCTGTGGCGTACTAGCAGTTCAGCATGTTGTAACATGCAGGGTACGAGTCTGGAGTTCTGAGCTTGGCGCATTTCCTCTAAGCTCTGAAGGCATTGCCTCTCAGGATCTGCCAGCTATCCTGTGCAACTCCCTGCGATGGATACATGAAACGGCATTGGGCGCTTCTGGGGGGCTCCTGAATCAATTTCCTAATTGCTGCGCGAGTGTGTGGCCTTTGATGGCAAGAATTAGGGAAGACCCCCAGGGAATCCTGGAGGCTAATTCCCTCTCTCCTCCAAAATGAATCCAAGTATATTAAAATTAGCTATTTTAAAAATGATGCTTCTCATTAAATATTGCAGTAAGAACTCAATACTTACCTTGGATTCTGTTATTTATAAATGCAACTAGATATTCCAGATCCCATTGCTTTCTTGCTGAAATGCTTTTTTCAACAATAATCTCCTCCCTATGCAGATTGCTAAAACTGACCTGGACATCTGCTTCATTTGCAGACTTACATCTCCTGTCAGCTAGACAGACAACCTCCCTCTAGACTTGCATTTTTCTTTTCCAAATGTTCAGTTTATTAAGCCCATTGGGGACTTTTCTGCTCCTCTAGGAAGCACGCTCTCCCTTGTGTCATTTATTTAATAAAATGATTGATGCCAAGAGAGCTGTCAACGGCCTGAGCTTCCTATACATGTTAACTCTTGTGTTTGCTATACCCAGAAGTGGGGTTGGCTCTCCTTTTGTCCCTCTTCTCTGGGTGATTACTAATGAAGCACTTCCCTCTGTCGTGAAGCAAACATATGTGCCTATCTGTGCTATTTCTTGGGCACTTATATGGCCTCCATTACCTCAATATCTGAACAGCTTTTAAATCTAATGTATTTATCCTCACAGCACCTCTCTAATTGGACAGTGCCATTATTCCCATCTTACCAATGACCATCTGTGGCACAGTGGAACACAGAGCTAGACTTCACTTGTGGTGATAAAACTTCCATCGTCAGATCGGGTCTGTGAAGACCCACTTAGCTGATTGGGAAGCTGGTCTCTGAACACCACCCTGGAAACTGGAGTAGTGTTGAGTTGAAGCAAGGCCCCTCCCTTCGACTCAGCGCAGTGGACGTATCAGGTATAGGGCAATCAAACTGAGATACACAAGTTATTTTAAGTAACTTGTGTATCTCCGTTCAACTGTTGCTGGGGCAGGCACTGAAGACCTGCCCTAAGTCTTAGTAGAGAAGCAGGGAACTGAACGTGGAGCTCCTGAGTCCCAGACCAGCACCTTAACTGCTGGAATATCCCTCTCTCTTATTTCCCCCACTGCCTAATACATAAAATTAGGAACTGAAATGGGAGTTTTAAGGGTTTTCGCTTTTCATTCATTCATTCCAAACCCTCCTCGGTACATGTCGTATTGTCCTCCTTCACGGTGGCAGAGACTGAAGCATTCAAATTATGGATGAGAACACACATCTTCGGGGCTGAATTTACTAACGGTTATTTACACATGGTAAAATACATACGAAAACACATGATGCATCACACATGCAGCAACTCCTTATGAGAGACAAGGGAAAGTGAGGTGACATCTTTTAGTGGACCAGCTTCTGTGGGGAGAGAAGAAGAAACAGAGCTCTTCTTCAGGTGTCTCTCCCCAACTGAAGTAGGTCAAATAAAAGAAAACACCTCACCCACCTTGTATTTCAGATACCCTGGGTCCAACATGGCTACACCACCACTGAATGCAACTCCTTATGCGAAGTCTACATGAGTGAAAGCATGACTCTATGCTACCTCCCATTCTCAGCTGACTAATGCGAATGTATTTCCACCTATTACTGAGCACTATTCACTAGTTATCAGTCAGATTTCATGGACAATGACAATAAAACATATATTTGTCCAGCCACTAGAGCACCAAGACAAGTAAGGAGCATAGCTGCGGGGCAGATGTAATATCAGAGAACTTGGCAGGCGACACCCTTACACATAACTTCTTATATATTTTTGTCCAAACTTTCCATCCTGCTACGTCTCCAATATTTTTTTTTTTTTGGCCAGAAAATAGCATCCACCTGGTGAGTGACAAATGATTACAATTGTTAAGCGCTTGCCTTTGACAAACTCAAACCTCTTTCTGCTCCCTCTCTCCTTCCCCACAACATTCCCATTCCTTCCCTCATCACTCTGCACACATCCATCAGTCACAAGCTCAGGCAAAGCTGAAAAACCTGTTGCTGCTGTTTCTCTTTCAAATCTTAAAGCCAACTGGCAAACCAGAACTAACCTCACAGCTGCTGACTACAGTTGGATCTACACATTCTGGCCAAATAAAATATTGCCTATTTAACATAATTTCTGCTTGGCACGTCGCACATTTGGAAAAGGCAGAGCAATCCCTACTTTGGGCTAACTACTAGCCCTACTTTGATGCCCCCAATTTGGTTCAGTGTGTCTTGGAAATAGACAAAAATGTAAGAGGCCCCTGCACTAGTAATTACTGCAGTATGAAAATTGAAAGCATCTAAATGGATGCAACATTTTTTAGAAGCCTGTTTCCATTCTCTCTAAAAAAGTTGATAGAAGAAGAGATTGATATAGGCTAATTGTGTTGACTTTCTTTTGTTTTGTTTTCTTTCTTTCCTTTTTTTCTTAAAAAAACCCAAAAAACAACACAGTGCAGCGATTTAACTCAGTCTTAAATTAAGGTAGCAAAACTATTTCTAGGGAAAAAACAAAAACCGTAGCAAAGGGCAGTTCTTTGTTTCTGTTTGTGGTTATCTTGCCTGAACCAACCACAGCCTCAAATTTCTGTGTTGTTGCTCCTAAACTGTGTATCTATGCATTGTAAAACCTGAGACAGCAAGAATCAGGATTTCTTCATGTTGATAGTAAGTGCAAAGCATGTTCCCATCCTAGGTCCCAGAGAAGTAATGGAAATCTTTCCACTGTATTTAATGGGAACTGGATTAGGATTGTTGAGATAACTATGTTAGGGACCCATCCTCATTATTGGACCAGGATTCAATGGGGGAGACCCTGAAGACAGACATGGATTTATTATTTAAAGTCATTCCCTCCTGCACCGTAATTTGAAATTGATCCTTCAGATCAATAATTTAAGCTGTTTCTCTGTTATGTCTGGTGGCGTGAGGAGACAAGAAAACTCGTGAAAGCAACACACTCGCACCACATTTGCTCAACATTTTCAGGGTTAAATAAGCTGCACATAACTCTGAGGCTCTTTTGAAAGGTTGACTACAAAGTTCTGACATAAAATACGGCTCTGCTAAGCCAAAAAGGATAAAACAGAGATACTGTCATATTTAAAGGAGGAACAGTGAAGGATTTCATATTTTAATAAGATACAGATGAGGACCACTGAATGAATCATTCTGTCCATAATTAAAGATTCTTCTGATGTCTGAAGACACTTCCTGTCATGAAAACTCCTGGACATTATTTCATCCCCATCCTAAATCTGTTTTCATGGTAAAGGAAGGGGATCTAAATTCTGATGTCACCCCAGATACCACTTACATTCCCCAACTCCCTTTCGAAGAATTTAGAATTATTTTCTGTCTCTTTTCATAGATTCTCAAGCCCTTCAGACCTAGAGAGGAGGTAAGGAAAATCAATGAATGGACCACTCTTAAGAAGAATTACAGGGCAATGTGGATTAATGTGTCATGAAAGACAAAACTCATGCCCCACGAACTCAGTTGTTCTTTCTGCATTCCCCTTTCTGTACCATGCCAAAAATAAAAGTTATGAAATAGTGTTTACGATAGCAGTGATTCACGTTATATCCCAAATCTCTGAATTCCAAAAATGCAATCTGAGAAATATTCAGACTCCAGTTCCTTAAAATTAAGAAGAGGTCAGACTTGAACCTTTATTACGGGTTAACTTGAACCAAAATTTTAGTGGTAGGGACATAAGAATTGTCACAATGCATCAGACCTTCTATCCCAGTATCCTTTCTTCTGAGAGTGGGTAGTCTCAGAAGCTTCAGAGGGAATGAACAGAAGAGCCAGTATTGAGTTATCCACCCCAGTTGTTTCCCACATCTAGCAACCTCTAGGCGAGGGGCATTAAGAGTCTGGAGTTGCATTCCTAATCATTTTGGCTAATAGCCATTGATGGACTTATTCTCCACAAACTTACCTAATTCTTTTTTGATCCCATTATTGTTTTGGCCTTCACAACATCCCCCCCAGCACTGACTTCCACAATACTTCCTTTTGCTGATTTTGAAGCTGCTACCTCTTAATTTTGTTGGATGACACCAAGTTCTTGTATTCTATGATGGAATAAATAACACTTCCTTATTCAATGTCTCTGCACTAGTCATGATTTTATAAACCTCCATCATACCCCCTCTTAGATGTCTTTTCCAAGATGAAAGGTCCCACCCAGTCTTTTAAATCTCTCCTAATACAGAAGCTATTCCATACTTCATCATTTTGCTGCCCTCTTCTGTACCTTTTCCTTTTTAAGGGGACACCACTATTTCCCTCTCTCCATTCTGAAAAGTGACTATTTATTCCAACACTTTGTTTTCTGTCTTTTAACTAGTTACTGCTGATCCATTAGAGGACTTTTCCTCTTAATCTATGACTCCTCAATTTGCTTAGGAGCCTTTAGTGAGGGACCTTGCCAAAGGCTTTTGAAAGTCCAAATACACTATATTCACTGAATCTCCCTTGTCCATGTTTGCTGACCCCCTCAAAGAATTCTAATAGATTAATGAGGTATGATTTCCCTTTACAAAAGCCATATTGACTCTTCCCCAACTAATCATGTTCATCTGTGTCTGACAATTCTATTCTTCCTTATTCTTACCGGCTTGTAATTACCAGGATTGCCTTTGGCGCCTTTGTTTAAAAAAGGCTGTCTCATCACTTGTCCTCCAGTCATCTGGTTTAAACAACAGATTACATACCACAGTTAATACTTCTGTATTTTCATATTTGTGTGCTTTCTGAACCCTTGGGTGAATACCATCTGTTTCTAGTGACCTATTACTGTTTATTTTTATCAATTTCTTCCCAAAAGTCCAGATTAAAATACCTCTTTGAGGCAGGCAGTGAGAGGAGAGTGTTGGAAGAGCATACTTTAGTCTTCCTCTTGTTTTTGTTTGCTTCTCCATAACCAATGCTCCTGGGTTACTGCAGTATCTCTGATGGGACCAGAAAGGAGAATAACCTTTTCTTTGGATAAAACAAGGCCTGGAGACATAGTATGGCTGCAGAAAACGACAGGCAAGAATCTATTTAATAGATTTGAGTTTCACTGATGTTCTATACAGCAGGGAAATCTGCTTTATTGCAGTGCTGAGGCAGAACAAAACTGATGAGGTCTTCAGCGGGTGGTCTGCTGCCTTGCTGACTGCTAGGTCTGGCTGCACCCACAAAGCTTCAAAGAGGTGAAGGATCCACAGTAGCAGACCTGTAGAGCTTAGCACACTGAAGAAAACGATGTTATTTTGCAACTGTTGTGTTATCCAGCAAGCACTTCCTGGACCTTACAATCCTCTTGTTAGTAAAAAGCATGTCTTGCATATGGAAGTGGTAGAGGCAGACAGAGCAACTGAAAGTGAGTCTGCACTGCAAACAAAGGAGTCCTGCAGCACTTTTAAAGACTAAGAAATGTATTTATCGTTCGTCTTTAAAAGTGCCACAGGACTCCTTGTTTGTTTTGCTGAACTAGACTAACATGGCTAGTTCCTTTGGGGCTGAGTCAGCACCGGTTTTTCTGTTGTGATGGAATTATCTCAGCAGCCTCATTCATGACATCAGTTGCAACACCCAAAATAATTCCTATAGTGGTTCCATCATAGACAGAACACAGCCTAATTGACTCTTTCCTATACAACACCACTTCTCTCTCCTGATGAAGTAATCTAAATCTACCCAGAAATCAAGCAGTTTTCAGACACAAAGTTCAGACCTGTTCATTGGATGACTGGAAGATCTCAGCATCATCACCTATTGCAGAAACTTGTCATGGTGTATTTAGATGGGAATCTGTAAACTTAGGATATTTTATTTGGGGTTTTGGTCCCCATTATTTATATGGCCAGTATACACATAAAACTGAAAATTTCAACTGCACATGTAACCCCAGATCCAAAAATGCTGTTACAATAAAATAGCCGAGATAAAATTTTAGCTCCATTAATCAATCATGTAGGGTGGACTTGAAAACTTACTGCCTGTGTCGGCTGTCATATACGCTAGTGTAAATCTGGAGCGACCCTACTGAAATCTGTGAGGTTACCTGATGTGAGAGCTGGATCAAGCTTTAGTTTTTAAGTCTATACTGCAGAGAAATTAACGGGAAAGGAAAATTTCCTAATAAAAATGTCCCACACAAACTGTCCTGTAATAAAGTATCTCCAATAAAATGTTGTAGAGCAATTTACCCATGGGGGGAGGAGGGGAGACAGAACTTTCAAGAAGGGCACTACCATTATCCTTAATACCAAGTGCTCCGGTTTAGTGTCCTCAAAAAAGGCTACTGAATCCTCTCTGCTGCTGGCACAAGCCATAATGAAGGACTGAAGTGCAGGCTGTAAAATTCTATCTGCTGCCTTGGATAATTTATACCTTTCCAAATGATGCCTCTCCATTCCTTAAATATGAGAGATCACCCTTGAGGGGGTAGCCCTGACCCCAGACTTTTCAACATCCTCCCTCTGCTTAGTGGATACTTATATCCGACTGCCATGCTTTGCTGCAGAGTAGCAGTCAATAGCGAAAAATGACCTAATGAGAGAGGGGCACTAAGCAAGAAAAAAGAAATATTTCTGCTCTTAATATGTGGAATGGGAAGGAGGAAGAGAGAAAGAGCACAAGAGAGACAGTGGAAAACGATATCAGCCCTAACGTGGTTAGGCAGATATGTATCATCTGGGGTTTGCCAGCCAACTCCTGTGTGTGCAAGATCACACTGCCCTGGTTAACTCTGCTTTGTTGTTCCCTGAAAGACAGTGCTTGCCTACAAGCATTCATTCTGGAAATCACAGCCAATCAGCTTTCATGATTGCGCGCTGTCACTGAACATCATAACCTGTTATACCCTGTTTTAAGGGGGGCGTTGCTCAAAAATGAATCACAGCACATGCATCGATGCCTTCCAGGTGGCATGAGATCTGAAGCAGGAAAGGCTACCAGCATAGATGACTGATACGCTTACTAAGGGATGCAGTCAGTCTTAATGTTTCCGGGCAGGCCTGCAAAAGGATGTCTCCTTTGCCCTCCACCAACACATTATTTTCCAGTCCACCATGATTGCACTGCATGATCACGTTGCATGACGCTGGCGTAAGCGTTTTGGGCGAAGTCAGTGGGATGATTCTTTGGGAATTATCCGAAACAACAACAGTTATTTTACTTTGACGGGGGCAAATGTGCGGTTTTTAGGTCTCTCCCCACACACGCCTTTGAACTTGAGGGATTGATTGACATCTGTTTGTATCAGACACGAGGCAGTCAAGGTAGCGGTTTTAGGGGCTGCAGCCCCAGGCCCCAGCCTAAAAGGGGGCTCTGCAGTCCCACCAAAATCTGCATCCCACCATTGGCCTGCTTGCCCCAGCCCCAGGCGGGCTCGTCTGTTCGAGACCAGTGAGACTGGGAGCGGGGCAGGAGCACTGCTCTGAAGGCCCTGGACCCTTCCCAACGCTGGCTCTGCTGCTTCTCCCTGCACCGCACTGTCCACTGGACCCCCCCCAACAGCACCATCCACCAGGCTGCGAGCCCTGGACCCCCCCAACAGCACCATCCACCAGGCTGCGAGCCCTGGACTCCCGCATAGCAACTTCGGGCAGCGGGCCGCGACCTCCCCCACAGCGCCGACAGGGCCAGACTGCCCTGCCTCCAGGTTGGACGCCATCGCAGTGGGGGAGGGGGCAGCCCCAGGCCTCCCAGGCTTTGATCTGGCCCTAATCAAGACTATCACCACAAGGAAGAGGATAAAAGGCGTACTTTTCCCTTTAAATTAAAGCTGAGCTTCTCCTTTATATTTCCAGTTTTCCCACCTCCAAAAAAAGAAGGAAAACCCACAACGGTGGGTTCTGCGTGAGTCGAAGGATGTTCTAGAGAAGAGATGGATGTTTTCCCTAAGTAATTACTACAGAACTTGGCCAAATAAGCTTTAAAACCTTATGTATTACTTTTGGTCATAAGCAACTGAATGAACACATGTAAACCGGGATTTTCAGAAGTGCTCAATGTGAGTCTTAGGGCAAAGATACCGCCATCAGCGTGATTTTCAGTTTTCGATTGAGGCGTCTGCGTAGACACGCTCAATCGATAACCGAACTGGAGCTGGAACACCAGCTCCGTAACCAAACTTACACTATGCCGACCAGACACCTTTTCTGATCAGCTTAGTGTAGCGTGTAGGGAGGATTTAAGAAGTCGGCAGGAGATACGCAAGGTATTTTACGTACCTTGCGTATCTCCCATCGACTGCTGCCGAAAACGGCAGTAAGTGTAGACTAGAGCTTGCTCTGCTCCTTCTGAAGTTACTCATCAATGTCCATGGCAGCAGAGTTAGGCCAATGTCAAGCTCTTCTGAAAATCCTACCCAGGGATTACCTGCTTTCAGAGCATGCGTAACATTACCAGAACCAAACCGCCATGAAGTTCACAAGGGATCTGGTGCTGAAATAGCATACGAAAGGAGCGTCAGTGAGACTATTTAGAGAATGATAGGTGTATTGCACACTTCAGCAAAGCATGGAGTCATAGCCTCTGGCATCTCCTTCCGAAAGGATTTCAGTTCTTCCACTTGCCCTTCACAGTAATCAGTATTAAAGTTAATTCTTCTCTGCCCAATGCAGATTTGGTTTATCTGATATTCTTTAACCCAAAGCAATAAACTCATGTATATTTAAAAAGATGCTCTGAAGCAGAAGGTAGGGTCATTTTGAGTCACATTTGAACCATGGAAAGCTATTGTGTTATAGCAATGAAACACCACACATTATATACCAGTGGACAGGGCTGGATCAGATAATCTCTGAAGGTCCCTTCCAGTTATACATTTCTGTAATTTTATAATCATAGGATGGCATCTCTTTTACTCACCCACAAGGTTCACCGGAACAAACAGTTTTTAGTGCATTCTATCAGAAATCTCTCCCTCCCCCACCTTCTCTTTCCTCTAAGAGGCATTTTGCATAATTTACATCCCTAACACCATAGAGCAGGCCAGCTTTGACCTCAAATATTTGAATTCTCCAAATATGTTGGCCCATACAGAATACCACCTCTCCCCCCACCTGCTATTTAAAAAGTAGTATTTCCCTACTAACTAAGTGGGATTTTTTCCCACGAAAGCTCATGCGATAAATATATATGTTAGTTTTTAAAAGTGCCACAGGACTCCTTGGTTGACCTAGGCTAACATGGCTCCCCCTTTGGAACTTATTTTAAATTGTCTCCTTGCCACAGCATGAAATACTTTAACTGCCTACATGAACCCATATTTGGAGTTGCTGGATTATTTTTTGTTTCCATTTATGGTGCGTTTCCGGAGTTAAAATTAAACCATCGATGACAGTTCATCACCCTTTCTCCAAATTCACTGAATCATTTAATATAATTTCTAGAAACAGATTTGTGGTTCATACGTGCACGCAGATACACCAAGACAAAATAAAGATGACAGTACATTTGAAGCAGGAAGCAATAAAAGAATGATAGTAATAAAGAATAAAAATGCTACATCTGGTTGCCATGGGAACCTGCATTCAAGGACTCCAGGTAACATTGTAAAACATGTCACTGAGCATAAAGCAGCTAAGCAGGTTAAGAGGTTATTTATACCATTGCAACATGTCGCACAGTGCCCTCTGGTGAGTGTGCAAGACAGGGATGTCTGGGATTAAAAATAAAGCTGTATTCAGCATTTTTAGGACCACAAATCTTTGCATATGGACTGCATCTTTAATAAGACAAATGTCAACTTCACAATTATACAAATATGAAAAAGTAGAAAGAAAAGTTGGTGCCGAGCCATATGGAGCTCGAGGCAACATACAGGAATATATTCTCTTACGGCCCAAAACTGTCTCAGTTCCATGTTCAGAAATTTCCATCGGAATCAGCAAGATTTCTGCATGTGAGGCGATTGCAGAATCAGGCCCTTAATTATTCATAATTGTCTATGCTGAAGTGCAAAACGGAAGAATATGCAGAAATTGCTAAACCGTGCAAGAATTACCGGGGTTGGCTTTCCTCTTTACGAATGATTATAAAAACACAAATTGTTTTAAACTGCCCTTTGTTACATATGCATAAATACCCATGAGGTGTTCTTGAGTATCCTGCGAAAGTAATCGTTTCCCACTAGTACATAAAGATGACCCACAGTAAAGAGGATGATACACAGTCTAAGGATCTACATATAAAATACACTCAATTGTAATGCTGCATTAGAACACAAGACACAAGTGGAGCTTTCTGATTGGCTGACTGCCATTTTTATAATGCCCATTCTAACCCTGTTTCATTTTTATGCTTACTTTCCATTTTCAAAGCAATCCAGGACACATGGCCAGTGTCTTTCAGATAAATTAATGCACATCTTGGATGGCTAACATCATTTGCCCTTTGCACTTTGCCTTGAGGCACATAGCAAACATCCAGAAATATGCCTCTTGTCATTTCTTATTAGTTAATTAAGTTCTGGAAGGGTTGCTATCAATATCTTCTCAGCGGAGGAATTTTTAAAGTACACTTAACAATAACCATTAGTGGAAATCTTAATGAACAGAATATTTGAATAAATACACCACTAATATTTCATGTAGTTTGCTTTCTCAAAAACTAAAATCAAAGCAAGCCGCAATATAGTTTCCTGCTTGTTACATTTAAAGCACTGGAAATAATTACCCACTTGATTTGGGAATGGAATGGGATGGGATGTGTGTGTGCTTTAAATGATTCTATTTCATATGACATGACATGGCAGGACCAATTTTTAAATGGGCAAACCCAGACTAATGCAATGTTCAGCAGTGATTTTATTTGGCTGTACAGTCTGAACTCAGCCAATCAGCCAAAGTCACTGTTACACGAGTTAGACATTTGAACATAATTGTGTGATAAGCAACATATCATCTTTCACTAAATTAAATAGCACAAAATACCGATTATTTTTATGTATGGAAAAAACTTGCAAAAAGATCCTACAATCTTTAAGCCTGACTTCCCTAGTTTTCCCCTATGATGTAAGAAAAAGTCAATTCAGTTCTCCCCCCACTAAGTGGCACCAATGCACCACAAACCATGAAGAAAACATCTGTATGGGCAGTTTATAAATATTCTTCTTCCTCCTTGAGCCTTGCCCACTGAATGTGAAATAAAGCAAGCATAGCAGTATGTGATTAAATGCTTTCTGACAGAGGCCACTGACTTCAGCCAGTGACTGAACACCCAGAAGAGCAGTATGAATTCCAAGTCTTTTAACCTTTTCTCCACAGCAGGAGGCAGCTTCTGTACGAAAGGCATTTAACCCTTTATAATGTAAGCATTCACCCTATGTAAAAGATTAATTAATTTTCCAGGAAGGAAATTCAGTTTATACTGAGTTACGAAAAAGCAAATGGGTAGACTGATGTTAATTATAAAGTCCGTGTTCTCTTCAGACTCCCACAACAGTGCCAAAACTAATCGTGGAAAACACTGTGCTGCCTAAATTCACAACCATCCATGTTAGTATTGACCATTATTGTAGTACCTTTCCTAGAAGGGGGAGGAGCATCAGTCCCTCCAGGGCACGTGCTTTTATTCATATGTGAGAGGTCAGGGAACAATGTGAAAGATTAAAGGGTTGTAATTCCCTGAAGACAGTTGCCTAGGGAGGTGGTGGAATCTCCATCTTTGGAAACATTTAAGGCCTGCCAAACAAACCAGTTCCAAAGGGGTAGCTGTGTTAGCGCTTGTCCACACTACAGCTTTATCGCGTGGTAAAGCTCTGAGCATACACACGTACATCTTGCTTGTTGCGCGGCAACAGCCCTCTTGCCGCGCAACAGGTAAACCACCCAAACAAGGGTGGTTAGGCTTACCGTACAGCCCATGTGTATGCTCCTTGCAATTTTGGAAGCCTCTGGAAATGTCCCAGAGTGCCAATCGAGGCCACTCTGGGACACTGGAGCTGTCAAACATGTCAGTTTCACTGCTCTAGCACAGCAATGAAATTGACAAGTAGCGGCTCTAGCTGCCACAAGCTGCTTGGCTTCCCGGCTTTCTGCTGGGAAACCGAGCGGCTTGAGGGACTCCCCGTAGCAGCGGGACTCTAGCCGCCGGCACTGCAGGCAGCTAGAGCCCCGTGGCCACTGGGGTCCCCACTGCTTGGGCTCAGCTGTCACCGAGAAGCCAGCGATCTCGGTGGCTGGAGAGCCCCGCTGCCAGCCTAAAAGCTGGCTGGGCAGTGCATGGTGGGATAGGTGCCCACCATACACTGCTCCTTCTAACGAAAATGCAAAGGAGCGTGTGAACGCTCCTTTGCATTAGGATTAACGTGTGGCCGGGGGAAAGCGTTACAGTTATATCGCTTTGCTTGTATCGCAACAATTTATTGCGGGGCAAGTCTGTAGTGTGTGCATAGCCTTAGTCTATTGCAGAAAAACAAAGAGTCCTGTGGCACTTTTAAAGACTAACAGATTTATTTACTGCATGAGCTTTTGTGGGAGAAAATCCCACTTCGTCAGATGCTTGCCCCTTTGGAATTTAAGGCCAGGTTAGACAAAACCCTGGCTGGGATGATTTAGTGGGAGTGGTCCTGCTTTTAGCAGGGGGTTGGACTAGATGACCTCATGAGGTCCCTTCCAGCCCTAAGAGTCTATGATTAGTTTCCTATTATTCCCTGATATCCGTTCTTGCATTTAAAAGAAAAAACATTAAGAACATGCAAACTAGTCTGTCAAGTCTAGTGTGGACTGCATGGTTTTTAACATACACATACACCCAAAGCCTGCATTGATTTACAAGCATTGTAAACTTTCTTTTGGCAAGTTCTTGCAAGTGCCTTTTGTTTGTGCAGATAACTAGAAATGTAATAATCCCCACATTCTTGACAGAGCTATCTCAGCTTTTCCCAGAACTCTGCCTGCAAGGCTCTCAGATATCATAGTGACCGATATGGTGTAAGGTCCCACACAGATTAGATCACTCTTTTTAGTCTGGAGGGTGAGGAGGGTCTAAAGGCTGCCTGAATCATCCAGTAACTCTCTCACCTTCCCTTTGACTTGCTTACTGCTCCTAGCGGGGGGCCTTGCCTGCCAGGCCAGGACTTAGGACTGTGATTCTCAAATTTAGGCCCCCATGGGAGCAGGGTACCTAGGCTAATTCCCTTGAAGATCCCACCCGAAACTTGGAGCAGAGACGGCAGAAGTTCTGAAACAGGAGCACTGCATATTTCATGGCTCTGCTATTTCCCCTTCAAAAAAGTGCACTTGACAATGCAGCCTGTCCAAAGCAGCATGCCCATTCCACAGTCTACCCTACCCATTTCTGCTGCCTCCTACAGCCTTGGTTCTAGATTCAGAAAAGGGAGGTTTCTTCCACAGCACAATGCCTTTGCCCCCTAGAAAAGTCCTACCACTTCATCTTGGTGCCCACTTTTGTTGGTCCGTGAAGTAGGCAATCAAAATGAAGAGGCAAACTCGTGTCCTGTGCATGGTAGAGCCTAATGCCAACAATGAGCTGTGACGATATCATTCAGTCTCTCAAACGCAAGCGTAATGCAGTGCATACAGATTCTGACTAAGCGAGAGGAGTTGGCTGGAACCCTATAAACCGCAGCCCCTTCTAATTGGACCAACTAAGCAATAGAAAACCTAGCATACATTAGGTTTAGGTCTACTTCAGGGGCGTCAAACAGGCGGCCCATGGGCCAGCTGTGGGCACAAATCTCTTCTATCTGGCCCTGACTGTGCTCTGTGGGACCACACTCTCTCCCTAACGGGAGGGAGACAGAGGGGGAGAGAGAGTATGGTCTTGTGGAGTGCAATCTCGCATAGCCAGTGCTCCGCTGTGCCAGGACCGTGCCCTAGTATTTGGATTTATGGTATGTATGGCCCACTTGAAGTACATTTCAGTCAAATCTGGCCCACCAGAGCAAATGAGTTTGACACCACTGATCTATTTGTTTCCTGGTTTTCCCCAACAGAACAGAAAGTACAAAGGAATACCGAGCAATCGCATTAATCGGCGTTACTTGAGGTACCTACAAATTGGACCACACCAACTGCTACGGAACAAAGGAAAAGACGAAGAAAAGATTTACTTCTCTCCTTGCGTGTTCTACTCAAAAAGGAACAGTTTAAAATGTTTCACCTTGATATAGCAGCTTCCAACGATTCCTCTCTCACATTCACTGCCTGAAAAAGAAAGAGGGCTAGCCCTTCAATAAATACAGACAAGTTGAGCGAATTTGTGTGGCCCTTTGACAATAGACTAACACAGCTACCCCTTTGGAATTTGAATCCCTAAGGTTTCAGACAAAGGTTTCGTGATGATGATTGTCTGGGGTGATTGATGCTTAGAGAGGGAAAAACCTACTACATATTTCCATTAAGGTGGAATTGCCTCTGCAACAGCTGTTTCCATGGATGATTTATCTTTAATAGTAACCTACGGTATTTTCACCAGGAGGCATACAGCCCAGCAGATCAATTTACAGGTGGTAATGAAGTGCTGCATTGACTAGTGCCAGCAAACGCTTTAAAGTCATAGCGACATTAGAGGTGGGGGTTGCATTCAGAATTCTTTCTTCGCCCACAATGTGTTCACATTTGGAGTAGCAGAAAGTGGCCTGGAAATGGCTCAATTCCCTCGGGGCAGGGCCAGCAAGGAGAAAGAGTCCCTAGCCCCACCCACGGTACCTGCTGGCCCCGCCCCAGCACCTGCTGAGGGTGCGGTGGGTGGGGCTGTTGTAGTTCCTTCGTAAACGAGCCCTCTTTGGCCAGCTGATCTTGGCCGGCACTTAAAAGTTGCATCTGAGACAAAGCGTGCAAACCTTATAGACTGAGGCATAGTTCTAACTTCCTAATCGCTTGAATTCACATGCTGAGACTTCCCTGCTCCCAAAATGCAACAGGCTCCCTAAACAGAAGGCAAGCTTATATCCTAGGCATCAGATCACTGTCCATGCTCTTTGATTTACCTCCTAATCCCTCCCTTCATCAGTGTGATATCTAGCAGCTGATTATTTTGTTGTTTGTAGTAGGCTGAAGTAATTAAGCCTAACCCTATTCCTGTGGGAGTCTCACAGAAGGTTAGTGATCCACAGGCATGACATGCTGTTATTTATAGCTGATTAAGCCCTATTTATCTCCATTTAGATGTTGCAGGAGATGGGAGAGATCCCAGTACACATCTGTGACTGATTAGAAACACCAGCTGAGTATGGTATCTTAAAGTTCCCTTTTGTTAAAGGGTTACGGGAAGGAAAGACCAGAATAATTAATCCCTTACCATATCTAAACAAGCTAGTACAGCTTTGTCATAGTTTTTAATACTAGGACTATGTGGATCCTTTGTTATGAAGCCTAAAATCACATGAATCTCAGCGGCTTTTTGGGCTCAAAGCCAGAACTAAAATTTAGAGCACATATGAAGCGTTCACCTCTATGCAGATAATAAGCACAGATGTTCTGAACCCGAGTTTTGTCATAACATGAAATACTTGAGAGATAAAGTAGGTAAAGTAATATCTTTTATGGGAACAACTTCTGTTGGTCGGAGAGAAATTTCTGAGTCACTAAAAAGATTGGCTTAGTTTACTCACATGATTGGAAAGGGCATTCCTCCAAGCAAAAAGCTTATTTAACAGAGCTCTGCAACTCTGTTATCCATAAGTTCTCGGGAAAAGTGCCCCAATACAATGTTGGGACACTCCAGAAAAGTCAGTGATAGTCCCTTTTAATATAAAGAGCTGTTAGTTTTGTATAGGCAAGCAGGGAAGGATAGTGCGAAGAATTTCTCTCTCTCTTTGTAAAGCCCCTCGAGATCCTGGGATCAAAGGCACTATTTAAGTGCAAAGAATCTGGCTTTGGGTTCCTAATACAGTGTTACTCATTAAAATATTTCCATTTACTAATAATTCAGTTGACTTCACTATACCCAGAACTGAAAATATTGCAGTGCAAGAGACAAATGTGTACATTTTACTGGTGAACAATAATATTTTACCTCTTTCTGAAGGAATGGATGGTGGCATTTTTTGTTCGGGGGGCTATTGTGACACTTTCTGTTGGCTATCTTTTTGATGTAGGTGTTGTCTCTGTGTGCACATATCTATATATCTTACTACTCTATCTGAAGAGGCTTCGTTTTTTGTGCATGCACTTAAGAATAAATTACCCAAGCTACTACAGGACTTTATTAGGCGTTCACTGTGTGCATGGCCTTCTGAATAATAATCAGATTACAGGGGCAGACACAGCAGGATTTTTCCCGCAGCGCCACTAATACTTTAACCAGCAGGATTTAGGATATCCTATCCAAATTCTCTACTGCAATTTCCCTGTTTCCCATCAAATCAGAGAGTAGAGTTTTATAACCAACTAGCAGGCAGATGTTAATGCCCCCCCAAAACGAATGATCCGTGTTAAAGCACCAAATCAGCAACAGTCACAGCGAATGGGCATGGGTGATGTGTGAACCCTGCCTTCAGGGAGGCTAGCTCATTGCTCTGCCCCTTCCACCTGAGGCCATGACCTTTCCCTTCCCTCCTCAGCCAGAACCCCGAGTCCCCAACCACAGCTGGAGGAGCCATTAACCAGCTGGCTGGCTCACTCAGCCAGCCAGAGTCCCAGGCCAGCCTGCATCACTGGCCCCAGCCGCACCCCCAGCCACTGGCCCTAGCCCACCCCAGTCCTGGGTGGCCCAAATTCCAGGCCACTAACCAGCCTGCCCTGCCAGCCCCACAGTCCCAGAAGCAGCCTCAGCCCCGGAGCTGGAGTGCTGCCTCGGCTGCACTGAGTGCCAGATCAGTAGTCAGTCCACCCTTGCCCCCCCCATCGCCTGCTTCGGGGGAGGAAAAGTGAACAGCGCCTGCCTGGGCTGGGGCCGCAGGGGAAGAGCGGGATGCAGCAGGAGGTGGAGGCTTAGCATCATCTGGTCTGTGATGCCCACTGCTCATGCCAGTGGGGCCTCTGGGGCCCTCCATAACAGTGGTACCCAGGCGGAAGCTTGCAAGCCACACGTGGCTCCTTACTGTGTCTCTTTGCAGCAGATGATATTAAAAGACGGTGTGATTTAATGATTCACCAATCAGAGTGATTAACCAATCGGGATATTTTTACTGTGTAACTAACCAACTGTAGTTGATAAAATAACACAGTCATTTTTCTGTGAGAATTATTTCCCCCGTCAATTTTTAAAGATTAATACACAGTATTATATAAATGAAACAAGGACTTCACACTACTGTGGCTCTTTTGGGTAATTTTGATCGCTAATTTGGCTCCTGACGTCTGAGTATCAATGTTTCATAAATTGTTCCCTGGGATTTATCATAGAATCATAGAATAATAGGGTTGAAAGGGACCTCATGAGATCATCTAGTCCAACCCCCTGCCAAAAAGCAGGACCACTCCCCCTAAATCACCCCAGCCAGGGTTTTGTCTAACCGAGCCTTAAAAATCTCCAAAGATGGAGATTCTACCACCTCCCTAGATAGCCCATTCCAATGCTTCACCACGCTCCTAGTGAGAAAGTTTTTCCTAATATCCAATATTTGGGAAGGTTGGGCACAGCTGGACTACTTCCTGATTCCCCAAAGACTCAGGATGGAAGGAGCTCCCCCAAGAGCTCAGGTGGGAGAAGTAGCACGTCAAACATCTGACTCCTGAAGACAAGTGATGTGAGGAGTATAAAAGCCATAAGGATCTGAGTTGAGGATTTCAGTGGAAATCATATGAAGCTTGATGAATTTGCCTCTTTTTTGTAACTGCAAAACACAACACATCTGGTTGAGTTTCACACTGAACTTCATTTCAAATGAAGCTAAAACTCAAACCGAAACCCAAAGGGTGTAAAATGAAACCTCCAAGTTATTCACAGATCTAATCTCTACAGAGCTGTAATAACAACCTTGCCTCCCTCAAAAGAGCAGTCAGAATGGAGAGGTGGGAACAACATACCTTGAAACAAGGGAGCTAAGACCAACCATCTCCATACAACGGCGATTACAATCCTGTGGTGGACTTGGGCAGTACTTCAGACAGCTGACTTTTGTTTATTACGGACCAGAGGGCTGTGAGAATCGTCGCACAGTTTGGTTCACAAGCTGAGCTTGTCGTTTGGCTTGCAGAAGTTAAAAAGCAAGACAACCCTTGCTGATTCTCTTGACAGATGTAGGAGTTTCTTGGAACTCCATTCCCAAATCTCCCTAAAGATCAAAGGAGACTGATTTGATGGCTCAACAGCTACCTGAACGATCCCAGTCCCAGAACGGGCTATGGTTAACACATGTATCAAATCTCAAACTAAGGCTCAGTTTGAGCATATGAGAGAGAATTATCTGCATGTTTCTTAAAAGCTTATGATTTCATCAGACTGTCTTCCAAAGTTGCAAGCATTCATGTGTCATATGCAATCATTATCAAAGAAGTCACAAAAAGTCTTTCAGATGTGACAGGCAAACAAAGCACTTTATACGATACACAGCTTTTGCTTTTCAGGTAAAAATCAGACACATGAACAAAACCTACAATAAAACGAGGTATGGTCTCTCCAAGTCAAATTAATTCCCACTGGCACAGAGTTAATATGTCTCAGACTGTCAGACGCGGCTTTGGACCAGTATTTCGCCCTGGGCCTTGTGGGAAGATTTCGCTGTGGTGCAAACAGGAACCGTATGATATGATCAGTCTCACCAAGGCCTCTCTCGTTGTTTGTTTCAGAAGGTGAAACAGGGAATACATAGCATTCAGTCGCAAATGGAATTTGCTGGAATCCAGCTGGCCACATGAAATAAGATTATAAAAAAACCAAAGGGAGGGAAATAGCGGGGACATTGTGTTTGAAACTATGGCTGCTGGTTGGACCCAATAGACAAGATTCGCCTGTCTTACACCACTTGACATCTTACTGATTTCAATGGGAACTCTGTGGGGTATAGAGCGGACTCGGCCCATGAAGAGAGAGAAACTAACTTTGAGGTTACTGTTAAGGCCTTGTCTGCACCCAAATGTTCACTTTCAAAATTTCCCGCTTTGCAGCTCTAGAGTAGACAAGCCACCACATCAAGTAGTGCTCTATTGAGCAGGATCAGATAGTCGAAATACAGGTGGGCTACTTACCACCGCTACCATTGTTGCTGGCACCAGCTGAACCATACCCCAGGGGGAATTTTAAAGGGAAAAATGTCTACTAAAAACCTCACCTGTACTATTGTGCTTTTAGTACCCTACTGCCCTTTACGGGAATTAGATCTACTCGACTGTGGGTGACAGATACCATACCATGCTGCTAATAGTTAATGGACCTTCTCCTTCAAAAAGCTACTGCTTCTGAGTAGGAGAATCTGGGATTTTCCCCTATTCCAAGAGCTCTTGGTGACAACAGTGAAATTCTACACGGCCCCAGATTTTCAGTTTTGTTTTGTTTTAAAAGCCCTGTTAAAATAGAAAGACGTGTAACTAGTCCACTTGCAAATCTGGATCTTTTCCTCTTCATGATAAAATAATTTGTCTTATTCGGCCCTTCCTTGGACCAGCTGGAAAAAAGTTCATAGACACTGAGTGTCTGAATTCACTGACTTATCAGCCCTGTAAAGCAGTGGTTCCTAACCTTTGGCCTGCGAGGTCTTTCAAAGTGGCCTGCCACTCCCCTTCCACTGGCTGTGGAAGAGAGTCTCTAAGGAACAGGTGGAGCACATTGCCATGGGGCTACAAGAGCGGGTCAGGCTCAATGCTGCAGCCATGGGGATGGGGGATCAGCATTCTGCCTGAGTCCCTAGGCACTGGGGTCCTGGCTAGAGCTGGAGGGAGGAGCGCACTGATCTCCCATCTCTCTTGCTGCAGAAGGGAGCCACTGCCTAAGGACTCAGGTAGAGGGCACAGGACTATAGGACATGTGAATTTCCTGGTTGTAGGCAGGGGAGTAAGGAATCAGCTTCCTTAAGCATCTGGCTGCATTGGGGCGGGGGCCTGCTGGTGGAGACTGGTGGGGCGCCTGGGATGTACAAATGATATCTGTGGCCCTCAAGCCAAAAAGGTTGAGAACCACGGCTGTAGAGTATAAAATATTGCTATAAAACAGCTCACCAATGAACAGTAATGGGAAGGGCAGCGCTGTCATTTCTGAACAGGCACAAAGTTGACAGTTCTTTTTACTTTAACACTGACTTTTTTTAAGCTCTTTATTTCTGTATGCCCACCATGGCCCTATGATTTTTTTACATTCTCCATTGCTCCGAGTTCTGTAATTTCTCCACTTTCTCACTTCAAATTATTAATAATATGACCAAGAAAGAGTTTTAATAGCTTTCTGAAAAACTGAGAAATATTGATATAATTTGTTTTTTCTGCCCTCTAGGGAGATGAGAGAAACTGTCTGTACAATTTACTAAAAGAAAAGCAGAACCTATCACAAGCCCATTTTGCCATCCCATTTATCTCTTCATTCCAAATTAGATTCCTGACCTAATGGCAATATATAAGTATAGTTCATAAAAAATATCCATCATGGGTTTCCTTAGTCTTATTTTATCCTGTTTGTTCTATCTATGTAACAGAGTTAGCAAAGAGGAAAGATAAAAGAGAGTTAGCAGTTTTAGACGGTGTCAAAAGGTGTCATGAAAATTTATCAGGTGGGGCACAAAATCTCCTCACTTGCTCTTTGTCACACTGAATGGAAAGAATTGTATAACTCGATGTTTTACTCACCAGTTAAAAAGTTTATTCGCCGTGAGCTGAATTTTGCAAGAACTTCGTATTCTTAAAAGTACAAATACAGCTCCAAAAAACTCCAAACTACTAAGCCGTTGGTATCCTTTTGTTTAGGACACATTGACACAGTGCAGTTAAGTCAGATCAAATTGAAGGAGGCACAGAAGTACCTTGTTTGTCTTCTTCACACCAACATCCGCTTCTTCTCTTCAGCACAAATCACCTTTTCTATGTACACTTGTCGCTTCCATACAGGACTCCAGAGAGACGTCGTTTTAAAACACAATAATAAAATTCCAGAATACTTGAAAAGAAAAAAGAACAAGATGTGCAGGGAGAGAAATTCAGCTGTAGTTCTTCTGCAGCTGACTGAGCCCCTAGCAAATGCCAGTGGTTTCAAAAGAGCTGTAATCTTTAGAACGTTATCAAGGTTTTTATCACACTTGAGGACTTATCTAAACCAAACAATCACTAGAACAGCAGTTGATAAGGCATCCTGACAAGGTAATTTTAGCAATTAAAACTCCACAGTTACACCCATCATACTCTGAAAATATTTTAAACACTCTTTCTACTTTAACCCATAACCTCTCTCTCTTCCGCTGTTCTTTCCAAACACGTGATCAATTCTTTTTCCTCTCTCTGTCTTTTTACAACAGCATACACTTCCTGCTGTCATTAGATTAGACAGGTAACCTTTGAGCTCTCCCTTCTGGTGTTTGCAACTCTTACTGATACCATTTTGCTTTATTTCCTTACTGAATTCAAGTGGCAGCCTTTTGTCTTACTACAGAATCACCATTAGAAACAGCAGAAGCCTGGAAGTGTGGAATGTGGAAAGTGTGGAAGTGTGGAAAGTGGGACAGTGGAAGTGTGAAAGTGGAAGAGTGGAAGTGTGGAAAGTGTGAAAGTGTGGAATGAAAAAAAATGGTGGTCAACATGATCTGAGATCCCACTCAGTCCTGATGTAAGTGGGCATAACTTGGTGGAATTTACACCTAAGATGTTCCACCCACATATATCACAGCAGAATTTGCTCAGAAACGTTTGGCTTCACCACTTCTCTTTTAACTCCTTTACATCCGAGGAGTCAGATGACCATTTGCACTGCAGGAGCATAGTATCTCGTTCTCAATCTTCCGAAAGCATCTTCTTGCTGCAGGAGCATCCCGAAGCGATGATACAGCTGTGCTTGTCTCAGATTTCTGCCACCGGGCCAGGCTTTCTATTATTCATTTTTAAAAAAACCCTTTTATTCTGCTGCCAGATGTAGCTGGCAACTACTGTATAAAAACCAGAAGTTACTTGTCACCCGGACAGAAATATTAGTGGCTTGATATTATTTCCTTTCAGACGCTGCCTGGGCCTCATTCCAAATTATTGTGCTGCTGTGCATGGGTCTAAGCCAGTGGGTTTCAACCCCCTGCCCAATCAGCACACAGTTGTGGCTCAGGTGACATCCTCAGGGCAATACCGGTAGTGCGTACTGCACACGGCCCTGCCTGGCCTAGTGCAAATCCGAGTACTTTCTAGCCTGCTCTAACTTGGTTTTTCATGGCTCTCTATTGATCCCGGGGAGCAGAGACTGGCAGACTGTGAACTCTGTCCACACCTCGTCACCTCACCAATCTGCTGCTATCCCAAAGGCTGGGAGCAGCACCAGAAAAAAGCTATGCCAGTTTGACACAGGCCAGGGAAACAAAAGAGGAGTCTTGTGGCACTTTGAAGACTAATGCATTTATTTTTCGCATGGGCCAAGTCCCACTTTGTCAGAGGTCAGAGTGGAGAAAACTTATTCTGCACAGTCTTAGCCCCAGGGCTTTATCTGCTCACTTTAAGATTCCTTGATGCTGCAATACAGTCTATTAAAAACCACAGTTGATTGCACCACAGTCAAGGTTGCTGTTTCCATGTGCAACAGTTAAACATAAATTTAAAAAAAAAAAAGTTTGAATAGTCAGAATAGGAACCAAGAACATGAGGTATCTTAGCATATTTTCACATTAAAAAAATGAGAAAGGCACCTGGAAATAAGCAATCACTTCAGCTAAGAAGGATGTCAGAGAATTTTCCTGTTTCAAAAACTTTCTTCAATCACAATTTAATGAATCAAGAGAAAGAACCAGATGCAGGAAAACATTTTTCTTAATAAATCACTTCATGTGTCTGGCATGAGAAATGCAAACTAATCTGTTTAAATTACAACAATTAATTTAGTTATAAAAATAATAGGATGCCTTCATATTTTTAATCAGAAAAATTTATCTTGAATTTCAGGAAAAATTACCCAGCTCAACTAGCAATGTTAACACAACATATTTGATCCCGGACAAATGTGGAAGAAACTATGTTCTGTCATTTGCATTATCTTCGAAGGCTGGTTGTTTCATGGTTTCTCTTTGGATCAGATGGGGATGACATGCCCTCTATCCCAAGTTCACTTTTGAATGGAATGGAAAGACTCATCTTGTGTTTCTTTTTAGAGTCAACTCTTACTCTGACAAATGCTCATACCCACAACACAAAACTCACCTTTTCTTGCTGAATCCTCTCCACCCATAAATAGCAACGAGTCATTTTTCAAGTTTTAGGCACTATTGCCTGAATATCAAAGGCCCATGCAACAAGTCAGTGAGTAGCGCAAATTGTTTGTTCATTTAATTACCCGATGCATATATTTCTGACCTAGGTATGTATATAGAATTATTTTAATTACATTTAGTTGCTCCATATTAATATATTAGTTGCTTCAACAAAGACAAAGCATGATCCAGTGATTAGAGCACTGTTCTGGGACTTTGGACACGTGGGTTCAATTCCAAGCTCTGTCATTGATGTACTGCAAGTCACTTAGAACGTGTCTACGTGGTGCAGCAATTCGTACGATGGGTTGTACAACTTCTGAACAATATTAAATGGGCGGTGTCGACACTGCTGATGTGCACTATAATTCCCTACTGCATTTTAATATAATATTATTTAAAACAGTCCTTTACTAAAGTGCACTAGGGATCTTTCAGTGCATACCAGAAGGGTCTACACAAGTCAATTAGCGTGCAACATGTTAGCACTCCTTAGAGATCACACACCCCATAATACACTCCATGTTGATATGCCCATAATCTCTATGACTCATTTCCCATTTGTGAAGTAGAAGTAATGAATGTATCCTGACCTCACAGAGGTGTTGTGAAGATAAACACATTGAAGAATATGAAGCACTCTGATCCTACAGTACTGGGGGGGGGGGCCCCACATACGTCCTTGGTGTAAATATATATTACAGTATCTCTAAGTAAGCATAGTATGAGATTTATTGTCAGTTATTCCCTACCTGAAAGTCCTGTAGTACTAATAAATGTATTTCTTTTGGGGGTTATTAGAAATTCTAAAGCTAGTTTGAGACTACATTGAAAGACATCTTTTTAGTCTAGCATTTGATTAGTGACATCTGCTAGCGTGCTTGTCTATCTCATTGTAAAGCGTTGCAAGATACTATTTAAGTGAGTGGCGTTTCATGACTATGATATGGGAGTGTACTGACTGTAGCCTTTTTTTCTCTGGGTATTGTAATTGGATTCACGACTCAAATTGATCCATAAAGGGTTGCTATTGTCAAGGAACGAGCATCTCTCCCACGTACTGAAGCAGTTTCAAAACGACACCACCCTTCCTTCCCCCACGAGAGAAATGGAATATGCTTTTCAAACTCCTTTTTCCCCCACCATTCCCAAACACAGAGCAAACCAGCCCTTTGAAAGCACAGTTATGCTGGAAGGACTCAGGATATCGAGCACCCAATCAGTTTGCCGTAAACTGTCACTCCAGGCATTTGTAAAAGGCCATAAACACGTCTTTATCACAGTCCAACCATTGGTGCAATACTCCTTATCAAATCAGCTGCTTATCAGGTAGCCCAGCAAAATAAGATTACACCTTGCTGTCTCCGCCTTGCAATCTCTGATCCACCTCCACCACGCATGACTTCAATTAAAGCAAGACTGCTCAGACTCAGTAGACCTGGTTACTAGTGCCTGCTCTTGAAACCAAATCCCTAGTGTAGGCAGAGCACACTGAAGTGATTGCTGCTGAACTTGACAAACGCCCTCTTGACCTAGTTTTTTATATTTTTGCCTCTTTGGACCCGGCCCCACCAGTTGTAGAGGAGTGTGCCAGCGTGGAAGTGTTTACATTTAGCCTGCCCATTCAACATCTGTTTACAAGCAGCTTTCCGCAATTCAGCAGCAAACTGAAGGTCAAGTCAACTCACAACTGAATCCAATACATGCATTTAAAAAAGAATGACACTGGATAGAATTTCAGCATGATTCATGTGACGGTTCAATCATGATGGTCTTTGCTCCTGGGTATAAGACACTGCTTCCATTCATCAAATTAATGTACACAAGCAAAACCAAAAACATTAAGTGAGAACTCATGCTATTCCTCTTGGCCTCTTCCTTGTAAGAGAAGTCTTGGCCCTTCTCCAAACATTATTGTATGTTGCATGTATAAAGGGGAAGCTGACTTCAACTAAGAAAAGAACTCCGGGCACACACAATACAAAAACAAGTGAAGTCAGATGAAGTGACCGACTGTTTGAGCAACAGAAGAAATAAAGTTTTCTTTAAAAAGTAGTTTGCTACTTGTGCCTAAATGGAATATTCCCTTTCACCGAGGCCACTCGATGTGCCAAAGTTACAGGGTACATTATTTTTTTATTTATGAACTGAAAAAATAATCTCAGACAGAAACAATTTCATTTTATGAATTATGCATGTGATCCAACTTCTACTGACACTAAAACTTCCATTCACGTCAACAGAGTCGTATCAGTCTGTTATTTGTTACTTGTATTAATATAGTGCCATTAAAAACTACATTGTCCAATTCAATCCCTATTCCTTACCGGGAAATACTTATTTCAAAATGTCAAATTCAGAGAAACGATGTAAAAAGTAACCCTCCCACCCTTATTATTTAACAAAATCCAAAAGTGAATTTTTCCAGGTTTGTAATTTGCCATTAATCTCAAACGAATTTTGTTGAGCTGAATCAGCTGGTAGAGCAAGAATGTTCATCATACTTCTAGGTAACATAACAAAAACCATACAAAGTCACTTACTCTTTGAGACCTTCCGTCCCTCTCTAACTGGCAGACCTTCAATCAAGTATGCTAGTCAAGAACTCTGGCTACGCCGAAACTCACTGTGGGCCACTATTGGTTTACAGCTTATGCACTCATCTGTACAGGGAAGTTATTTTAGAATAAAGAATGGTTATAAATTTAAAGCCCAATAATTATTCTGGAAGAAGAGACCAGACAGGTCAATTTCCCTCTGTAAAGAAGACCTAAGACTACTGCTGAATATATGACACATCTGATGCCAGTTCTGTCCCTAGCTGGCTGCCATTCAGGCTTTTGTTTCCAGACTCTCTTACTTTATTGTATCATGAAGTTCTGCTGAGAGGAAGATGAATACTCTGGCTCCAAAGGCACTTTCCTATTGATTAATTATATTATTGCTTTTATCATCTAAGTCTTTACAAATAACTATTCGCCTATTATGATGATAATATTGACAGCTCCTTTGTCTGGTGGGAAGAGCACTGAAAAGACTTTCATACATTTTTACTACTGATATAGAAACCTGCACTGCCTTTATGCAAATAGTTTATCTGTGTTTGCTGCTATCATCTGGCCAGGTTAAATTCAGCTTTAATGAAAGGCACTTGTACCTCTGTGAACTCATAAACACAAGCCCTCCATGATAAGCGAGCAATAAAAACCTCTCCTTTATTGGCAACAAGGTAATTCATACTTCTAATATATCTGTTATTTCTGTACTAAGATTATTTTACTGCAGCAAATTGAATTCCCCATGAGGGTAATAAAGAAAAGAAAAGAAAAATGCTGGAGCAAAATCAGAGATTCTGTAAGTGAGAAAAGATGGAAAAGAGCAAGTGTCAGAGGAACTGAAATTAACAGAGCTGTTATAAATAGGGAGAACCCACAATAAAATAAAATTCTTTTCTGTAGCATTACCAAGCTAATTTGAGGAAAATTATTTAACAAAAATATATGATACTAAGCATTCCTATAGTGCATTTCATCCAAGCATATCAAAACATTTTGCTAACATTAAATAGTTATAATTTATAAGACCCAACCCCACAAGGAATTATCTCTGTTTTGTAGAAAAGGAAACTGAGGTATAGAGAATTTAAGTGAGTTGCTCAAAGTCTTACATTCAATCAGCTGCGAAACTTAATGCAGGACTCAGAAAGCCTGATTTCCATTTGTGTGCTGTAACTACTAGAAAATGCTTCCTTTTTAACATCCTGGAGTACATTTTCAAAGTAATCACTCCCAAGTGTATATACACATAAACACCCTCAGCAATTGGCAGGCAATAAAAATTCATCAATATCTTTGAGAGTTTAAACCACTGATGCAAAGATGAAGAAGGAAGCTTAACCATCTACTGAATATGAAGTGAGCTGAGAATAGGAATAACTCATTCTTCCCATATACAAACCCTACAACTATCTCACTAATACAGATTTACTACGCCTATCATGACAGCACAACCACTACTCCATACTTTCCCTTCTGCTTTGCACCATGCAATGTTTCTTGATGAATACTGACGCGATTCCCAAATTGGTAGAGGATTCAGGAATCGGATTTGCATTTTATTCCTATGGAAGACTGTCAGGGCTGCTTTATGGAGGAGCTAATCTTCCGTAAATTGGAGAATGTAAACTAGTCCATTTAATTTCATTGGCCAACACAGAATTCCTGATCCTTCAGTAATGCAGCATAATGCAGGTTTATTACATTATTAATGAGACACTGGCATACAGGTGAAGCAGCTCTGCTCTAAAGATAGCCAATGCAAACTATAACATTTACTCTGTGGAAAGAACGCTACAGCTGTTGAATGGCTTATGTGAAATGTGCTGTTCTCTCATCCAGTTCTAGGAAGGTAGATGTCTGATGTCACAAAAACTAACATCACAGTCAGTACGAACAGTGACCTTTGCTGGCAATCACACCAAAGTTCAAGGGAGTGGGAAAAGAAAGGAAGGAGAAGAGGAATAATCACAGTTTACCCCTTGCTTAGTCCCAATCAGTCAGCTGGGTTCTGTTGACATCATGGAAGAGGTGAGTCTTAAGAAAGACGTGGAAGATGGATTTATTAACATCAAGATAGGCTATGTAGGGTTGGGCTTAAATAATAAAATTAAAAAAAAATAACAACATGATTCCTTTTGCAAAGTGCTACTGCACATGGGCTGGACTAACCTCTGCCATGGCAGCTGGATCCCCCTTCACAACCATAGAGGGTACCAACAATGCTTGTGGGGAAAGTTGCTTCGCGTGGGTGAATATGAGAGAGTGGCTTCTTGGGAAAACAAGAACTGGTGTAGTGAAACAGAGTGGGTACCCTGACTAAACTCAAATCTTAGAAGGTAAAAAATGGAAGGCATCTGGGTCACTAGAGTGACATCTCACATACTTCTTCTTGGCTAACCAGTCTAATTCTATGCAGTGGTCCCAGGCTATTAGAGAGACAAGGTGGGTGAAGTAATGTCTTTTATTGGACCATCTTCTGTTGGTGAAAAACACAAGCTTTCCAACTTACATAAAGCTCTTCTTTAGGTCACTGTTTTATTTCTACATTGGTTTCTGAGAGCCACTGGCATCTACCTCTGGGTTTCCCTGGCTGACCCCAGGCATGGCTTTGTCATCCTAAGGCTGCCAAGGAAAGGGTTCATTTTGGACTGATGGATTTGTTTCAAAGACTCCTCTCCCACCCAGTCTGGAAGATTGGAAGCCCCTTCCTATCACAACATGGATCTTTGCATTTTAAAAACAAAGAAATAAAGACAAAAAGAGGAGGGAAGAAAAACAAAGGTGAACCATCAAGGAAAAACTGAAGTCTTTCCATCCCCTGAACCGCAATCTCTCTGAGAATCAGAATCAAGAACATTTTTTGTTTTTACTGCAGATTTATGAGAGGAGGGCTTTAAATGAAGTCAGAACCATAACTATTTGCATGTGATCTCCATCTTCTGGTCAACTCCCAACAGCTAATGGCCACACTAAGTTTGTACTTACTAGCTTCCATGACAAGCCCATGTTTTCTGAGTATACAGTTGGTCAACATCCCACACAGCCAGAGTCTGTGACTCACTAGTGTTTTCAAAATTGGCTCAGGAAGCAACAGCTATTTTCCACTAGACTATGGGGTTGCTGGACTTATTTATTTTTTTTTTTTAAAGAACAATGAGAATGAGACATTTAAGACAGCAAAGAAGATTGATCAAGAAAAAAAAGGATAGGCCTCCTTGCAGAAAGAGCTACAGGACAAGTTCAAGCAGGTTAATTATTAATAATACTTCAAACTTGTAATCTTCAAAGCCCTTTACAAACATTTAACTAATGTTCTCCAGGCACCCTTGTGAGGTAGGTAGGCGATTACGTCTGGTTACCATTTTACAGAGAAGAAAACTGAGGCAAAGAGTGACTTATTTAAAGCAACAAGTGGCGGGGGGCGGATTAGAACTAGTATTTTAACTTGGGAGTTGTACCTGGCCCTCAGACCCATGACCAGGCCAGAACTCTTAACATTAAAATCATTTGCTGTGGTCTGTATCCCTTAAAATGCTGTTTGAAATGTTGAAGCCATTATCACATTAGGAGCAACCTCACGATTGTGAACTGAAAAACATAGCTCCAGGAAAAAACAGAATTTTGACCTCTGACTCTGGTTTTCACACTCAACAAACTGACGGTAAATAGGAAGGAAAATGATATCATGCACCAGGAAAGTGTAAATTATTTTATGATATGGCAGGTTATTCAATTTAAAATCATGACTATTAAGGAGACTGATAAGAGATAACAGAGGTAAAAACTCAGGGACATTTCAATCTCATATCTTATCTGTTCTAGTGAATATTAACCAGCTTGATTCGCCATATTCCATCACTCTGTGATCTTTCCACAGTTGAGAATCAATAGGGAATGTCAAGTACCCAGAACTTTGTTCAGTTGTAGTCCAAACAACATAATCTTGTTTTTGATCAGGCACCCAACTACAGTAGCAGCAGTACATAAACCACATCATTTTTGTTATGCCTTTATGTAAAATATGTTAGGGGTGTGGTTTTTTAAATAAACACATTTAAGTCATTCAGTGTAGTCAACACACCTTTTAAACCACTAGACTTGTTAGTAAAGTGAATTTTAATATATTGTCATGACAGCTCCCTTGCCAAGCATCTTACATGCCCAGTAGGCACTAATTCATGGTAGAAGTCTGCAGGAATGGTTAAACAAACAGAGTCCTGTGGCACTTTTAAAGACTAACAGATTTATTTATCACATGAGCTTTGTTAGGAGAAAATCTCTGACGAAGTGGGATTTTCTCCCACGAAATCTCATGCGATAAATAAATCTGTTAGTCTTTAAAAGTGCCACAGGACTCTGTTTGTTTCTCTGCAATAGACTAACACGGCTCCCCCTTTGGAACTTGACTACAAGGAATGGTTAAGTTTTCATAGAGGATTGTGTCTCACTCATCCTGGAGACAGATTATTCCATGACACCAAGTCATTCACACACATCTAGGTTCAGAACAAAAAGAAACCCTAGAACTTTAACTCACATCAGCATATAGTGTTTTAATTGCAAGAGTCACGTTTGTTATGGTTTATCTTGCCTGATAACTCATAACTTGCTGTCAAAATATGGATGGCAAACCCCGCAAACAATAGAGGAGTATTGCTTAAAGCCATCCTCAGAATACAAGCCTGAAGACATGCACCCACATCTTGTGACTGTGTCTGATCTCAAACTACTCAGAGTTAGCACTGGTTGTGCCTGGAGGAAAACGCTGCAAGCAACACCCAGAGGGTGGATGATTTTTCTTTTCTAAGGTGACTTACTTTCTTCCCAGCTTAGGCTCTTAGCCTGCAAAGCTTTACTCACATGAGTAATCCTGTTAAAGCCAATAGAACCTGCCTTATGAGTGGAGACTCAAGAAGCTTGGCTTGTTTAGCTTAACCAAAAGAAGGCTGAGGGGGGGGGATAAGATTGCTCTCTATAAATACATCAGAGGGATTAACATCAGGGAGGGAGAGGAATTATTTGAGTACAGCACCAATGTGGACACCAGAACAAATGGTTATAAACTGTCCATCAAGAAATTTAGGCTTGAAATTAGACGCAGGTTTCTAACCATTAGAGGAGTAAAGTTCTGGAATAACCTTCCAAGGGGAGCTGTGGGGGCAAAAACCATAACTGCTTTCAAAACTGAGCTTGATAAATTTATGGAGGGGATGGTATGATTAGCCTATTTTGGAAATTGACTGATATTTGGCTACATGTGGTGGATATACAAGTGGCCTAAGAGGGGAGAGTACGTGGGGTGGGTTCTGAGTTATTACAGAGAATTGTTTCTTGGGTAACTGGCTGTTGAGACTTGCCCACATGCTCAGGGTTTAACTGATCGCCATATTTGGGGTCGGGAAGGAATTTCCCCCCAGGGCTGATTGGCCTGGGTTCTGGGGGTTTTTCGCCTTCCTCTGTAGCACAGGGCATGGTTCACCTACCGGTGAATTCTCTGTATCTTAAGTCCTTAAATCATGATTTAAGAAGGTAAATAACTCAGTCATAGGTTGGTGGCCTATTGCTGGAGTGGGTGGGTGAGGTCTTGAGGCCTGCATTTTGCAGGTCAGACTAGATGATCGTACTGGTCCCTTCTGATCTCAAAGTCTATGAGAACTACATATATGCACAGAATTAGACATGTGCCTAAATCTTTGTTGGACTACGGCCTAAGGCTTAAGCACATACGGGTGAAAATGGCCATGACTAGAGCTAGTCTGAACGTGCTGCTTCATCGGAGCTAAAACATATGCAGAGACATAGCCACTTCAGGGACTTCTTTCCAGGAAGGTGTCTGAAGGCCAGCGCTCTCTAGCCACGTCTAACCGGAGAGAGAGAGCCACATCAAAAAGTCCAGCTTTCCAACCCGAAAACAGCTGTTTTGACACAAGTCTGTTTCAGGAAAACTTTTGACAGGTTTTGTTCCCATGAGAAACAAATATCAAATTTTTGTCCCTCAGAAGGTTCTGAAATCGTGATGTCACAGGAGGCTAAAGATGTCGCTGCAGCTCTTCTCAGCTGGGAGTTATGTATCTCTGTATGTTATAACAATCTCTCAGCCAAGCAGTGAAATGCAGTTACCTCTCTAGTTAGCTACTGATAAACTGCGCACAGCAAAATCAACGATATCTATATACATCTCTATGTGGTTTCATAATTAACAGGAGCAGCCTAACTCATACCAAAGTGGGTGGATTATCATGTGTGCATATCCTGTTTTGAAGAAAAAAGTCTCTTCATTCTATATTTCAATGAGTTATCACCTGAATTCTCTCCCCTGAATTATTAAGAAACTGTAAGGAAGCCATCAGTAAAATCTGGCCATGGAGTGCTATGTCAACTCTGTAGTTATTAACACACATTACAAAACATGCCGGGAGCAAAGGGCTGTAAATAGGACAATAAGACACATTTTCTAACTCAGGGGGAAAAAAAGGAGATGGACAAATGATAAAAGGACAGCAGTTATAAGAAGGAAATATCTAAGTATTCCACACATGAAGCCAGATGGTGTTTTTTCCATTTACTGGGGCCCAGAAGAGTCATCTGAGTTAGAAAGAGAAGACAGACAAGCAGTGGTATTCGCACAACCTACTGGCACTTGGGAGATAAACACAGCCGTTTAATAAACCCATAACAATAAGTTTGAAAACCACTGCTAAAGATTGCTCAACGATTACAAGCACTGGTCTACAGAAGCGTATTAGGACAGTAGATTTTCACATGGTCCTGCCCTGTTTCCTTTCAGATGGAAAGAGGATCTGGTATATGCAAAGGATGGTAGAGGCATTTCTAGTTTCAACTTCGCATACTTCACAACTGTTGTGAACTCAAGGTCAGCTGGAAGGTCTCCAGGGACCATAGCTTGCAACCACTGATTTACAGTAACTGCTAATTGTTCTGCAATACTTCATGGGACGCAAGTCAAGTCAAGTGGGGACTTTCAGTTTGAGGACCAGGGTTTTAGGAAAGGGTTGGGGGGGAGAATTTCCCTGACCCTAGGGACTGTTTCCAAGATCGTCACAACTTTTCAGCCTGACTGCTGTTGTGGGTGACAGAGAACTCTGACAGCACCACAAGTAGCAAAGTGATAGCAAATGGAACTGAAAAGGAAGGAAGAATTCTAGCCAGGTCTCAAAGAAGACAGCTGTAGAGTGTCTGCTTCTTGCCACAATGCAGATATGTTGAACGCTGAGGACATTGCTGTCCTGATTGAAAAATCAAATTTAAATGTATATGATCTCCATCTCTCTACCCCCACCCGGCCCCAGCTTCCAAACCCTACTAACTTGTATGGAGAAAACCAAAAAGGCAAGCCAGCACTGAGTAAATCCATAGGTTTTATTTCCCATTGTAGGCAGGCTTTAGGTTCCACTCAGCCAAAGTTATTTTCTTTACCCCTCTTCCATATATAGATTGAACCCCAACCTGGGTAATAGCCTCAGAAGGAATTCCTTATCTTCCCAAGTACACAGTGCACATGCCATCTCTACAGGTGGGGGAAAAGGACATGGGAAGAATTTTTAAATTGTCCTTTCAGAAAGATCAGCAGCAAAAGCATCCAGCCTACTCAAGATCCACAGGGCATGTTCCTGACAGATCTGTCTTCCCATCTGAGAAAATTCTCACTCTGAGAATTGGGCTGTTGGTGGGTAGGTGGCTGAATGCAGTAGTTTTTGAGTGAGGGCACGGCATAATCTAGTGGTCTGTGCACAGGGTTGGAAAATAGGTCTATCTCCTCAATTCTAATACAGACTATGGCTCCAACTTCCTCTGAAGCCCTGGGAAAGGAACTCACTCACTCTGCGCCTTGGTTTTCCTTGTGTAAAATGGTTATAACGCTTACTCGCCTCAAGAGAACGTGATACTGGTCAGTTAGTTGATGCTTGTGATTTGCTTTGAAGAAGAAAAGTGCTACCACTGAGAAGTTCTTTTGTTACGACTTATAAGCAGCAGCTGAATAAGCAAATCTTAAAGCCTAAGTGAATCCTGAGGACCTATAGAAAACACCGACCTAGCTCCACATATAAGAACACTTTCAGGTTCAATCAAACCGTCTTCAGAATACATCCTTCAACCAACTTGATGTACTATACATAGTAATTTCTGCACGGAAAGTAGAGATATGAAGCCAAAAGAGACTCAACTTCAAATGTAACTTGCAAGATCTAGATAGACTAGATTCACACTGATATTAAGAAACTAAATGACTCATTTGTGGCAGCAGATAACAAACAGCACTTGCAGATATCTGAGTGACTGGTACAGCCCTCAACACAGCAAGAGGTTATTCCGGAGCAGCATTTGGCTGTAACTATGGCCTTGTCTTCACTGCACAAGAAGGCGTGCTCTTCACTAAAGTTAATTAACTCAAAAATATAACGAAGACAAGTTGAAGTTTTCACATGAATAGTAGGTCACATTTATGAGAAACCATAGGCTTTAATTCAATTTGTTAACTTTTGTGAAAATCACCATTTTATTAGTATTTATCTCAAGTGGATTTACTTGAGTTAAGAACTCTCCCCTCTCCCTCACCTCCTCCATCCCAAGAATCACCAGTCAGCTCCATGGAAATGGAAGCAACTACCCTTCGTGTACGCAGCAGGTTTGAGCGTCAGTGTTTAACCAAACTGCAGGCACACCATTGAAGACCCTTCTGCGTTTGCAATGGTGACTGAACAGAGGAGGTCTTTTGCAAAGTGCCCGGCTTCGCAGTCACAGGAGCACAGCCAGATTTTGGTGAATTCTGGTGAGAGGCCAACAAAACAATGGACTTTAAGAAGTGGAGTGGTAATTATCATATACTCTGGCACAAATTGAAGAAGCTGGCACCGTTGCAAATTTACTAAAATGGTGACCGGCACAGGGAGCAGATGAAGCAGCTCAGAAGTGAGTACAGGAAAACCAGGAGCCAGAACTTTACATTGGGCAACTCCCTGACCTCGTACCTTTTCTATGAGCAGTTAGACCAGGTGCATGGTGCTGTGCCGAGCATGGAATTAGCGGTGGTGCACGATGGTCTGGTCAGCCGATAATCTGCCCTGCTGGTTCCAGAATCCAGCCTGGGGTCTGATGGGAGCCAGCAGCAGTGGCTAGTGAAGTGACTGTTGCTGAAAGTGGTCCCAGAAGAGGCTTTGCCACAGGAGCAGCAGTACATCCGGGGGCCCTACTCAGAGGAGCATTTTTGATGTTCCCATCTCCCTCACGAACAGCCCACCACCCAGTCTGCAGGAGACACAGAACGGACAGAAGCTGTTCTGGAGATTGGTAAGTGTCTGGCTCTGTTTTAAAGTGGAGTAATTCAGGGCTGGGAGGGATTTCCATTTTATGAACCATTGCAAAAGTTATTAGGAGCCCTGGCTAACAGCATGTATCCGTTAATGGCAGACTGTAGGCCAGCTCCTTGGCTCCGCCCACTCCCACTACTTGGAGTTCAAAATAGCAGCTGAGAAACAAAGAGTGAAAATTCCTTGAAAGTGAATTTTTTACTGGGAAGGTGAAAATTTTGGCTCAGGATTTGCTAATTCCACGTCTAGCCAACCCAGGGCTTACATTGCAATGTAGACATATCTATAGTGTTAACAGTCGGCGCAGACACTCATCTTTGGGTGCCCCAACTCAGGGTCACCTGCCTTGGGTCCCACTAACCCTGGGCTTACATGTAAACATACATATAACGTCTTGCATGCCTGACCAACACATAGGAGAGTAGCTACGTGTTTCTTGGCTTAAAATACACACTGGATAGACCACCCTAGGGATACTCAGCTTAACGTGATAGTTAAAGTCTGTACGGGTACATGTACACTACAGTTAAACACTCAGGCATGCGAGGCTATAAAACTGTGATATCATTCAGAATCTGGCTGGATCCCAGGCTCTGGGAGAGGAAAAAGGTCCTTGAGCTCAGATGCTAGTCTGACTGTCTATAACACAGTTTTACAGCCCCACCGCCTAAGCCCAGCACATCAACTAACTTGGGCCAACCGTGGGTGTTCATTTGTAGTGCAGGCATACTCTAAGTGGCTGAAAGATAATGACAACGAAGTATTAAGACCAAAATTGGCTTGAATATTTGAAAAGGCCTATTTAAGGCTTTGTATTACTTGTATATTTCTTCCCTGCTTGTGAGTTCTTAAATCAAAGAAGAAAAAGGCTAGATAGCATTTCTTAAAAGCAGACTGGTAAAAATTGAATCCAGCTTGTTCCAGAGCTGTACAGATTATATGCCACAACCCAACCCATTGAGCAACTTCCTCCGAAGAAGAGAGGTGCCAGTACATTATTAATGCAGGAAGCTAGAGTATTTTCAGTGCAAATACAGAGATGTTTCATCCATCTGAGCTTTATAGTGCAAACGTTAATCTTTTAAACAGAACTTCATTTCTATTGTACCGCGTGCTAAAAGGTGATTCTCTGATAAGGAAGAATGTGGAATGTCAGCATTTCATAGGGAACCAAACTGATGCAGCACATGGTGCGTGTTATATTTTGATGCACTTTTATTCTTTTAATATACAGGATATTTTTTCTTGCAAGTGCTGAAAACATTTAATTGAAAACAATCAAATATGGGCCTGTGCTCAGGTTTATTTGATCTATTTGTAATGGGGACAATTTAGCTAAAGGTTTAAAATGATTATTTTTCTACACTCCCTATTTGCTATTTATAGTTTTTACAATAAAATCTTATTAAAGAAAAAACACTAATGTTTGAAGTCATTTTATTACAAAAACCAAGGAGCTAATGTGCGGCTACTGGAATTCTGATGTGCACTAATTAGGGGATTTGCTAGTTTACACTTAAATACACATCGTACAAAACAAACCAAGATGTCTGACATCAAGTCAATTTACCCGGACAGCATCTGCTACGTGGAATATAAAGAAGGCATGACTATTTCAAAAAAGCTGGCCCCATAAAGAAGTTTAAAGATAAAACCAAAGCGTACTCTAATTTGCAATCTTATCATCAACTGTCCGAATTCTGCCCCAACACCAGCCTCAAATGCAAACACTGAAGGTTCAGTCAATGCAAAACAGCCCTAATTTGCTGCCTTTAAATGGACTTGGGAGTCTTGCCTCAAAAGGGAGCCTCATTTTGGCAATCCATCATCTTAAATGCACTGTTTTGACAGCTCTACAGCCAGAGCCACTCTTCAGGTGCTATAAAACCAAGGAGTCCCGTGGCACCGACCGAGACTAACACGGCTGCCCCTCTGGAACTCTTCAGGTCCTACACACTGCAAACACAGCTTGTTTGGGAGCTGTTAACAACAACCCAATTACAAAAGTGGTCCCAATTCGTAGCACACAGTGGACTTTAACCTCATTTCCTAACCAAGCTAAAATTTCGATACGACAACTTTGGGGTTAGGGGCCACCGTGCTGTAAACTGTCATGGCTGTATTTGCACAGCAGCCCTGGCCTCAGAAAGGCCAACAAACTCTATTTTCACTGGTACTCCATTTTATTAATACGAATGACTGATGTCTCTGGGGCCAATCCTGCAGGGCACTGAGCTCCCTCCACTCCTTTTGACTTTGTGAGACTAGTGGATGTTTGCAGGAAGTGTGTATTTGGCCCCTATCTTAGCTACCAATAATTTGGGGCACTTTACTGGCCAGAAGAACAGAGGAACTAGATCCAATGTTGACAAGAAGCTCGCTCCACTAATTTCGACAGACTTTGGGTCAGATTCTGGGCGAACGGTGCTGGCTGATCAGAAATGAGCGGGCAGAATCCAGTCTCCGGAAACACTGGGCTTGAGACCAAGCAATGATATGGCCCTTTAAAGAGACACACTTTTCACAATGCACTTACTGATCTAGCGCCTATCATAAAGGACATGATCCAAGCACAAGGAAGTCAGTGGACAATCTCCCTTTGACTTAGCCCTAAATAAAATGCAAAATGCTATAAGGTAAGAAGTAACACACACTCTTTATTTACACACACACACACACACACACACACACACACACACACACACACACACACA